>BMAO01021206.1:0-437691 GCA_019973975.1 Trichonephila clavata | reverse complement strand
TTTCTCTAAGTATAATATTTAATTTGAGAAATTTTCACTGAAGTTCTTTTTACACCATTGTGGTATACAAAACTCATGAAATCAAGAGCAAATAAAGAAAAAAAAATCCATGAAATCAAGAGTAAACAATGAAAAAAAAACCCCATGAAATCAGGAGCAAATAATGAAAATTAATTAATAAATGAAAAGAAAATAATAAAAAAATTATCTAAGGATAAAACTGAACAGTTATACATATCATAAATATACAAAATGCGTAATTTCTTTAAAAAAAAATACATTCGCATTATTAATACTGAATACAATTATCTAAGCTCTTAAGAAACTAAGTAGTGAGTGATTAACGTTCAACAATCACATTACTTGGGCGTGATTTCCTTAATGGACTGAAAACAAAACGGCACTCAGACATAGGTATGGACGAGGGTTGATTAGCTTCAAGAAAAATATGCTTCATCACGCGGAGGGCGGTTAATCGAATTTGCTTGACACTCTTCATCAACCGTTGATGAATCTCGTTCGGAAGTGAACAAACCTCCCCTGAAATTTTGTTAATTTAATCGCTTTAAGGAAGAGCGTGAGGGGATTGATTAGACAAACTATGGGGGAGGCAGCATCCAACAGGGAGATGAAAAGAGAACAAATTGGTTGAAAGCGGGTGAATAAGTGGGTTAAAAGTTGTTGAAAAGTCCTTATTTTCTGAAATAAAAGTCTGGTATCGGGTAATGGTAAAATGATTTCGGTGATTATTTTTGATATACATGAATAGCATTCGATATCAATGCAGTTGTTGAATTCTTCAATGGTTTTCAAGAATTTATTAATACAGATTAAAAGAATTCTATTTAAAGTTGAAATTTTATAGAATATTGATAGTTTTATGGACTTAAATAGGATTATTTCGTTAGCATCGTCAAATGTAGCAGAACTTGTGAAAGCTGTTATTACATAGAATACTTAAAGGTCACATATGTTACACTGTTGTTATATTTGTTCTATTTGTTCATAAAGCTGTTATGAATAATTAATAACGAATAAAGTTTGGTGTATATTACAATAAACAGAAAAGCTATATTAATTTTTGAGGGTGAAAATTTGATTTACAATTTTATAAACACATTGATAGAATCTGATATTTATCAAATTGGAGTTTACAGGATAAAGGTAGTAATTGGCATGATGTTATAAATGCTGATTTCCGAAGTATATGTTAGATTTTACGTGTTTTTTATGGTAATAAAAATAATTTATTTGAAGGAACTCAAGCATTTCTTTATTTTATAAAATGATCATTATGGGCGATGAAGAGTGTACCCAATTTAAATAGTAAGCTTTTATATAAGTTCACGCTTCTTTTAAATGGTAAACAGAAAATAATTATCAGCTCTTATTTTCTCAGATCATTCACAAAATGGAGACAAAATACTGTAAAAATTAACGAGTATATCACCACTATAATGTTGCATAGCTGAATGTAAAAAATTGCTTTGATCTTTAAATCATTTTATAAAAATTGTTTATTCTTTCAAATATTACTTTTTTATAAATTAATTCTCAAAGATATAACATTCAAAATTGCAGAAAAATTTTTGGACAAAAAACAAAATTAAAGTAAATTTATCAAGATTTTTTGATTATTGTGAGCTTAATATAAATTTCATTTTCATTGAAATGAATTTTTAATGTTAATTATATATATATATATATATATATATAGATTTATAATTAAATAGAAAGCACTTTAAGGTAATTATTTGATCGAATCACCTTTTTTACGTATGAAAATATGTTTAATGATATGCACAATTCAAAATCATTTATGACAATATATCAATTTTTCAGAAATTGATGAATTATGTGGTTCATAATGAATATCAACGAGTCGGACTATTTTCAAAAGCCTATTATACGCAATTACATTTAAGGATGTATGAAATTATCTAAATAATTTCCATTCTTCAGATTCCCGTAGGGAAAAAAAATACCGCTTATTGATAGATTTTAATAACAGATGGCGCCACGCATTCCGAAAATTCTTGGGCAATGCGGTTAGGAATTTTCTGGAAAGCGTTTTAACGTTTCGAATAAAATAAAAAAATAGAAATAACGAATAAATATATAAAAAAGCATGTGAAATGCAAATCTATGATCCATGATAATTTAAAATTTTTTTCTGGTCTACGATAAGATTGGCTTATCTTTTGTGTAAATATCTTAAAACAAAGAAAAGCATTCATAAGAAAATCATCTTCAGATAAAATTCATTAAAATTGAAATTTTGAAGGAGATCATTAAAATTGTCGAGAATGAAGCTTAGTTTACAAAACACTTTCATATGTTTGACCTGAAACATATTATTCGCTTTAAAATTGAATTTTTTTTATATCCAAGTTAAAGCGAACAGAAGGATTACTTCTGAAACCAGAACTCGATAAATTGCATCCTAAAAATGTGAAAAATGATAAATAAAGAAATCTATAATATAAATTCATTTTGCATTGCATTGGTTGCTTCCTCTTCTTATTTTCTGTATATTTAAAGCTTATTTGAAAGTTAAGAATTGTAATATTTTCATAAAACTATTGAAAACTGTATACACAGCAATCTGTTAACATACATAATTTAGCTTAAAATTTTATATACAAAGTTGTTTTCGGAACTCTTCTTTTTTTAATTCTTTATAACACATCAAATTCAATTTATTTTTATTTGAATTTATTTATTTATAAATATTAACATGATTCAGTTTCTTAAAAATTATGATGGACTCTCTAATTATAAAATTGTGATCCTCTAAGTTAAAAAAAAGGCAAAAATTTGACAATTTCTGCAATGTATGTATTTGATTAATTTAACTTACATACATAATTACTTTTTTTTTTTGCAAGGCTGTACAAAAAAGAACTGCAAAATAACTTGAAATATTTATTTCTGCTTGCAAATATTTCTCCAGTACTGTCTTGGATCTATATTTTGATAAATTCAATATTTACTTATTTAAATTTTCGTTTGAAAACATAGATAATTCTTTTTTTTTAAGTTTCAAATCTAAAATTTATTTGTATTTAATTAAGTAAAAAGTTTTAAATTTTCATATTAGCTCTTTTTAAATAAAAATTTGATAAATATGATGTTTCGAGACTAAATATTTCTCTGAAAATATCAATATTTTCTGTCTGCAGAATAGAAAAATAAATTTTACGTATAAAAAACAGAATTCAGTTTCTTGAAATATTTTAGATTTTTTTAAGAGTGTATTTATGAATAATTTTAAATATCATACATTAATAGAAGGTTTTTTTTTATGTTTTAGTGTACCTTTCCTTTTGAATCAACTTATTATGTCAAAAAGATTTTATCTAAATTTTTTTCTAAATTTTAATTGCTTGACAAAATAAAATAAAACCAAAATTGAAATTAAAAATTAATATATGACTTATTGGTTTGAAAATCTATGTATTATGGATTTCGAAGTCATGAGCAGAACAAATCCTTTCTCACAATGAAAATTTAGAGAAATGCCACTTTGTTTTCAAAAACATTTATATAATCATCAATAAATTGAATTACTTTCATTTATTAAAATTAGTTTTTATGTCCAGTTTATTTTAAATCACTTACTCTGATGTATATTTTATTAGTATAAAACTATTGCAATAGTATATTTTATTTGCAATAAAAGGCCAATTTTTAATCTCTAAGTGAAAGATATGGTAAATAGATTTGTAATATAACTGTGGGTTATTTACTGCATGATGTATGAGAATAATGTTAAAATGTTGAATGTTTCTACTTTGTAAAATTGAAAAAGAAATAATAACATTTATAAATTAACATAAATAAAAAAAAACACCTTGAAGTTATCACTTGAGTTTCGAAATTTAAAATTAAAACATAAAGTTCAGCATTTATTATACTTAAAATGTAAACAAAATATTATCTTGTTAAAAGAAGTTCTTGAAACTTTTCATTAATTTATATAAGGTTGAAAAACTTTTGTCAGAATATTTTACTACTGTTTGAGAGAGAGATACAATTTTTATAATATATGCATACTTATTCCCAGTGGCGAGAGATTTCTCTTTTGATGAAGAAGAGGGTTTATAGTCTATAAGATACATAAAATTAAAAAAACTGTTTGTCTGTAGAGGGTTTGAAACCCTCTCTTTTGTACGCCATTTGCTTTTATTCTTTGCTTTAAAAAACAGTAATTAAATAAAAGTAAAGTCAGCGAAATCAACAGAGATGAAAAAGTAAAGTAAAAATTCTTGCTTCAGTGGAAGAATTTCTTAATTTATTCAAAAGATCAAAAGCCATTTTACACTTTAAATTAGTAAAAAAAAAAGTATAATGATTGCTTAAATTTAAATAAATAAAATTAAAGTAAATTTTTTTGTGAGAATCAAAATAAACTAATTTTCAATGTTTCTGAAACTCTGGAATTTTTTCCCCCTCCTGTCTTTATAACCATTGCTTTAAATTTACTTTTTAGATTACTTTTTTTTGTATTTCTGATTAATTTAATTATTAAATTCTACCGTTAGCGTAATTTATGCTTTGAACGCAATCAATGGCATTTGAAAAAAAAATAAGAGTAAGTTTCTGTAAAATTATATCTTTTCTCTGATTTCTGAAATTTTGCGTTACCTATTTTATTGATTTCATTTCAGACCTCAAATCTTTAAGAAATACCTAGAAATATTAGCAGAAATTTAGATTCTAGCGAAACCTTCATGAGATTTTAAACTCTTTCGGATGCAATTATAGGATTCATGGCAAAGCAGTAAACGTTAGAAGAGAAAAGTAGAATTTTCTTAAATTAACATTGCGTTCACAGATTCAAAATTGCCGCTAGAGAGAAAGTTTTCGAAATTATCCGCATTTATAAATCAATTTCAATTGTTATGCTTTTTTTTTGTAGACAACCTTATTTCATAGTTACGTCCACAATTAATAATATAGAAAAATTAGAATTTTTCTTTAAAAAAGAAATTTATATGATAGCGTTAATTTTGTAATCTTCCCTAGAGATAATTTCGCAACATATTGCTAATATTAAACAGAATAATAAGGAGACGAAGGTTTGATATCAGGCAGTCTAAACATAATACTGAATGTGAGCTTCTTTTTCATTTAAATTGCCTTTTACGTCAATAAACAAAAATAAATTTTTTTCAGCATTAATCCTATTTGCATTTAGATATTACAGAATAGTTAAATTACGTAGTTTTAATACATCATTTTTTAATTTATAAAAATCAATGAAATTTCTCTATTGAATAAATAGTAAATGCACATAAAATATTATACAACGAAAGTTTCATGCTAAGTTCACTGTTATATTTTTAATGCCAAAAAACTTAAATATCCTTCATGAATATTTGTTTTCTTTTCAAAAAGTTTCAGTTTTTTTTCGGGCGGGAGGGGGGGGGAGGAAGGTTCGTGTAGAGAAAAGCAGTAAGAATAATCCATACAAGTTATAGTGTAAGTTTTCTAAATACTGATATCACAAATTAATATTCATTTGTGAATTAATTTGTTTATATTTGAAAGAAGCAAGCAAATTTAATATGTTTTCATGAAATTTATAAAATATTGTTATGTACTATTTTACATATTGTCTAGTAATCCGCTTTAAATAAATTTCAACTAGTGGCGAATACTGTGTTAATTTTACTTTTAACCATATTTTTTTTTCAAATATGATTATTTACTATGAGTGAAATTTTATGCTTCTGTAATGCTGAGTCTAGAGCTAAAATTTAATGTTCTTAAATTTTAAAAAAAATGTGTTGAAATTAAACCTTAAAAAGTAAACGTTTTTGTACATGCACAGGTGTATACCTCATAAAAACATACCCATGTATACACAGGCACGTACATTCAAATTTTTGCTCTAAATTAAATCTAGTGAAACATTAGAATATCTCTAGAATGTCTATTAGGTCTATTTGTTAAATAAATGGCAAAATATTTTCATCATTCTCATTCACTTCGAATCAGTTCTAGTACTTAATGAATATTTTCCACTAAATGTGTGTACGGATGTTTAAAGTATGCTTATTCAATTTTCACTTTTAATAGTTTTATGGTACATTTAAATTTGCGAGAATTGTTTGCTTTATTGATTAGTTATAAAATTAATATAATCCTTTAAATCTTCAAATTTCTTACTAATTTTAATGAAAAATATTTTAAAAAGAAATCCGAAAGGTTTTTATCTAGTCAGTAAATAAATTTATTCATATTAAAAGTTTTAAACTTGTTTAAGTTTTCAACGAAAATTTCAAGCACACTAAAAGAAAACAAACTATTTTTACTAATAAACCTTTTATGCTGCTCATATATGATTACTTTTAATAAAACTGATATAAATATAGCAAAAAAACATTATTGTCATTTATAATTGAAAATTTTTGGAAAATGTCCTGTTAAAATGGGATTGTTATCTAACGATTTATCTAAGGCAACGATCAAGATAACCTATAATCCAAGATAACCTTTTAGACAACGATTGATATCTAAAAGAAACGTTTTTCTTACCATAGCTGATTTATCAAAGTAATTGATTTAAAAATTTTTTAAAAAAACTAATTTTTTTCGAAGACACTCAATTTTTTGAAAATGCACTGAAATAACTAATTTTAATTTCTTTTATAATCAAAAGGAGTTTAAAATATTCTAAACATTAAAACATGTTCTGATTATAAACATGAAAAATGACAGCCTACGATTTTGTTGTTTCCTCCCGTTGTTTTTACTAATACAAATCTATTTCGACGATTAGTTACAGAATTATACAAATGGAAAAAGTACACTTAAAATTTAAATATTGTCTAACTGAGAGAAGAAATAAGCACACATATTTTACGTTAAAATAGAAATGCATTTTACTTCACAAATTGAAAAGTCCAATTCCGTTGAAAGCTTTACATTTCTTTCGTTTTAAAACGTTTTTTAATTGCTCTCTTTGAGATATTGTAAATTTTAACATTTTAAAACAAATTTGTTTTACAATGTTCTTTTTTAGACATTTATTTTTATTATGTGTTTCAATACATCTTCCGGACTAACTTTATATTTCACTGTGACTGTAAGTAATTATTCAAAATTGTCTTTTTCTTACATATAAATAAAAACCGCATTATTTTATTTTCTTATTTGTTTATATGAGGAATACAAGAAAAAAAAAACATCAGTAATGTCAAAATTGGTATTTGAGTGAGTTTTTCTATTTTAATCATATGAAAAAAATATGTTACAATATTTCTAAGCATAGCTGAATCAGGATATATGTATATGATATTCATATAGCTTCAATGTAAAAATTTTTTATTTCCTTTCACACACACACACACACACACACAGAGAGAGAGAGAGAGACATATATAAAGGAGATTTTAAAATTCTAATGTACTATCGAAGTAGTTCGTGAAAATAACTTTAAAATCTTAAGCAAGTTTTAATTGATTTTTTATGTTGAAAATAGATCAACAAATTTGTATTCCACTTACTGTACTTAAAAGTTTTTGAGATAAAACAATTATATTGAAAGAGCTAAGCCATTAATGATTTTAAATAAATAAATAACAATAAAGTAATGTTGCCTTTTTCATTACTGTCTTGTTCATAAATATCGTCTGCTAACAGTAATGTTCTTTATGGATTGTATAATAAAGTACTCTAAGTAATAATACAAATTTGTACACTTTTAATGGAATTAAACTATGGAAAATTCTTGCATTACAACTATTACGAGTAAATCCTAAAAATATTTTAAAATTTAATAAATACTTTGTTATTTGTACAAAATACATTTTGACGAAGCTTTAAAAAATTTATTTTCAATTCAGTATATGTTTATATTAGAAGACTGTATGATAAAAAATGCCTTTTAATATTTAGAAGACACTTAAACTTTCAACTAAGGAAAACTGTCAAAATCATACTTTCCTTAAATTGTAAGTGCTTTTGAAAGCATATTACATACAAAACAACGATTTTTTTAATTAATAATATTCTATTAAAACGTGCACTCTGAGATGACGTTTGCAATGGGAAATTCGTTTTAAGTTTAATTCTTTTTAATGCACATAAAATAAACAAAAGCCTTACTTATAAAAGTCTTTGAGCATTATTTCTGTAGTATTTGTGTAATAAATTATTTTTAAACTGCTGGATACTAAGTAATTAAATTTATTTTTATATAAGAACTTGTTATACATTAAATGAAAGTACAGCGGCTTTGTAATTTTTATAGCAGTATTGTGGTTTTTAAATATTCCTGCAATTATTTCATAAATGCATTCTGAATGCATCCAATTTAAACAAAGATTCAGAAGGAATCTGACTAAAAAAATTCTTTTTATTATTCATCAAGCGTTTTTCAAACGCTCAGATTGAGAGGAACAATAAAATAAGATTCTATATACAAGTGAATTGAATGTATTAATTAGAAACGATGAAAGATAAAGCTACAATAAATCGAATTTTTATCAAGATCCATTTTATCAGTGTTGGTGACTAAAAACTAAATTACTCTATCTCTTATAACTGATTTCACCTCAGATGTTCATTCTATGTATAGTTATCTAATTTTCTAGTTGTTTCTCTCCTAAATTACTTAGTAATTAATTTCAAATAGAAAAATTAGAAGATGCAGTTCGTTTTAGTTCTTACATTTATTGTTGTTCAGTTTTAAGGAAATTAGTATATTTATTATTAGACAAATAAAGCTTCCGAACTTTAATACAACTTTTTTGTGTTAATTAAGCAAGTGAACAATACATCTATGTGGGAACTGCATTTAGAGGAAAATGCTTTGTGAGCGCAAAAGTGGATTTTCCGATTTCCTTTCTTGTACCTTGACGATTATTTTGGGATGCTACTATTTGCAGTTGAGAATCTCTGTTTGACCAGAAATAATTTTAACAATATAGAGCATATTTTGGATGCTCTTTTAGCGGTAAATGACTTTCCTGCACAAAACAGTGTCACTGGAAGAATGGAAATGAGTACCATACATAATCATAAGCTCTTTCCTTACTAGCACATGGTTTCATGTTAAGAAATCCGTGTAACTGTACGATGGAAACACAAGAAATGTAGGATGCACTTTCTCATTTTTTATTCCATCTGTCTTTTTTTGAATTTTGTACCCTGATAAATAGTAAAATTGTTCATAGATTTGGGCCTAAGCTGTTGTACAGTACTTTTTCCTTTCGTGTGTCGTTGTATCAGCCTATATACATGTAACCAATTTTATAATCTAGTCATCGGAAGAAATAAATCTGAGTGTAATCAGAAATGTGATGAAATAAAGGAAAAAACGAACTTCAAGCACATTGTTTTTTAAATAGCCTTTTTTAAATACGTTATAATATTGCTTACAAAGCACACACACACACACAAATATCAACCCCACTTCTTTTAAATAAATTATTTTACATATAAGAGCTGTCCTAACTCAGTAATGTTTATAACACTGCGGTGACATCCATGTATTTTAATAATTTCAATTTCTATTATTTTTGTAATTTATAATATATTCTTTTTAATATAATTATTTCTAATAATATTTGATGATTGTGTTGATTATTTATCTTTCTATAGCAGATAATTTTTGACTATATATATATATATATATATACATTTTCTTTAAAATTAGATTTTTCAGCTTTGTTATGTAATATTTTTAATGCATTATTCTTTTTAAATAAATGAGATAATCTAAATATAAATATCGTATATTGAATGTTAAAATAACATTAGAACTTTTGCAGTCATTATTGCAAATACAGTTTCATTATCTTCTCCCCCGCCATGTTATGTTTTAAAAATTCTCTAATTGTAGTGTTACAGTAATTATAATTTTTATCTACTTTGTATTTTGAATTCTCTAAGTGTCCTTACATAGGAGATTTCTTACGGAGTTCTTAATCCTCCTTTACATGTAAAGCAAGTCGTAGTAAAACATGCACACTGTTTTAATCAATCCTCTTCTTGTCATTGTAAAATTTAAGTTGAGAATGAGATTTGAGCATTTGAAATTCTATTAAGTTCTTTCATATAATTTTCAAATGTATCAAAATCTTTTTAAACATGTTGGGTTTGACAAACTGTGTAAGTATATGCCTTATGCAAGATTTTTGTATTAAAACTACTTGATAATATTTCTTCAGGGATGATAATTTTAACTGTTTCTTTAGATGTAACATTGATGCCGAAGTAGCCTATCGGTCTTGATCAGGATGACGATGACAGTTTGCGGATTTGATTCATTTTGCCACTGAAAATGCATGTGCAGACGGGGCTGATGCTCATTAGATCTATTATAACTCAAAGTCTTCCTGTTTGCGTGGTCTGGAAGTTGGGAGATGGGGGTGACAGCTTAAGTGTCGTCCTTGTTACTTGAACGGGTTTTAAAATTTCAACGTTCGTCACCAATAGCTCTTTGTGTTGCCTGAAAGCGCCACTTTAATAAATAATCGACTATTTATTCATTAAATGTACTATTTTGAAAATTTGAAAATATTTGAGATATGAATCATCTATTGGTATTTGCTTTTTTTATGGTATGAAATTCATTACTCTTTTAAAAAATAATTTCAAAATGCTTTTTTTGAAAAGTTATGTATTAAATAACATAACTCCTTTTTCAATTCCTACTATTAGCTCACTCTCTCCCTATATATATTTATATATCTTGTTCAAATTTTCAATCGTTAATAAAATACATTCTATTCATTCAATCAAATTCAAATAATTTTTTAAAACTTGCAGTGGATGACACTTGATGTTAATACAGTTTTTTTCAAATACCAATACAATAATTATTGGCTATAATAAATTAAATTAAATTAATTACCGGTTTTTGACGCATATTCGGATTTGTCTCTATTGTTGTAACAATGTAACTGTTAAAACAATGATAAAAATTGGAGTCGAAAACCAGTTTTTCAGTCAAACTAACCAAACCGGGTGCACATTGTTACAACAATGCAGACAAATCTTGCTCTTTTTTCAATTCCTAATATTAGTTCACTATCTTCCTATATATATACATATATATATATATATATATCGTTCAAATTTTGAATCGTTAATAAAATATTTTCTATTCACCCATTCAAAGTAAGAATTGACAATTTTTTATATTACTTGTTTTCTGTAAATTTATGTCTATAATTTATTTTGAATTTCAATAAAAGTACATTACAGAATTATTGTAATATAATGCATGATGCAATATAAATTCACTAATATTTATTTGCATGCAATTTACTATATAAACTTTACGAATTTTTACAAACCTTTGTTTTCAGCGTATTTTAATCATAGAAGGAATATAAAAAGTTATTTTTCATTTCTGAATTTTAAATTAATTCTGTAAAATTAATTAAGGTTATGCTTCAAAGTATCTATAGTAACAAAAAGGAACTATGAAATGTTAATATAATAAAGTATAAAATTTAATATTACAAATATTACCTAATATAGACGTTTTATATATATATATATGATCAGGATAAATTCCTTATAAACAGCAGAGATGTCAGAAATAACATTTTATAATAAGATCCTATAAATATTGCTTTAAAAAAATAGTACAAATAAAATTTTTGGCCCATACTCAAAAGGTGGAAGCAAATTAAATTGGCCAACAGTTTCAAACAAACAAGCAAATATTATAAATAAGTTGCAAGATAATAATGCTAATTAGGTGCACCTACGGCTAAGAATCCGCTAAATTATTATGTTTTTATGCTAGGAAACTTGATAACCGTTTGATAATTTGTGTTTAATGTTAGAAACTAAGTAACATAATTAAATAATGAGGGGAAATTTGTATTGATAAAGATGTATATTACCTAACTTGAAACCTAAATTTCATTAAATTTGTGTTTACGGTTTATCAAAAGTCTGCGTCAAAATTCATCGTTCAGTGAAAAGAATTCGGATCAAAATATAAAATGAAGTGAAAATCAAATTTATTACAATGTGTTTAAAATAATGATTATTATTAGTAATATTTTTGAAATTTCTCCAATACGTCAAAAATTCTTTTTGTTTTCTGCTTATAATTTTAAATATCTGCGTATATTTGCAAATATATAATGAAGTGACAATTATAATGGTTGTTATACGTGTGATGATATAGTTTCTGTTTTAAGAAAACCAAATTAAAGCATTTATAGATATATTTTCTTTGAAGTTTTCAATGGTATGAGAAAAAAATAAAGTAAACAGTGGCCTTTGATTTTAATATTTATTTATATTTTTAAAATTATACTTAGTTTTAAATTGAACCAGTTTTAAAATAGGCTTATTTACGATTGTTATGTTTTCATGTTATTACATTTAAATACACAATGCTATGCCGTATAGTAATGGGTAACCGCACGCGGTAGCTTAATGGTCATGGTAGCTAGCTCGTGGCTGGCGTGTCACGAGTTCAAACCCGATTGCTACTAAAGATACGCCGTGTAAATGGGCTTATGTACACTAAATCCGTCGTGACTCAAAGTCACAGCGTTGGCGTGGTATCGTAGCTTGGAAAAGTGAAGTCAGCTTAAGTGTCATCCTCTTGATTGTGGTTCAAAATAACGAGGTCCATTGCCAACAGATCTCATGTTGTTTCATTGTGCAATGTTAATGTGAACACTCATTCAATCATGCCATGTAGTATTGGAGGATTAATTGGTCTTTAATATGTGCCATTTATAATATCATTAATAACTTAAGACATGTTATGGCAAAGTATTATATTAAGGTATCCGACTACTTGCGAAATTTTAAAAAAAATGGAGATATGGGGATATTTTTGTGGTTTATAAATTTGCTTAGTACATTTTGAGAAAAATATGCTAAAATTAAGAAGAGAAAAAGAATAATCATTACTGAAATGGGAAAAAATGGGTAAAAATTTGTGAAAAATAACATAAACGGGACCCAATCTGTACCAAAAGTTTATGAACAAATTTTCAATGAAATGGCCTTCAGGATAAGAGATATTTTAATTTCTACAAAACTAGAGCACTTTATCTTATTTATTACATGAAATTGCTTAAAAAAACAGTGATTATATTAACATAAGGGACTGTAAATTTTGTAATAAAACAGTGGTTGATAAACCTGAAGGTTAAAACACTTCTACTAAAATACAGAACATGCACAAAAAATTTAAGTTAATTATTTTGAAAACTTTTTCAGCAATCGCTGGCCCCATTTAAACATTTAAAACACACACACACACACATTTTGAGTAAAACGTGTTTTGAAGTATGACATCTTGCTTAAAGTAATGACATCTACTTTTATTTTTTGTTCTAGTGAACGGACAATAATAAATTTGATATTGTTATAAAGCTAATAAGCCTACAAATAAAATCATAAAAAAATTTGTCAATTTTTGGCAAAATTCACAATTTTAGGGTAGTAGGATACCTTAAATTCAAAATTTTTATGCTTTGTATTTAAGTTATTGAGATTTTATTCATTTAAGATTTACAAGTGGGTTTGAAATCTCAAAGAATTTTGAAAAATATACAATACATTGAATACATTGTGCCAGAACACTGGAATGTCTTGAATCACATGATTGAACTAGTAAGTCATGTATAGCTTACCATAATTATTAAATTAAGTTGCTGTTAGAATTTTGTTGTTTATTATAACTATTATTCTGAGATGTCATTTAAAAATAAAATGTTTGAATTTCTATTAAGAAATATTAATCAAACTTTAAAAAAAAAGATTTAGTATGTTTCTTATACATCTGCACAATTTATTATGTATTAATTGTTATGACTCAGAATACAAACCCCATTTGGAGAATACTAGAAAACAACATTATTATTCTAGCCTAGTCTATCCCCAAAACGTTTCCAGACAAGTATTTTTAAAGAAATTGAGCAAATAAGAATTAATATATCTGTTATAAAACCAAAATCTGATCTTAACAATAAAAACTAAAATCAACTTTCCAATAATAATCCCAAAATTTCAAAAATGAGAGTCGTTATTTTTAAGTCAATACAGCAATATGTAGAAGAAACAATGAAGATTGCAGAACGGGGAATAAAATTTTAACGTCGCCCTTTTAAGAGTCTTTATTTTTTATTCAGTATTCAGCTCACTTAATGGTAGGGGAATAAATCTTTCACGAGGAGGGTTTTCCCCTCCACTTTTCCCCAGTGCTTTGTTCTTAACGATAGACAAACGATCTGTGGTTTGTGAGTTGGGGTGACTCGCTTCACTTTTGAAGTCTTTGTCTTGTTTGCTGAGTAAAAGATATTCGGAGATTTATTGTGTTTTAATTGTTTGTCTCTGTTGCGTTTTTCGTGAATTTTCTAGATTTGGGATTTGTCAGTGGTTTTGTTTGAAGAAAAAGGCAACAATTTTCTCTAATTTGAGAAAACTAAATTAAGAAAATTACCTCAATGATTTTGACTAAGCTGAACAAATAAGATGTTGCGATTTAGTTAAGAAGTGAAGGATCTTTAATGAGATCCTTGTTTATCTATGAAATGGAAATTTTTTCCGAAGTTTTGAGATTTGTAGAATAGCGACAAACTTTGTTGTAAACTGATTTATAATAAATTTAAGCTTGTAGCTGAGATACGAAATGCTTTTAAATGTAAGGATAAATTATTGACATACTTTACCTTTTCAAGAGAATATTCAACAATTTTGAGATGTAAAATTTTTATTTATTTTAAGTGCTTTGCATGAAACTATATTAATAAAATCGTAACAATACAACTTAAGATATGTTATATTGATATGTATATATACATTCAAAATGTATATCATGGATTGAATAATGCTTGTAAATTCGAAAATGTAAGAAACGAGTTTATATGATATAAAATATGATTGTTATAAAGAGACTATTATTACATAAATATTATATGATATATATAATAAAGAGAAAGAGTATTACTGTATAAAATCCGACTTCAAAAAACTAATTTAATTTTCGATATTCTAAATTTTATGTGTGTGGAGCGTTCTGTTTATTTATTTTTTATAAATACTTAATTTTTCGATCGAAAAAGTGTTTAGTTAATGTTTTTAAACATATATGCAGTTAATTCTCTGAAAACTACAGCTGAATATCATCGGAAAATAATGAAATTAATCATTTCGAAATTCATTTAAAATATGAATCTAGTATATAAAAATCAATTTAATCAAACAAATGTGAAACAAGATCATTACTTCAAAGTTTTAAAAAACTTTTATGGATGAGCATTCAAGATTATTCAGTTTTTTTTTAAATTTTAAAAGATGTGATTTAGAAAGAATAAGTGTTTTGCAAGTATAACTTTCTAAGTAGTGATTTTTAAAATTCATTTCAAATAATATCAATGCGTTTTGTTAATTTTTACAAATTCTTCTAGTTGAAATTTGTTTTAAAAAAGACTTTTCTAAAACGAATTTAAAAAATAGTAAAGAAATGTGTTCCATTTTATAAATATAGATGGATTATAAAATTTCAGTGATACTATTAAGAAGTGTGTTAAAATTTGAAGAATTAATTCATCATTTACTTTAGAATAATGCATTATATATGTTAATGTAATGTATGTATATGTTATGTAATGTATAAAGCTTAACTTCGAGAAAATTTACCTCATCGACGTATATATAAATATATTTAAATTATAAAAGCATTATTTATACTTAGATTTATACCTTGAATATTCTCACATTTTCAAATTTGTTTACCGTTTTTTTTTTCTTTTTGACTCATTCTTTTCTAAATTTTCTCATTGCTATTTTTTTTCTTTTTTACAAAAGATATTTGTGAACTTAAGTTTCAACTTAAAATGTTGCTTATAAGATCTAGATGGAAGGTTTGGATAAGAGATTTATTATTCTTCTAGAGAGAGAGGATAAAAATTTAATTTTTAAAAATTACCTTTTGAAAAATCCCGACGTTTATGCACATTTTCATTTTCAGGAATCTTTTTCTCTTAATAATGTGTAATAAATGGCTGGTGTCTAGTGATGGACAATAATTATATAGGACCAAGGGTTCCACAGACAGCATCCGCATTTTGGATGCAGTCTGTAGCAGCATTCTGGAGATGCAGTATATTAGCAGTAACCCCCTCACGGGGGGGGGGTTATTGCTATCCTGCGATTTCACCAGAATGGCAGGACAGGAGAAAAGATGTTCTGTGTTAAGCTCCGTGTCGTGACAGTGTTTTCAGAAAGAGGACTTTCTTATCCCATTCTTTTGAATTCCCTGCCCCTAAAGAGTCCAGTTCTAATCCTTGTTAGTGGGCTTGCAAGTCTTCAACTTGTGTTAATTTTAGGTATTTGGTGTTTCACTATTTCTCTATCGTTAAGTCTTGATTTTTCTACTTACTGAGTTTATATCGCTCAGGGTGCCGAGCATTGCAATGTTGGTGTTACTGTTATTTTGCCTTGCTTCCTTAGCCAGGGTATTAGCCACCTCATTTTCATCAATATCAACATGCCTGGAATAACTGTCGGGGCTAGTTCTGTGTGGGCCCAGTATCAAAATTCCTAGCGGGGCCCCTTTTTCGAAAATGGGAGCTTTGTTAATGAGACAAATAATAACATTTTACGATATTGCACTTGCACATGTTGGGGACTCTGTATCTTGGGGGCCCCGTATCGTTAATACAGGTGATACGGCGGAAGCTACTATCAACATTGGATCATGAACTGATTTTTTTCAAACTGAGAAGCTGATGAAATGTATAGTGTATGTCTAGGAATTAAGCCTTGAGTAGTCTTTATGTATTGCTTGGAGAGCAGCTATACAGTCACTGAAGATTATAAGCCCCTTAGCTCTTCCTTTTTCACCGAGGCTTATACACTCATTTTGGGCTTTTTGTATAAATGTAATAAATATGTAATAAATATTACTATATTTTAAAATAGTAATTTCTGATACTTTACCTGTATTTAAAAACTTCTAAGATATCGGCAATGGACAATTATTTAAAAGCCAATTTAAATTTTTTTATATGATTCGATCAATTATGGTATTTGTTCATATCTATTTATGCGATTAAAGTTTTATCTTCCTTCTTTTTTCAACGTTTAACGAGTTAAAAAATGTTATTGTTTAAGAAATATTTAAATGCTTATTGGATGATAGCAAATGAGTTATTGTTGAAATAAAATAAGTTGTATGGGATCCAAACCCCTATTTTTGAGCAATTTAAGTAATTTGACAATAATTGTTTTATTAAAATAATCTGATCCGAATTGAAATTAAACACAAGTTTTTGCGAATATGGTTTTTATCAAATATAAATTTATACTTTAGGTGTAAACACCCCTCATTTATTTATTTAAATTACAACTACTGGATATCCTTATATAACTTTTTAATTCATAAATATTTTTTACATTTATGGTTCTCTCGAATTTGATTATTTAGTTTGAATTTGAAGTATTAATTTCTCTCAATTATTTCTTCCTAATCTTATGTTTCTCACTCTTAGCATAATATTTCTAAAACTTGCTTTGAATGTACATTAATTATATATTATGGTGTTATTTTGATAAATCTTTCATTAATTTTACTTTTTATTTAATTGATTAGTAAAGTTTAATTACCTTTTAGAAAAAGTTATTAGTGTTTAATGTTATAAATCCATCGCCATTAACTTATTAGTATGAGAAAATAAATAAATAAACTAATTAATTAAAATTTTCTGTGAAATTTTTTATTATCCTTTTCAATCAGATTAATTAAATGAAGGTACTTAGTACTTGCATTCTGACTAATGCTAAGTTTTTAATCCCTTTGTTAAAAGTTTCAGCAATTTTGAATTTTTGTGAAGAATAAATAAAAAAATTGATTAAATATTTTAAAACACTCTAAATTTTTATAGGAAGAAAATTAATAACAAAAATCATGTCACAATCATCAAAATAATTTAATCAAGATAATTCAAAACAAACATGCAATGTATTGAAAACATAAATATATCATACAAGTATGAGTTAATGTAGCAAAAATGTTTATTTTCGGAAGAGATTCTTACAATATGCTTTTCTTTAAGTTGAAATCTGTATTATTGAAATTTTAATACTAATTAAAATTTAAAAAAAAACGACGAGTATCAATTTTATTTTCAAACTTATACTAAAATGTTTTATACCTAATAGAAAATTGGAAATTTAAATTTTAACTCAGGGTGCTTTAAATCATAAAATGAAAAAATAATCATCATTATACATGAAATTCATTAATTTTTAAAAAAATCAGAGAGAGAAATGTGCGTGTGAATTTCAGCTTTATTTTTAAGCTTATTCTAAAATACCATATTCCTATTGGAAAATTTAAAAGTTAAACTTTAATTTGGACGATTCAAAAAAAATTTTAAATTGTATTATTTTTATATTTAAAAGTATGCTCTCAAAAATGAGACTGAAATTTCTCTGAATGTTTTCCGAGTCACTTACTCTGAAATTCAGATAGTAAGTGAATAATCAGTGAGTAATTTCTATCTTGACTGAAGGAACTGCACTTAATAAATCTATCCCCAGTTGTTCGTACAGTATTTTCAGAGGAAGTGGGGGAAATGAGTGAGAAAGCCGATGCCGAAAGGGGATTTCTGATACATTCACTTCCTCATCTCTCCCCTGAAGGCTTTAGGTTCCTCATTCTTGTCCAGTTGGTGAGGTTCGCTGTATAATTAGTAAAAGCATCGAGTGTCGTTATCAAATTTCTTAGATGTTTCATTAACTCCAAATATGCACACGGTCAGTCTCATGATTGATTTTCTTATTTTAATTAAAATTTGTATCTTTTAACATATGTGATATATCTTGAATTTAAATCAATTAATTGAAAGTACTCAAACCCATCATTAGGCAACCGTCTTCCACCACTTCTCTAAGACACGTGGTCGCTTTCAATCCCAATGAATATGTTATGTTAATAATATTTTAAAATGATCTTGCCATTGGTACAAGAAAATCGTATTGGTATTGCCCATGGTAAAAAATGTGCTAAAAATATTTTTGTGAGAAAAACAGACTGTTTTTAAAAACAAATATTTTGATCTTTGTAAATAATTTTTAGCGCGTTTTTCACGTAGTGGAACAAAAGCGCTATTAGGACGCAAATTTCGTCTTCGTCTTCGTTCCATATATTGTCGTACCTTTTTCTCAGTCAATAAGCAACCAATTGACCTCGGGTTTTCGGCATTTGGTCGCATTTGTGCCCTAGATGAGCCGAATTTTTTTTTCAGTACTACTTTCTGTTTGTAAAAAGTTCATTAGTTGCATTATTGTAAAATACAACATGTGAAAAACGCGCTAAAATTACTTGGCCATGCCAATGATTGATATCTTGTTTAAAAAATATTTCAGAATTTTCTTTGTTTCATAGGGAAAATCGCAATTAAGAAATTTAAAATGTGTTTAGTGCAAGTTTCTTTAATATATGTGTATTAATTGATTTTATTTGGTTGAAATTTTTTTTAACTTGCACAAGTTTTAAATCCCTTAAAAACACAGATTTTGTATGTTTTTAAAGTTAATGTAAAATGTTTTCACAAATGTATTTGTTCCTTTTGATGGAGATTTTTAATACCTGATTATTTCGAATTATTTTTTTAAAAAAAATTATGCTTTTGTTAAAGGAGTATTATAAAAGGTGTTTATTTATTTATAGTTAAAAAGCTAACTTTAATGAAAATAAATAAATAAGTCTAAATAAATAATAATAATATAATATTTGTTGAAATAATTCATAAATGTTATGTTTAATAAATTCAATTTTTAAAATAATTTACTCCTAAAAAGAAGAAAAAATATCATAAAATTATTTTTACTTTCTAAGCCATTTCTTTTGCATTTTGATGATCACGTGGAGTTTGAATATCGGAAATGAAATTATATAAAAATTTATGAAATTGCTTTTGAAATTCCCACGCATAATTATATATTTAAAACAATGAAAGAAAGCAGAATGGTTTTTTTTTCATAAGATGTGTTCGTACATTAATACCTTTTGTCTTCCTTTATAAATATAACAACAAATAAAAGGCAGATGGAGAATTCAATTATTTGAATTTATTAAAATTGTTGAAATAAAATAAACCATTATAAATTTAGGAGGATAGAAGATTAAGGATTTTAAAAATATGCTTTAAATTTGAGAAAAATTTGAAGCATAACATTGAATTTTTTTAAAGAAAAGTCCCCAAAACATATACTCCACTTATAAATAAGAGGAGGAAATGTTTTAAATTATGCAAAAGAAAATCTCGAATCTAAATACTTTTCCCTCACATTTTTCCTTAGAAATCCTTCAATACAAATGACTTTATATAAGAAATCTGAGTGTTACATAAATCTAATACATAGAAAAATATTAATTTAAATTAAGCAGAAGCAAGTATTTTTAAATGAATTTTTCGAAATGAAATATTAATTAAAAAATACACTAAAAGATGGCACTGTAATTGTCGCATGGTCACTCCTTCACTTTCTTTCTCGAGTGATTTCTCTTCATTTAGTACCTAAGGGTTATTTGGTTACCGATCACATTATTTTTATTTCATTCGAAAGTATATTTTATTTGAATGGGAGAGATTCTCAATTTTTTTTTGTAATATATAAAAATCATTGGTATTTGCTCGAATGTTGTAAGAACTTTTCTCTTTGTATTTTATTTTATTAATCACAATTATTATCTAGTTATTAAGCAGTTTCTTTTATAAGTAATAGCAACATACTAAATATCTATTATAATATTTATATCAAAGTTTGAATATGAAATACATCTTCCAGTTTAAAGCATGCAAATGTGAAGCATTCTGTATAGCATAAGGGTATAATATATATATATATATATATATATATATATATATATAGTCAAAATTTTATACTAAAGAGAGATGAATAAACAATAATTGAAACTGAAAGAAATTGAAATTGCAAGTTAACCAGACAATAGATTTTTGAAAGGATACATGAAAAAATAAAAATAATTGAGTTAAATATAATATATATGTATATATATATATATATATATATATATATGCATTTGCATATATATAAATAGAATACATATATATATATATATATATATATATGTACATATATTTTAAAAATACGTTTTATACAACATATAATAAGAGCATTGCTCAGTTAAAGCACTTAAAAATCGATAAAAGAGACTAGTTTCAATATTTCAATCGAATGCATCAACTAATATTCGCATTGACAGTAAAAAACAAGACAAAAAAATTATAAAAAAAATTATGAATATCAAAGAAAAAAGGTAGATTTTTTATAATTTTGAAGCAAAACTCTTTACTCTATAGAAAATAGCAATGCCGAAACTTTGTTCCAAAATAATTTTCGTGGCTTGTCTGGATTAAAGGGGTATTAGACCTTTCCTCCCCGCTCCACTTAGATGGGAAAACTCTACGTAGTCCGAGAAGCGGTAGTAAAAGATCTTATAGAAAAACTCATTTCAATATTCTACGCAGACAGTAAAATGCAAAGAAATAGATTATTTAAAGTGGATCAGGTATATTTTACCGCATTTATGAAGTAAACTACTGCATAGCAGAATAAAAATTAAAATACCATCAAGAGATAAATGAAACAATTTTTATGTTTATTTAGTTTTGTGGAATGGAATAGAGTTTTGTTGAATACTGAGGATAAAACATAAGAGGAATTTTAATGAAATAAATAATACTGGGGTGGATTTATACTGTTATAGCAATATATGTGGCTTAGAGATAAATGTATACTTTTTTTTTCTTCTTATCAAAGATTAGGGGAATTGCCCCATGTCCTTAGGACCATGGTTATTTTTGACAATTGCATTGATAACTTATACATAAGCTTTGATGATGACTTAAAGATTTATTAAATGTTTTTTTTTTATTTTCGGTTACTTTTCCTCGCTTAGTTCATTTTTTTAGTTTATCATTTTTTCGAGTCTGAATTTGTGTTAGATGTATTTTAGTATAATTTATGACTTTAAAATAAAATTTAAATTTTAAACCTGAGAGATGGATATCAATTTTATTTTCTTATTGTCGATAATTTCAAGTTCAAATTGATTTGGTAATCGGTCCGGTTTCGTGTTCAGTGAAGTAGGGGTAATGGTCACTGACCATAACCAGAATGTCATGAGTTCATGGCATTTAGTCTCCGAACATCTGTCGTGTGGAGCGGCTGATGTACGTTAAACCTGTTGAGGCTCAAAATTCTCCCGTTGGGGTGTAGTTGAAGCTCGGAGATGGGTTGCTAGATCAGATGTCCTCCAGATCGCTTGGACATGGTTCAAAATTATGAGTCTCGTTGCCAGTAGCCCTCGTGTTGTTTTATAAGATGACACAAAGTCTATCAAGTGTCTAAATAGTTATTATTTTAAAACAGGAACGTTGCTAATAATTTCAAAAATAAAATGGTGATTATACTGCATATGTATCATATGTAAAATTATTTCTTCACATTTTAAATTTTTTGGTACATTAATTTTTTTTATCGTTTCTGTTCTAATGTTGGAAAGAAGAAACTGTATTATGCAATAGAAATTTTTAATTAATTAAATCAAACATTAATTAAAATGATTTTAGTGATATTTTGGAGTATACATGCTCCTTATTACATAAAAAATTATTATGGCTCATCTTAAAATTAATTTTTTTTGTCATCAAACATTCAGATAAAGCATAACAAAATCTAAAACATTTGCATAGTTATTATGTTGATGAATTTAAGAAATATCCCAGAAATAGTCAATCTCAAAATTTCTTTCTTTTTTTTTCCAAATTATTTTTTAAGCAGATTACATAAAAATGCTGAAAATAATATTTTTAACAGAACTGCTGATTATTTAAGGTGTAAAGCGTCGTAAATTATTTTTAGAGTAATTTGTCTGTGTGTGATATTAATTTTTTTATCATTAGTACAATTTTTTTTATATAAAAAATGTCTATGCAATAAAAATTGCTAAAATACCACATTTTTTTTTTCAGGAATATTTTTTGACATTCTGTTGTTAGTCAATTTTCATAAATGATTTAAACTTCCAAGTTTTAATGTAACGCAACTATTTCACAGAAAACTTATATAGAAAAACTATTTTACTTGATTTCAGTGCAAATGATAAAGAACTATTATGCTTTGGTGTTTAATTTTTATTTAAACTGATTATTTAAATTTTATTAGACACATTGAAAGAAAGTTTATAAAGAAAAATCTAGGTAAGCTAGTGGAGATTTCGAACATAGTTTAAAATAATGAAAGAAAGATAGGAGACTTTTTAAAATTGATATTTAGAAGAAAAATTCTGTCAAATATATTAATTTCTTTCCATTTTTAATATTAAATATTTAAAAAAATAAGTTTCAGAAACAGGAACTAGGAATTTACTGATTTTTTTCCAACGAAAATAAATTTTTGTTTAAAGATGACAGTTGCACACACGGGAATTTCTCAAAGTGGAGGGGGAGGGTCGAATGTCGAAAGTCCACCCTTCTTGTATCATACCCCAATACGCCGCCAAACATATTCTTTTGATTTTATCGATCATCAATAACAAAAACAGTTAAAAATAAGTTATTTAATAAATAATTAGCATTAATTAATAAAATTAATAATTTATTAATAACCTTATACTTAATCAAATTATCAGAATTACCATTATTTTATGTACTATAAACATAGGATTATAATCAATCAAAAATAACTCAAGGGTGATGGGAAAGGGCCCAGACCCCTTGTGTGAACTACGGAATAAGTGAACTTTCGTTAAGTTCGAGTGAAATAAGTTTAATACTTAATTAAGTAAAATCTTCATTAAACATTAGTTTAAATTTTCTTAAATGCAAGTATTTGAAGTGTGTACCTCTTTAAATACTAAATAAAAAAATTGATTTTTAATGTCAATATAAAGCTGATTTGAAGTTTATGTGAATATGTATTCCTTAATATAATACTAGTTTTCAGAAAAAAAAATGAATTAAAGCTACCATTAATGTACCTGAGATTTATTACCTCAAATGCCCTTTCTCAAAAATTTCGAAAACAACATCCATTAGGAATGTCTTAAAATAACCATTTTTCCATTGGTACTTCGAAATTCACCGTCAGTTATACATTTTAAAAGGAATTAATTTAACGATAAAAATGTGTAACTGACAATCACATTGCGACAATGCTTTCGAAATTTCCCGAATTAATCTTCCCTTTTTGATAAAGTACATCATTTTCCAGATAGCTCCTACCGAAGTCTTTTAGAATTCCCAGTTATTTTTGAAATTTAAATTACTCGAAAGCTTTTAATTAATGGACACTAAGTAAGTGCACAAAAGAGGATTATTTTGACAGACATTTCTGGAAACAGCACTTAGCTGCATTCGAAAGTTTGGAGAAAGCCTACTTCTGCGGAATTAAAAATGGAATTTAAAACCAGTGTTCTCCTTCTCAGTTATTTTTATTACTGGACTCATTTTGATCAGCTTACGCTTCG
Organism: Trichonephila clavata; assembly: GCA_019973975.1. NCBI lineage: Eukaryota > Metazoa > Arthropoda > Arachnida > Araneae > Nephilidae > Trichonephila > Trichonephila clavata. Next base: position 413,192 of record BMAO01021206.1, on the reverse strand, counting down.
TAAAAGCTTTACCATACCGAGATTCACCTTTGATCCCATACTGAATCAAGTCGTAAACATGGAATGGAAAATACATTTGTCGGTTCCATTTAAAATTTTAGTAACATAATTCCCATTATGGCTTTTATAGACATAATGTATTATCTCTGCTCTTGGGAGTCGTCCTGTTCTTTCTTCTTTTTCTCCAAACTGCCAGAGAAAAGTTTCCTGGAAATAAAGAAAGAAGTTCAGAGCGGAGAACTATTTCTGGATATCTCTATCCTGTTGCTATGGTAACACAGGTAACCAAACGATCTCTTTTGCTTACCAGAGCAGCAGTTGAAAAGTCACGCCCTTTCTCCGAATGATTCCACCACTCACAGTTGATTGCTTTTGTGGAGACCGACGTCAATCATAAAATAAGTGAATCTCATTGGTTAGCGTGGGCGAGGCTTTTGAAGAAATCACAAGACTCCACTATGATCATCAGATGAGTTTGGTATTTCTTAAGGGGTCCCATAAATTAACATTTGCGTGCGCTCCTTTGCTAATGAGATATACTCTCAAATCGATTGAATTGAATGATAAGGTTTTTCAAGCAGGCATTTTCTAATTCGTTTTTCTTTCACTGAGTAATGTCATAAAGACACCCATCACATTTTTATTAAAATATAATAAATAATCAAAGTAAGAGTGAAAAACATATTTGAAAATGAGTAGATCAAAAGTATTTTTGCATAATGGGAAAAAAATTGGAAATGAGATATATAATTGAAAACGGTGTGGATCAGATGCATTTTTCATTACAGGGAGAAAAAATACAAATGCGAGATGTAATTGAAAAATATGAACTCGGGGATGGAAAATAGCTCGTTTCGGAATTAAGTATTATCGATATTTAAGGAAGGGGAAACTATATTAATTCTATCCAAATAAATTTAGAGACAGATTTCAAGACTCGCCAAATTTGTAATAAGAATGAAGAGACATTTTAATCGAAATCATTTGCGTAGGACTTTAAAGAGAATGAGTCGTTCTAATCTTCGGAGGTAAAGAATTTTTAATAGAATTTTTAATCGAGGTCCTACTTTCGGGAAATTCAATTTTAGAATTGGAAATATTGACTCAAAGATAATAAATTATTTTATTTCAGGAAACCATGTTTAAGGGGCTGTATAATTCTAAGAATCTGATAACAAAACTGCAGAGATGAAAATCCTATTAGTATGAAACATATTTAGAATATTTAATATAATTTATTAAGCGTTTATATTATGGACAGCGGTTTTGGAATCAAATTTTGAATCTGAATTCTTTCAATATTGTACATAAAATCAGCGTTAACTTCAACTAAGGCTTCACCCTCGCGTGGAGTGAAAGGCGGGAAAATGAAGTATTACCTCAGGTGTCGTGCCTACTAATTGAAAAATATGAGATAGTCTCGTATAACTGTGACGTTAATTTAAATCACATGAAATCAACTAAAATATAATGTATGATGGTAATGATAATATGATCCTTAAAATAATCTTGGGTATAGCCTGAGTTTATTAAAAAAAAACTCAATAAAAACATTTATTTCCTCTCCCTCCTTTTTCTTTTATGTGTTTATATGACTAACTGCATTCGGAGTCGTGATTTTGCAAAAGTGTATAAGAATAGCTTTTTTGACATTTAGTGTCACTTAAATTAGAATATACATATAAAATCATGTGAAAAATAATATTGCAATAAAAAGTTATTTAAATGCAATTTTTTGGCAAAAAAAATTAAAACATTCAAAGCATTCTCCTTTTAGGAATTTTTTTTATAACAATAATATTTTGTCTATATATAGCTAAGAGTTCTGTACAGAGCATGAACTAGGATTTTTGAAGTATATTACTTAGGAGTAGATATATTCATATTATAATATATCAGAGAAATTTTTAATAAAAACACCGATTATTATTTCAATCGATCGTAACTCTGAAAAAAAAATGGGAGTTTTTCAAAAATCATAGGCCAGGCTTTATATAGAAGTCATAGCTAAACATAGGCAACATGTTTTGATTATAAAAAAAAATCTTATAAAAAGAGAATATTTTGAAACTATATTATTCCTTCTTCATTTTTTGCCAAAAAATTAGCTTTAAATATTTTTCTTGTTATAGTATTGTTAAAACAGTTTATATAGTATTCTAATTCAACTGACATTAAATATTTAAAAAAGTATTTATCTATACACCTATTTAAAATCACGATTCCAAAAGTAGCCATTCAACTCAATAAAACTTTTCACATTTATTTTTTAAAAATTTTTAACATCTCTATCATCATTACTGAAGTTCAATACTTTTCTAGAAAATTTCGTTCTGTCCTGCCCCAAAATAAAAAGTTCATTTTGAAGTACTTTGAAATATATATATTTCAAGACTGACGATAGAGAATCTGAATATGATATATATACTTGTATTCAAATTCTCATATATGAACTATTTTAAAGTCTTAGCAAAAGAAGAAACAAGATACAATTTTAATAAAATAAAAAGTTGCCTAAACGTGACAAAATCACAGCATGTTATATATGTTCCATAATATCTACTTTTATATATGTTCAAAGATAGCCGCATAGATGCATTATTAAATAATTATTTTTGATTCTAAGAAATTTAACATAAATTTAATCAATACTTTTACTAACTATTACTCCCTATATTTGGACGTTAAAAATAATCTAGATGAAGTTTTGAAAAGACGAATCACGAAAGTGAAAACATTCATTAAGATTTATTTGTCAGAAAATAATAAAATTTTGTATGAAAACCGATACACTAAAATCAATTAAATCCAGAAGTTGTTCCAAATAATGACAGCACACGAGCATTAATTATAAAAATGTACTTTTTTAACTTTAGCCAGTCCTACTTCTCTTTTTTATTATTTTATTTTAATTGGAAATGGCTCTCAAAATATTGAATTTCTTCATATGCGGATTAATTAAAAATATTTACCAAAAGATGGGCAGTCTTAATTTGAATTTTTACCCCTCTTGGAGATGGAAAAGCTGAAATTTCTTCTAAACTAAAGCTAGAAAAAAACATAATGATAACAAAGACGGATTTTAGGGAGAGTGTTTTTGCCTTCCTGCTACAGCTGCATAGTCTTTTTCTAAGACTTTTAAAAACATGTTATTGTCAGTAAAGAGAGTATTAAGTTACTCGAGCAATTTTTTTAAATGTAGTTCATTTAACGAACCAGGGTTTCTACCACTCAACTCGAAGGAAGGGCGGTTTATTGTTACCACCTCGAAGAATTTCGAGACATTTCTATAATAAAAGGAATAAAGCGCTTTTCACTAAGCAGCACATCGAAAAGGTCAAGACAACTAAACTCCAATCGTCCCCTCCTCGTCGTTTTAATCAAGAATATGCATTACAAGTTATTAATAAAATGTGAAACTCTGACGCACGTCTTAATGAATATGCGGAGTCCTATTTCTGAGTCTTTTAAAATAACTTTTTTTTAAATCCCTCTGCTACAGTTTCTGAGAAACCAATGGGGTTCTCCGTATTTTAACGCAATTCTACAGAATATTGGGGGGGGGGGGTATGCTAAAAAGGGTGGGTATAAAATTGCTCGGTCCGCCGAACAGAAAAATACCGGATAGTGTTTCTTTCTTTCTTAATAAAGCAAAAGTACAAAAGAACAAAAGAACATCGAAATATATGTGGATATATTCATGTCTATATAAAGCTCTCTCTATGACTAAGTGCATTTCCTGTTACGAAATCGTAGAATATCTTGTGACATAGAAAGGTTCTATTGCGGGGGAATGATCAAAAACTTGTTTCCTCTCTATATGTTACAGGAGCCTCTATTTATTCCTTGTTATTACAGATGTAATCATAAGATATGATTATAGAACCTACAATTGAGAAGATTTGACTTTTTGTATGGAATCAGAAGCATGTAATGGACATGTTAGAGTACATTTAGAAAAATAATGTCTTTGTTGTGTGTGTGTGGAAAATAATGTCTTTATTTACGGAAATTCGATAAATCTATTGGTTTGATTTTATATAGTAATGGAAAAATAATTATATGTATTGAAAGGGGAAAATATGAACAAAATAGAAAGAAATCTGATTGAAATATTTTATAACATTGCATATATGTATTATTTCTATTCTTTTGAAACTGATTTGTTTTCAGTTCTTCATGTAATTTATTTATAAAACAAACATGTTTGTAATTTTTAGTAAAGGGTTTTACAAAGGAGTACCGATTCTTATTCTTTCACCTGAAGTTATTATTTTGAATGAATAGAGAAAATAGTTGATCCTAGAAAAAAAGAACTGAGAAACATTAATCAGAAAAGTTATATTTGAATGATGTTTTATGTGATAACAATCATTATAGGTCAGTGTTTCTTAATCAATATTTGCGACCCGATATTCAGTCATAATTTTCAACGCCCTCCCCGTTCAAACAATAACAATGCATTGAAATTAATTACACTGTACGTTTACGCTAAGGCTACAGTACTACTTTAACCTCTTAAATACCACTGGCGTATATATACGTCTCGCACAACCAGTGCGTTAAATGTTCTCGACGTATATATACGTCCTTCCGAAGTACGATTTTTTCTGTGCACTGCTATCCATAAAATTATTCCGAAGGCTTTTGAATACCCTGACAGTGTTTGCGAAGGATTTCCTTACTTATTTCTTTTCTCCCCCCCCCCTCAATACATCACATACGTTCGCCTGCTTTAAAAATGAGGCATTGGAGGGGAATCGCGCATTATAAACCTTACAAGTTATGAAGATAAGTGTTATATGTAGTTTTCGTATATAATTTTATATATGACAAGCCCATAGGATCACTGGTAATTATTAAACTTGTTCTTAACTTAGTATTGATAAATTAATTATCAAATACATTGTGCAATATTGATACATTTATAAACGTATATCAGTGTAAATGTTAATCTTATTTATTATGTCAGAATGTATTTTGTTTGTTTACTTTTAGTAAATTAATAATTTTTTCTGAATAATTTTTTGTTTTCGACTTTTTAATATGCTTGCGGACCCCTAGGAGGGTGCTCCCCACAGTTTGAGAAACGTTGTTATATGTCATTTTAACTTAAAACTCAGAATAAAATCAATGATTGTCTGTTAGATTAAAAGAATCAAATAAAATTTAGGTACAAAAAAAAAGGTAAAAATAAGACTCTTGATTTTATTTTACATGGAGTTTGAAAAAAATCTAGGCATAATTTCCAATGTATGTTTTAAAAATTTAATAAAAATAATTATAAAATCTTGATACAAATTGAGCTAAAGTTGTGCAATGAGTCTGTTCTAATAGGTAAATAATAAATTGATAAGTTTGCATCATTTTTAAAATATCATTTGTTTCAAGAAATGGAAAAACATGAAATAATTTAAAAACAACTATGCGTTTTTCTTAAGGTAATTTTTAAATATATGGTACAATCATTTCTCAAAATCCACTAGTTTTTATTTTTTTTAAAAAAATATTTTCATTCACCTATATTACTGCTTACATTAAATTTATGTATCAGAAAAATATTTTAAAAACCTATTATGAATTTCTTAGATTGTTTACTGTTATTATTTTTCTTTAAATATGCAAATTTAGAAATTTGAGGTAGTATTTTCAGAACTATTTAAAAAAATTCACAATTGTTTTATTTGTTGTTAATAATAATAAATAGCATTCTAATAGTTTTCTTCTTTGTTATAGGCTGCTTTTTCACTCCTCGAGTTTGTGAAATCGAGGAAGAATGTTTTGATGGTAAGGAATATTCAATATTTTTAACAAAAAATTGCATGATTAAGAAAATACAGATTTTCTTAAAATTATACTCTTTTAACACATTAACCATCATATGTGAGATTATAATGCTTATTCCGTTTTAATTTTTAATACTTCAAGCATATATAGTTAAGACACAAATGTTATATTTGCAAACTAATTTAAGAAATAATGTATAAACTTATAAGTGCATTATTCTCATATCTAAGTGATGCACGTTAATTTTTATTATAAAAAAAAGTTCTTAATGTGAATTTATGCAAACATTTAAGTTCTCTTTTACAACATAAAAAAAAAACTTTTTACTAAGTTAAAGAAAACAAAATCAGATTTCACATATGTATCTAAGGCAGGATAACATACATAACATTAAAACAGGAGAAGTATGATTAATATTCAAAAAATGTTAATTAGATTTTAATATAAATTTATGAGAACACAAACGACACATATATATTTTTCTAATTCTTATGTGTACAAAAACATAACAAAATATAAAACTAATAATTTAAGGCTGTTTTTTAACTTAATAATTTATTAAATGTAAATTAAAATTAAATACAGAGAAAAATGAGTGCTTATCAGTATAAAATGTTTGTGTAGATTTTATTGTAAAACTTACAGAATATTATGATTATTAACAAAGGTCATAAATGTAATTTTAGAAATATTTTCCAAAATATTTAAAATAACTGTATTGTATAATTTATTCTAATACTTTTACAGAATATTATGATTATTAATAAAGGTCCTAAATGTAATTTTAGAAATACTTTCCAAAAAAAGTCTTCAATATATTATATTCAAATACCACTAAAAAAACGTCTTTTTTTCTAATGCCAAATTATAAAATGAAGCTCCAGAAATATTTAAAAAGTGGGTTGATTATGAGCTAATTAAAAAAAATGGATTGAGTATCAATTAAGAAAATTATTCTTATTCGAGGATCGATTCACACACACACATTTCCATTTACTGTAACAATTCATAAAATACGTATAAAGTGGCAACACGTTTCTGATTATTTGAAAGAACGAAAATAAAAAAAAAAGAATAGCTCATAAAAATGTCAGCCAATGTCACAGTCTCTAAGCCACTCTACTGCGATATATATATTTGCGACGAAATTTTAAGTTTATTTAATAAAAAGTGACACAAAGCAAGATTTAATATCCACATTGTGTGTGTGTATTATTACAATATCTGATATAATAGAAAATTGTAGCAACACATGGTGAAAGTAATTTAATAAAATCGAAATACACTTAGATTATTTTGTCAGACATGGTGTAATACTGTTTTGATAAAGGATAAGAAAACTCCCTTTTTTTTTGACTTTTTCCGCTTTGATATCTTAATACCTTTTTTGTATCTGACATCATATATAATATGTTCTCAAAATTGTTCTAATTAAAATGTCTAACCTCTAGTAGAACATTTGTTCTTGACGCCATGTGACATGTTTCGGTGTAAAAATCCCAAGAAAATTTGTTCCCAATTTATTTTTGCGTTAAACTCCATTTCAAGTGAGCTTTCATGATTCTTTGTTCTTTTCTTTAAACTTTATATCATTCTTTGACAACTTCTTTCATTTTGTTCATTTATTTCATTCGGTTCCCACCCAGGGAATCGACTCCCTGGTGACATGTTTTTTTTATTTCCCTTCCCGCCCGACCTCAAACACGACTTCAAATTTATGTTAAAAAAATGCTTCTGCTTTTGGATGATCTTCTCATTTCGATTAATTTTGTTTCTCTCTCTTTCAGCCATTTGGGGGTCGAAAGGGGGGAAGGCTGTTAACTCTCTCTCCCCTCATCCGAGTTCTTTTTTCTTGAATTTTTATTTTTGAGCTTAAGCCTCTTTCCCCGGCATGGCAACGAAAATTCTAATTAGGGGGAGACAATCAGTTTTCAGTTAACTAAGAATTGAAGTGAATATGAGTTGCAAAAGATATTTAATTGAAAAATAGGAATTTAGAAAGAGAAAAGAAATGAAAAAGTACTAGGAGGAAAGTTAATACCTGGAAGTCTATGAGTAATGTCAGAAAGTTCGTGTCTAAAAGTGATGTTGTTCTTTGATACATTTTTAACAATATTTCTTATTATGCAATGCAGATTTTAAACGTTGAAATATTTTTTATAGTTTTTTAAAAAATTTTTGTCATTTTTGTTTTTGATCTTTCGAAGAAAGATATTTGTTACCCTATAACGTTAAAGAGGATGTGTTAAAAATGTTGAATTAAATATTCTTGAATAAAATTTCTACAAAAATGTTGTTTTATTTCTTAAAAATTAGTTAACGAGATTAATTTGATTCTTTTCTTTTATAATGCAATCATTAATCAGGTTAAAACTATGAATTTTTTAAAACTTTAATATAAAATTGCTGAAAAGCGTTTAACTAAGAATTATAAAATTAAAAAAAAGTAGTGTAATGTGATTACGAGCACAAAATGTATGCTTATCTCTCTTGTCCTAGTAATATTCCTTATCTCTTGATGATGAAATTTATCATTTTGAGGATTTATTTTATATTAATGCTAGATTTCAGATCTTCTTTAAGGAATTCTGTTTAGTTTTACTTTGAGGGCATAGTTGTAGAATTATTAAAAAAGTACAACAGCTTGGATGCTCACCTAACAAATATAGATATGTTACAAATTTGTTCAAGATACACTCATACAGATTCATGCTTTTCTCTTGTATTTCAATAAAGTGCAAGCGTAAAACGTATGCACAGCTTCTTTTTACTAACGAATTTTCCTTATCTCTTGATGACAAAAATTTTAAGGGTATATTTTAAAGTTGCGTTACATTTCAGACCTTTTTTTAGTACTCTACTTTGATTTACTTTAGGGTGCAAAGCTACTGAAATATTTGAAAAGTACAGATAACCTGGATGATTAACTAACTTAAATATAACGAATTTATAAATGTAGAAAGATTTTCAACACTCTGAAGGACTCAATTGTATTGCAGTGGATTCCTGCTCATAGAAGCATCGAGGAAAATGAAAGAGCCACTTTCCTGGCAAATAAGGGAGCGACTGTTCTACAAATCACTAATAATCATATGACTTTTAATTCTGAAAAACTACTAATTAAACTAAAATTTAAGAGGAGGTTTGCCACCCTACCTATCAAATGAAGCCAAGGGAAAGATCTGGGAGTGTCTCACTTGTTCAAAGCTAGTTATACCAGATTTTCCTCGTCCTGTAACCGTGGTGTTATTTCATCTTTTGACTGAGCGTGATTGTTTGATTGCTCATCTTTTTCAAATTCGACTAAAGGACACTACAACCTGTACTCTATGTAACTGAAGAGTCCATGGATAAAGAATGCACTGCATTATTGTCTTTTAACTGAATTATTCTTTAGTATTGGGAAGCTAAATTGAGACTAATGGCCTAGTAGCCAAATATCTGGCATCTGTATAAATAAATTTATCCAAGCTACTATTTACCCGCTATGGTTACAAGTTTGTCTTCTGCATTAAATGGCAAATAAAAATTTAAGCTTCAAGAATCAAGTATACCTTTTTCATTCAAAATGAATTGGTTTGATAAATTTTTGAACTATTTAAATATAAATTAAAAATTAAAACTTCAGGATATCAGCAAATTACACTTTAAAATAAATAAATTTTTAAAATTTACTTGGATTTCATTTAAAATTATATTTCGTATCTTAAATCGATAAATACTGTTTAGTTACTTTTAACTCACGAAAAAACAAATACAAATGTCAAAACAACAAGTCATGAAAAAAATAAAAGTATTAGTATTTTCTTTCAAATAATTACTCTATGTATCATAGATGAATCTTAATATTGAGTAAAACTGTGTGACATAAATGCAGTTAATTGGTCTAATTTGAAAAAAAAATATGTATTATATCGTGTAAAACTGTTTCACATTCGCAAAACATTTTCTTGAAATTTTTTAATATTTCAATTTCAACATTAAAAACATATATTTTCTCTCTCCTTGAAAAATAAATTTATATATGAATTGTTAAAAATTTTCCATTTCATAAAACTTAAAAGTTTTATGAGAAATATGTTCATTATAGGAAAAAATATATATTTACTAATTTTGCATTTAACTGCATAATTTACAAAAAATCTCTATAAGTGCTGCAAGAAGATACATTTTAAATATAGCTTTTAAGCAATCATTTATGGACTTGAAATAACAAGGAATATTTAAATTTCCAAAAGTTTCTCTTTTTTATATTGTAAATAATTTACATTATTAAAACAAATGCATATATTTTAAATCTTTTTTGAACAAGCCAATATTATTCTGAGCTCTTAGTTAAAAAATTTGGAGCAATTCTTGTTTTATATTGTTTTTCTTATAATCAAAATGCTTTGATTAGTCTTTAAAATTTCAGAAAAATGACTTTTTTACCTGCCTTCAACATTTAAATACTCTTTATCCAGACTTTGAAATAAGGTTTGAGAATGCTTTGATTATACACACACACACACACACACACACACACACACACACACACACACACACACACACACACACACACACACACACACACACACACATGCACGCACGCACGCATGCACGCACGCACACATATATATATGGTAATTATCACATTCAGCAATGAATTTATGTCATGGAAAAAATGTCATCGTCAATTTCATTAAAAATGTCATTATGGAAAAAAATGCCATATTACAAGAGAAACTGATCGGAATAGGCAGTTATGGAGACCTTAAAGTAAAGTTTTGAAATAGATGCCATCAATTTTGGCTTTAAAAACACATATCTAATATTTATTCTTAATTATGGAGTATTGTGAGAAAGATTTTAACTACTTTCCTTTGCAAAAAGGGATTTCAGTACTGTTGACAATCTCCAAAATACTGCACTGCGAATTCCAAAATAATTTTTTTTAAAAAAAAATTTATATTAATGAAGCTGCTAAATGTACCTTTCGTTTTTTCCTTGTATTTATGTAATATATGTACTCTCGTCAGATTAAGCGTAAAAAAGCACTAAATTTCCTGTTTCATTTAAACAAGAATTACTTTTACTTTTTACTATAAAAAGCTCAACTATATTTTCCTTGTGGCAGTGTTCAACACAAAAATTAATTATTACTATTTTATTCTCCCTTTATTTTTATACCAGAGGAAATTTTTTCGTATATTAGGTTTTGAAATTCAGAAAAAAATTTCTTGATCCATATTATTGCACCTATATTGAAAACTGGGTAATAAATCCAAACTGATATATAAGACTAAAAGTATATTAAATAGCGAAATAATGTAAAAATTAACCAAAATGTCTTTTGAAAAATTGTCAATATTAGCTGCACTGTTAATTTTTTCTGTAGAAACTCAATAATTTATTACTAATCGTGTTAAGAACACAACAAAAAGTTAAGGGTTGTATCTAGAATTGCAGATCTTACTTCACACTTAATATTAATAATAATTAATTTATAGAATAACAAATAAACAACAATATTACTCTGAAATGTAATACAAAATTTTGTTAAAAAATGTGTTCAGATTAAAATTTCGATTATGTAAAATTTTTAATATAACCGAAACAAGATTTTTTATTCATTAGTATCGGTTAATTTTAAATATTTCCACAGAGTTTATATTTAATCCTAGTTTTTTTTCTTTCTTAAAATTAAGCAGTAAAATACTTAGTAAAAATTATGATTAAACGAATAATCCTTCGAATAGATTTATGTAGAAAAATTTACATGCAATTAAAGGAAAGCAATTCAATTGCCAAAAATCGGTCAAAAGTTCAAATAAATGTTTTTAGCCTAAATTATTCTTTACACAGTTTTCTATAATCTCATTAAATTTGAAAGTTCCAAGTTACCAAAAATCTAGGGCTATAATAAATTTTAAGTTCTTTTTTATTCATACCCCGACGACAAAAGTCAGAACTGATTTAAAGTAATGAAAAAATAACTAGCTTTTTTTGTGCCAAATGCTTTGACGTTTTTTTCCATCTATTGCTGATAGTACATGGAACAGGAGTTAGTATGTATTTTTGAATCAAAGCATCACTTATTTTTTTTTAAAATCGATAGAATTTAGAAATTATATATTCTTTAAAGAATTTTCATCGCATATTCATAAAAAAAAGTATTTTACAAATATCAATCACATTAACAGAAAACCCATACCAATTTTTGTTATACATAATTTGATGTAATGGTAAATCAAATTTCATGCTTGTATGTCAAATTTTGTAGAGGGAGAGCAGCATTTTAAAGTACATTTATAAATTTTCTTTTTAAAAATCAAATGGCTGGCTTTTTTAATATTTTGAGCACAAGAACTGTTTTACGTAACACATATACATAGGTTGTAAGGAAAAGAGATTCTAAAAAAAATCCAATTAACCAAAGAATAATTTTTTTATACATTGTAGCATGCTCCTTTAATGAAGGATTTTAATACAGTCTCTTGAAAGCCTATTAATCATTAAGATATAAAATATGTACATTCATACAACAAATGTTACATACTCATTTGAATAATATTTAACACTCGTACCCTTTTACAAAAAAAATTTTTTGAGAGAGTAATATTAAAAACAATATATGTTTCTTTTTATTTAGATTATATTATTAAGTTGATTCTGAATGTAGAAAGTCAGTTTAACCCCAGCTATTGTTTTACAATTTTAAAAAATTAAGAAATTTTGAAATTTTATCAAATTTTTATAAATTACTCAATTTTTAAAATTTTAAGTCTTTCTGAAACTATACAATAACTTAAAAATTTCCAACAAATATCAATTCTTTTTTTTTGCATTTTTTGTGGCCTATATCATTGAGAAGTTTGCTACCAAATTTCAAATCTGATAAAAAAAAGTTAGTCTAAGATATTTGAAGTTTTCTGAGCTTAGGTTTTGGTTTCGGTTTCATTTTAAAGTATTTTTCCACTCTTAAATTGAAGTAAAAGTATTTTGGAGCGCAATCAACTCTTTCAGTGTGAAATGGTTATTTATTTCAATTTTCGTTGCTAAAATAATTTCTGCTTGATTATATTTTGAGTTCTCATAATTATTTAATTAAAATTCATTTCAAGGTCAAATTTTGTTTAAAAAACAGTTTTTATAACTTAAAAGCTTTATCATTTTTTTTTCTGTTGAGAAAATGCCCTGGCCAAAACGTTCTCACGTTGCTGTGCGAAACAATATTTCGAAGAGATAGAATACTACTGAAAATGATATATCTGAAATAAGTCCTCAGCTGATACTGCAATCAGACTTCGGAATACAAGTATTCTGAATTCCAGTATTGCTGATAAAATTGAATATTTCCATGGTGTACCAAACTACACAACAGTAAACATATCTTTGTACTTTATTTTACTATCTTAAAGTTGCGCAATGAAAACTCTAACTTGCTAAACTGTGCTCTAATTTAAAACTGAAAAAATTAAATTTTAAGTACAAACCTGGTGATTTTTAGCTTTAGTTAGTATCCTCATTAGTTTATACATGAATACGTTGTGTTCCAAAACTTTTGTTGTAAGTATTCTCATGAGATTAGACTGAATAACCTGTTGCGTTGTAACAAATGCTATCAATATCATGCAAAAATATATTTTGAAATAAAAAAAATACTTTTTCATCCACATTTAATTAAAATAGTATGTTAATGTAGAACTTAAATTGGAAAATAACATATTAAAAAATTAGAACTTAACTGGCATTAGTAGATTTTCCTTTATGACTTTACAAACTTTAAATGTGTTTTTCTCAGGTTTTTAATTTTAAAGATATAAGTTTTTTTTTCTAATGCATTACGTTTTTTTCTGTTGAATATAGAGTCCCGAAATTTTTTGTTCTTACTTAAAAATAAATGTCTTACAGAAGGTAATAAGGATTTAAGCCTAGATCTAATTATTTTTCTAAAAAATGCTAAAGTTAATATTTAAAAAATTTGGGGGTTCCAGGTTTAGCTTGAAAAATAATTATTGAAAATCAACAAAGAAACAGATTTTCAAATCCATACTAACTTAATAATAAAAGACATAAATCACTAAAAAAACATAAATCACTTAAAATGACCAAATTTTTTTTTAAAATTTAACTTTTTATAAAAGTTTGAAAAACATCAAAAACTTTAAAAAATTTTAAATTTTAAAATAATGGCTGGTCAAACTGATTTTATTCATTGAAAATCAAATTAATAATATAATATGAATATAAAACATAAATTATTTTTACTGTTATTGTCTCCAAAAAAGTTTTTTGAAAAAGGGCACCACGTAGCCTTAAGTGTGGTTTATGTTTCTTAGATTATTACAAAGAAAAGTTAGTATGATTTGAAAATCTGTTCAATAGCTGATTTTTATTTTTCCTTGTTGATAATTATTTTTCTAGCTAAGACAAAAACAAACACACAAAATTGTAAGATATTAACTTTGGAATTTAAAAAAATAACTATAGACTCCAGAACTAAAATCATACTAACTTTTATAGAACATACGTTTGTCAGTACATAAAAAATTTTCATAAATCAATCTGGAACAAAACAAATGCCTTAGGGATTAAAAAACGCTTATATTTTCAGAAGTAAAAGTCTGAGAAAAATACATTTAAGGTATCCGACTAGGTTCGGAGATCAGTTTTTCAAAAATTGATTTTCAGAATAAATTTATTGTTTTAGAGAACATAAATAGGCTTAAAAAGTCATAATTATTAAATAAATAACATGCATAACTCTTTGTTTTTGAAAAAAAGTTATTTTTATGACGTTTTAGAGCAAAATTTTTAAAGTTAAGAAAAACGCCATAAATAAAAATAAATTGCACATAATAAAATTTTAGTTTCATTAATATACTGCTTGATCCCTCTGAAGTGGTACATCATGGAAATATTCAGGTTCATCTGAAGCACTTGAATTCAGAATAATTGTTTTCGGAATTCTAATTAGAGTATCAGCTGAACTCTCATTTTTAGATACATCATTTTCAGTACTATCCAATCTTCGAAATATTGTTTCTCATAGCAACTTGAAAATATTTTGGCCGTGGCATTTTCTAAACAGGAAACTATTGACAAAAACTGGTCTTGAAATCAATCTTAATGAAGTAACTATGATAACTCAAAAATTGAAAGCAAAATCATACAGAAATGAATTCAGTAATGAAAATTGAAATTGATAACCATTTCACACTGAAACAGTTGAATATGTCCAAAATATTTGTGATTGATTCAATCTAAGAGTAGAAAAATACTTTCAAATGAAACCTAAACCTAAGCTCAGACAATTTCAAAAACTAATTTGTTATCATATATGAAATTTGGTGGTAGGCCTCCCAATGATATGGGCCACAAGAAAGTACAAAAAAAACTTTCTTTTCAGTGTTTTTGAAATTTGTAGGGTATTGTGTAGCCTTAATCCATTAACATATCTGTAAATGCTTTTCAAACACCTAGGACAGCAAGCGTGCTTTATAAACAAAGACAAGGAAAAAATAATTTGTTCTATTGAATTTCGTACTAGCATATTTTTCAACAGAGGGAGGAAAAAATCAAAATATACAGAATCTCGTTCGAAAGACACATTTAAAAGCTGAAAGTAGTAGAATTCAAAAGCAGCACACTTGTCCTGAGACTTAATCTTTAAATAATTGATATAATCTTCCAAACCCTCACTGGGGGAAAGAAAAAGGGGTCTAGAGCAGGGTGGCTTAAGTTTCGAGAAGGCAAAATCATTATGGGTAGACGGGGGTTAACCAGTAATTAGGGCATGCTTAGTCTTGTATGTATATATTCATGTGCATGTGTCAATCCACCAGGAAAAGGGAGGGGTGAATAAAATGATTGTTAATTCGCGATTCTTCTGCTCGTCTCCCTTTAGTTGTATGTCTCCTTGCGGGTATGCAACGATCATGATAAACGCAGTGGGATTTATTAAAACAAAAATCCCTAGCGAGGATCAAGGCAGTTTCGGAGTTGCTGTTCTCTGCTGTCCTTAGGGATTTACTATATTTCTATGTTGGGATGAAAAGAGTGTTTGTCACAGTTTCTTACTCAATGGTAAAAGTAGGGTAAGGTAGTCTTGATGATGGGAAAGTTTTTGTGAATGTTTTTACTCGACGTTCATTTGGAAGAAGAATCGAATGGCTTACAGAGAGTGGGAATGCGAATAGCTATAAATATGGAATAAAACAGTTTTTATTATTTTGAGAATAAATTATTTAAAAACTCTGAAGTCACACGCAATGGGTTTCTGTATTCAGCTCTGAATTTATACAGTCCGTTTTAAAAATTTGTTGCATAAGTAAATTTATTGTTTTAATTCTAAATAATAAATTAATATTTAAAGATATTCTATATGATTTCTTGCTGTTAAATATTAGCTGATAAACATTTGCTAATTGGATAAATTAACCTTTGTGGTCAGAAATAAATTATAAAAAAGAAAAAATTTACTTCCTCCTTTTTAAAGTGTTTCAAATGACTAAATTTAAACCTCTAATTCGACTAAATAAAGCATCAATTCATTAGCATATATAAGAAGAGTATACATTTATGCATGTTTAATTTATATTCATGACAAAGTACTTAATTTATAAAATTATTATCATTATATAAATACAAGAATGTAATTTTTTTTACCAGTATATTCGATAACATAAAAAATATCTTGAGATTATTAAACCGATGTTATCTGTATAACTTTTTCTTTTACATAATTAATCATATTAAGAATGAAATGAGCTTATGGAGATGTTAGTAGTATATATAAGTAATTATTTATATGAATAATAAATCAAAAACAACTTATTATGGATATTCGAAATAAAAAAAATATTTTTATGAATATTTAGCAAAGGGCAACAAGAGAAATTTTGAAATGTTAAATAAAAATTGGGAAAAAACTGATCTTTTTCTTAATTAGTTTGAATTATAATTCTATATTGAATAATTTAAAAAACAAATTTTATTTAATGAGAATAGATTTGCATAATAATATGTTGAGTTGTATAAACTCGATATTGGAATATTTAATTTTGTAGATTTTCTTATCCATTCATTCAAACCTTCAAAATAAAGTTTCCCTATTGTTATTTTCACATAATATCTCAATATTATTCGTTAATGAATAAAATAAAAAAAACCCCTTTAAAGTACTTCATTGGCAAGTTATTTTTAATATAAGTATGGTGTACAGAAAATCTATTATAAACTGTGATTTATTTATTTTTGAAAAATTTTTTAGTTGTATTTCAATTAAAAGTAATCAATTCCTGTAGAATAATCAAGCTTCTTTGTATGCAAATAAAATTTACTCTAATGATTAAACAACAATGATACTTTCAGTTCCCAAAACAATTTTAAATATATTTGACAAAGTGAAAATATATTTTAGTGTATCAAAATATGCTTTATTGAACTTTTGCTCTGAAATTTTTAATTACATTTTTATGTGTTTCAATGTTCTGAAGTTGTTTTGTTCTTCATGAAATTGGTAACATTAAATAACACTTGAAATTTTTCCCATATAAAATAGTTTGAAAAATTAATAACCCTACTAAAGTTTCTATAAAAGACTTATGGAATTTAAACATTCAAATAAACTTCAATATAATATGAAATTAGTTTTTATGAAGGTAATTTATTCAAATTTTATTTATTATTTTATTAATAAATACATTAAGAGTAAAACGAAAAAAAGGACTTATTTTACATAAGAGTTTAATTTTCTACATTATTTCAGTCTCAATAATAGTTTTTATTTTAATTGTTTATACATAAACTTAGCTCAATTCTAGATAGAATTAAATTCTTTGTGGAGCAAATTATAGGATATTTTTCTTGGATATGCATTTTAAATTCTATTTCTTGTTTCAAAATTGTCAGTTTACTCTCTACCCACAGTCATAGATGCATAATCACTTTTGGCATTTAAGCGAGTTTCACTTCACGGAAGTTTTAAACATTTTGCGAGTGAGTATTAATTACCTATGGATCAAAACTCAAAGCTACTTAACAAACTGAGTTTATTAAAGTCGCATAGAGTCGCACAAAGTCATAATCTTCTAAAATAAGCAAATACATTGTCATTCTACGATTTACTGTTCAGTAATTATTTGACTTTCGAAAATCAAATATTTCAAAACATGTATTAGACACAAGTATAATGATCATAATTAGCCGGGCACGGAACTAGCACAAAGCAACTTTCTTCAAAATTTAAGTTCAGCCCTTACTGTGTTACAGTTTGCAATGAACAAGTCGAGGAGGGATTTGCATATTAATACACTTGTTGGGTTCATTTATGAAGGAAACTTAAGTATTACGGTTTGCAGATAATACAAGAGAATTTAAATAACGTAGAGTGTATAACTTAAGCTGATACCTTTTACATTTCGGATTCATTTCTACCTTTTGGTTTACTTAAGCATTATATTAAGCTTAAGATATTGGAAAGAGTAATTAGTTCTCTAAATAATCATTATTTCACATTAATTAATTATTCTGCTTAATTTGTTCATATAAATTTAATTATGTATTTCCTTCATTTAGTCTCAATGTTTGACAACTTCAAAACTTTTTTTGTTGTATTTATTCAAAGCATTAAAATTTTTTTATTTGGTTATTTTTTTAATTCCTACATAGGTCCTTGTTTATTAGAGAAAGTAAATCCTTCAATTCAGAATTGTATGTGTAAATTAACATATCTAATTAAAGCCTCACATTTCACCCAAATACCTTATTAGTTCTTCAAATATATATGGTTTAAAATTTTCCTGAGCATATTAAGGCTTTTTAGGGAAAAAATGTGATTGAATTTCTTAAGAATAATTTTTTCTTGAAAGAATCTCCTAGAAATCAGTATTTTTTTTAAATTCAAAACATTTTTTAGAAAAAGAGATAAAAGTTTTTTTGAACCGTTGACATTAATTTCCAAATTCATTTAAGATTTTGTTCATAAATGATATCTTGTGCTGTAATAATCATGGTTTGATTTCTTATTATCTTATTTAACTCTTTATCTTTATAATTATAACTATATTTAACTTTTCATTTCTGCATCATTATTACATTAAGTGCAATTATGATTGAAATGCAGAGTTATTAAATCAAACGCCTAAAAATATGCTTATCGCAAAAATTTGCTGATCTAAGAAATATGTCATAAGAAACATATAAAATTCGGAATTCACCCATTTCCCTAAGACTCAGCAATTTATTGCGTGAAGATTTAACCATTGAAAAGGTACAAAATATTAGATATGAGGATCATTGGCCTTGTTTCTAGGATATAAAAGAAGGAACGTGATGTGTTCTTTAAACATATTGATTCTCCTACCATATGGGATATTTTAAAAAAATGTTTTGCTTACTGTTCAAGTCGTACCTTTTCTTTATGAGAATGTTTCTCTTAATTTTAATTATTTTTATTTGAAATAAGATACTTATTTATAAAGCATACATGAAATGATTTTGCGCATGCACATTCAGCTACAGTTTTATCTAAAATATACTTTAATGCTTTACATTAGTATTTATATGGTTTATTTCAAAATGTATTTCATTTTTTTGTTTTGACGTATCTATTATTCAAAGCATACCAATAGGTTTTTTGAAACAAAGAAAAAACTGGTATTAAAAAAATCAGATAATGCTTTCTAAAATAACTTTACTATTCTTGAATTATTTTTCTAAATAGATGGCTAACTTGAATAAGAATGTAATTCAATGTTAATATTTGCAGAAAACTTTAGGCGGTAATAATATAATCAGCAAGAAGAGTTCCTTATAAAAATAGTCCTAATTATTTACTTTCTATATCAGTTAACTATGATTTATCGTTTTATGATTTAGAAAGCTATTTTTTATTCTCAATGGCTAATCAAGATATCGCTGAAACCCACCTTAAAAGGGAAAAGCAAGCAATAAAACGGAAATCATTTGCTTGAAAATTTAGTGGACCGTTAATGATTTCTACGGATTCTAAAAGACTCTGATTGAATGGGTGTATTGATTGCTTCTTTAAAAAAACTCTAATAATCGATATGATTATAAGCATAATAGACCAATCAAATTCGGGGTAAGTAGAAAAATGTATAGTAATGGCAGGAAATGAAGAAAAAAATATTTCGTAACTGTGGACTTGTTCGTGGTTCAGTAGAGACGGTGGCTTTAAATTGGATTCATTCAATTTTCGTATTAGTGACTATTCACTAGAAATTGATCAACAGTTTGAGCTACGCGCCGTAGTCGTTTTTCTTTATTTTTGTGCTCTGAAGCAAACTTATTTCATGTATTGAGTGAGATTAGTTAGCATTGATACTAATGAAAAGGATTAGGTTTCTAGTCTTTCAAATTTATCACTTACTTGTTTACGTTATAGGAAAAGCGCCTTTTTTTTTAAAAAAAAAACTTTTTGAAAAGTGCTATTAAGTATATTTTAAAAAGATTATCATTACTTTTACGTTTGGTTTAATCAGATAGTCTTATTCAATAGATCGATGCTGCTACAAACGAGGGGATGGTTTTTTTTTCTATTGATACACTGTGGGAGAAGTAAGTTTGACGTTCCTCCCGTAAATGTGAGTCAGCATTATATTGCAGATATTTGTTTACATGGGATGATTAAGTTATAATAAACAATAAAAAACGTAATCTTGTATTTAGTTAAAGTTTCTACTCATTTTGATTTTTCAAATTAACATTTTATACAGATTTCTTGTTTGAAAAGAGTTAACTAAGCAAAAGCAGTATTTTTCAAGTCAAGTTATTTTTAAAAAAAATTATTTAATCATTGAGGAAAAATAAATAGTATTTCAATGATGTTCCTAACATAAAGTAAGTATACTGAACTTTTCTAAGATTTAACTCGATTGCGTGTTTTATCGAATGTTACACTCTAAACAAAGTCCTTAATTTGTATAAATATATTCAGTTTCACAAAAAAATTTGTGATTTTAAGGGGGATAATGTTCGTTAAATATGTTGAAATGATCTTTAATAGTGAAGTAAATATCAAAATGGAATATGTAATACCTGTTCTTATTTACAAAATGAAAAAAATTACATCTATATATGAATTGAAAGATATTTGAACACATACATGATATAAATGGGTAGGTGCTTGTATATGTGTGTTATGGTTTACGTTGCATAGATTTGAGCAATTAGGCCCGCAATATTTCCCTAAATTAGAAAAGTAAGGTTAAAACTTGAGTGGTTCCCTTATCAGTTGATTTTTGCTAAAAATTAAAGAGCTGTCTTGTCTCTTTTCGTAGCTCTTAGAGTTCAGCGTTACTTAACCCGGGAGCAGGCTCGCACTCGATAGTAACGTTAATGATCACGTGGGGTGATCGAGTCACCCCAATCCTTTTTTTTTTATAATTATATATATTGTACACGATAAAAATAGTAATTCCAGTGAAAAATTTAATTAAAAAAAAGTATACTTACCTACTTTTAGAACTTTTCAAATTTTCTTTGATAATTAGAGAAAAAATCCAATAAAACGGAACTAAAATGTTTCAAATGTGCGTGACCTTAATAAAGGACACAAATCCCAGACACTTTATGTTAACCTTAAAAGAATAATATTTGTAGGGGCAAATATGTCATATTTTGTTCAAGTTATTGTAGTTTTATTGTCCTTTGATGATTGACAAACAGCGTGTAGAACTTTTTCTCGCTTGTCTTTTATACACTTGTGGTTTCATATCTTTTTTTGAGGGATTTGAAAACTTTCCTTTTAACTCAAACGTTTCGTGTTCATAACTTTTCTCAAATTTACTTTCACTATCAGGATTGAGGTCCATTGTTTCATCAAGTTCTACTCTTGCTTGATTAGTTTCAACTTCATCCAAATAGATTGCACAGTTGCACATTTCTTTTTTTTATATTCTGTTCATTTACATTTTATATTCAGTTCATTTACATTTATAAATCATAATGAGAGCCTTAACACAGCAATCAAAACCACTAAAACGTTCACAGAAGAAATATGCAGCCTTTTCATATAAAATATTTTTGAACAAAAGTGATCGTGCTTAAAGCTTTTACTTGAACGAGGTTTAGAATTATAACGTCAGTCCTATGTGATATTAATGCTAAATTTACCATCTTTATATTTTCTTATTTTATCACTAAAGATACTTTACATAAGGTAAAGGTGAGTAACATTTAAATCTGTCGGTGCTGAAATTCTTCATGTTGATATGGTGTTGAAGTTTGTAGTGTGGGGTGGAACTCAAGTAAAATTCTTGTCACTTGACAGGGACACAAATTTAAAAGGTTCATCGGCGATAGCCTTCTTGTAGCGTTTCGGTGCTGTAAACTCGTAATATGTAATCAATAAAACATTTTATATTTCAATTATGTACCGTAGAGTGATTCCCATGAAACAGTTGCTTATAACATGAAAATGAATGTTTATGGAAAATGTAAATTACAGAAGGTAAGTTTTTTACGTTAATCAACATAAAAATGGCTATTTCATGTTAGTATCTTAGATATAAAATAGTCAAACGTAAAAGATTACAGTGAAAAATAAACAATTGTTGATCTTTACAAATTTTGTGTACAGGCAGCGTGATGCAGTGTTAGGGTGTAAATGATAAACATGCTTATATATTCGTAAAAAAAATAAAATTTAAAAAACGGTTATGAATTTCATTTAACAGATTCTAATAATTTTCTGTTAGTTTCAAGGCAAGCATCATTTTCAAACTGCTCTCTTTTAACATTGTGTTAATTGTAAATATAAATATATTAATATATATATGTATATATGTATATAAATATTATGGCTTGAGGTAAGTTTCAAGAAACGCAAGTTCTATTTTTATATCTGTACAAATGTTTCTAAGTTTAGTGTGTAATAATTCCTTTAGCCTTTTGAATTCCAAAATTTTTTTTGAACAGATTTTTTTTCTGTAGAGCCATAAAGGAATTTTTTGGCTCAAAAGATCATCTTATGAATGAATCAACACTCAAAGATCTTTACGAATAGTTATTCAAAAGTTAAATTTTAATTGGCAGTATTATTTATAAAGAATTTAATATTGAAAAAAAAAAAAAACTGCAAAAAGAACTTTTGTAACAATATTTTGTATAAGTATGTGAAAAGGAAAAAAACAATATTTTTTTCTCTTAAAAACTTCTAACTTTCTATAAATACATTTATTAAAGTGCAATTTTCTGCTAATTGTCTTCATATGTACGTTAAAGTTAATCCGTGGGCATTTCAAAGATAAAAAAACAGTGTTTTTGGTTTCTGATGCTTTAAAAACCCTTATACTGTCAAAACAAGAAAAAAAAGCTTTAAAGATGCTTAGACAGGGGGAAAATGTTAAAGACGTATTAAAAATGCAGAAAGAATTAATTTACTAAAGATAATGATGTAGTTATTATCGCTAGAATGTAAAAAAAAAATGGTAGAAAATACACATTGATTCTAAAAGATTATGTCTTTCTATTTTTTTTTATTTTTGAATAATATTTTTTTGGGGATTTTTAAGTATTCTATGCTTATCAATATGTGGTTTACTAGTTAACAATATCGAGTATTTATTCCATATTTGTATAAATTCCATAAGCATATTTTAAACTTTGATAAGTATTGCTTTTGTTGTTTATTTTTTTTCAGAGAAGAATGCAATTATGTATACTGCTTTTAATATATGATCAATATAACACAATCCCTTCATTTGAGTTTTCGTTTTATTAAATAAAACAAATTCATAATAATTAAAAAATCTTTTCTTATTAAAAATTAAGTCTCTATTTGTTTCTACATTATTCGTTAACTAACCTTGTCTGGCTAATTTTTTTTGTTACCTCCAATTGTATTTTCTTAGTTGGCTAGATTTAGGAAAAAAACTCTGTAAACCATATATAATATATTAAACAGATTTACTTTATTTATAGATATAAAATGTATTAAAAAAAACTGAAATAAGCTCTACTTTCTACTTTAAGTTACTTAGGTGTAAGACAGTTATATACATTCGAACATTTCTTAATAGAATGAGTTTTTATGTATCTAAATATAGCAATAAACACCAAAGAAGGGTGTTGTACTTCCCGCAGCATTTTTAATATCTCCACAATATAAAAAAGGGCTAAGTTTAAGGAACATTTAAAAAAAATGATCACGTCATGCAACACCTATTTTTTACCTGCACATTTGTTGCATTATTGTTATTATTTTATTGAGAGTACTTTTTAACAACTCATATGGGAAAAGCTTTCAAATTATGGAAATAATATAGATTTTAACCCCTAATTATTTTGAATAGCTTTTTTTGACAAAACCTGTCATTAAAATATATATCTATAAAGTATTAATATACATGTGTGTGCAAAGTTTCAAAGTTATGAGACAAGAACTTTCGAAAAGGTTTTTTTACTTGTAATTTATACTTTTTAGAAATTGTGATTTAATGTAAAAACTTTTACTTTTTAGTAATGCACTCTGGTATCATAGTTTAGTGAGATAAAATATTTCTAATTTAGAGTTAAACTCTTTAAACAGCATTAAAAGCAGTATGAACCATAGTTTATTTTTTCCAATGAAAATTGAAAAATATAAATTTTTTCGCTGGTTTTTGTGAAGTGATCCTCTTAAATGAATTGATATCTAAATTTAAATATTTATGATGGCGGAAACATCTTAATAACATATCTGTGCAGAAAAAAATCCGATACAAATTATCATTTATTGTTCATTTTCAGACTATCATTTAATAAATTCTTTTAAATAATGTTTATTCGCACTCATTTCATAATTCATTTCGAATTTTATACATTTTAAGTGCAAGCAATTTTCTAGTAATTAATATTGACATAAAAAGCTCAAGAAATTAAGTTTTGAATAAATTAAATACACAATATATAAAGCTGTAAAAATTGTAGGTGAATGGTTACAGATTCATTATTAATTTAGTTAACTAGTTTTGAATATTTTAGGTGATTCCTACGAAACATTCTTCATAATACTATAAAAAATTCAACATTTTATATTTTAGGACATAGTTCATTTAATAAAACAGAAATAGTGTAACTGGATTAGACGTTTGAAGAATCGAAATTAAGGGTGTTAAGCTCGCGACCCCGTCAATATATTGGCACACAATAATATGTAATAAAATATCAAAATTTCTCCCGAAGTAGGAAAGATAGCAGCAGAGAAGAGACGCCAGTGTCAAAATGTAATCATAAAATTGTTCTTGTTCTTTTATTTATGTTGATTATACTGTCTTTCTTTTGCGGCCCACCTAAAGATTAACCTTGTTAGTCCGGCCTAAGTTAGCCTTTGAGTTTGACACCCTTGAATAAATAGTTATAAGCGGGAATCCATTAAAAATAAAATTTAAAAGCAAAACGTTCAAATGACTAACATAATTTTTGTATTTGAAACTGTTTGGGTGCAAGTTAAATTTATTATTAACATATTCACAAGTTAATAATACTAATTATTCATGAAAGTTTCGTTCGCTTTTTTGGATCAATACTCTGCTTGCATGAGAGTTTTTAAATTCGAATGGAGGTAATTCTTTTTTACAGGTTATTTCCGTCGTACAAGTTATCTCTTCACCTATGTACTGTCTTAATTTTCTACATTATTCTTCATGTGGTAATTAATTTTTTTGAAAACTCTACGAAATTATATTAAGTATCTTGAGAAGCATAATACAAACTTTAACATTTTTTTGTTCTGTAAAAGCTTTAATAAAAGACAAACATCCCGATTTTTTCTATTTTTTTTATTGATTTTAAATACTCTACATTTTAATTTTAAAGAATTAAAATTTTGTCAATAGGATTCCCTTCTTACTATGTTTTTTAATCTAAAATATATAAAATATGTAACACATTAGTTTAAATTAAAACTTAAACAGAATAAACTTAAGAAATACTTAAAAATTAATCTATTAAGTTAGCACTCGTTCAATATTTATTTATATGCTTTATGATGATCTCATTTCATATAAATTTATATGTCCTCTAAATGAACAACTCATATTATCTACCATTTTGTTCTTATAGTTCTAGATGAACAAATATTTTTCTACAACAATATATCAGTGCCTTCATGCATTTTATTTAAAGATGTATTTCCAATTTGGGATAATAAAGAAAAATCTTGTGGATGGTGAAGAATCTTCGTTCTTATTAAATGCTTACGTAGGGGAGAAATGATGTAGTGAGCACATTATGATATATATGAACACTGAGAACACTTCTGTGTGAATGAAACAAACACTTATGCGAAAAGTTTGGAGAAGAATTTACGAACTATGTGAAAAATGTTGGCAATATTACCAATCCGACAATACTGTTGTTATATATAGTATAACTGTAATAATAAACTCAAAATCAGATGAATTATTTAATTAATACTTGTGTATACATATTTGAAGAAAAGCATATTTAACATTATATCTCAAAATGTAAAAAACTTTGTATTCGGAAAAAATTCGAATTTTAAAATTTTGTTCTGATAATTGCAATTGAAATAAATGTACTCAGATAGTTAAATGTATTTTTAAAGAGTTTTTAACAATCTAGACATTTGCTAGATCATTAAAATAAAATCATTAAGAGAAGAATGTTTTTATCTTTAAAAATGGGTTCGAGATGTAATTTCTTGGAAAGAAATTAATGAATTGTAAAAAAGAAAAAGGAAGAAATTAATTAATCGGATTAAAATGAATTATATTTACAAAAAGTCTTAAACACGACATTCAGAAATAATCTTGTTTAGTTCTTTGTTGTTAATGTTTAATCTAATATATGCATTTTCATTTCTAATGTGAAAGATATTTATGAACATTTTGTTGATTTCTAGTCCATATAATTGGCATGCCGTACTTCTACACAATAATATATATATATTGATATTTTCTTGTTAAAACACTTTAAGTGAAGGTCTGATGTTAAATTTCATATTTAAAAATAATACCTACACCGAAAGATAAAACCTATTTACGTAGATATTGTTTTTTTTTTTTGCATGTATAAAAATTTTCTTGGGTTACAAAAATGTTCTAAATAAAGTCGCTCCTCCGGTATAGTGATTAGCGACGCTGACTGCTGTGCCGTACGGCTTGGATTCAAATTCTGGAGAAAGCATGGATGTTTTTAAATTTATAGTGCCTTTGCGGCACAGGGTATTTTAAATAGCCGTCGAGCCGCAAGTTCTCTCGTGAGGTATATATATATATATAAAAGATATCTAATGCATTTAAAACCTTACTTAAAATAAATAGAAAATAGATATATTTGAGGGACCATTTCTAATTTTTAACATTTTTATATTTTTTTTAGAAAAATTAGAACTAAAACCAAAGTTTAAAATTTTATAAATTAGCAGTTACCTTCTAAGATTTCTACTATCACAAATTAATAATGTATTTAAAATATTTACTGTTCCTTTTTTTAGTTTTATTCATCTTCAAATCTTAGTTCTACATACATATGTGTATATTTCTTATCTACAAAAACTCATAACTCAGTAAAATTACTTATTTCTAATTTTTATCTACAAAAACTCATAACTTAGAATGAGTTAACATTTCATTATACTTTCATTAATTTTCTCACAGATAATGTATTTGGTCGCTGCCAAATCCCTTATGGAACGGACGTAGATCTCTATCGACATCGTCTTGCTACCGAAACTCTTCAACTCTTGGAGCGTGAACTTGCTCGTCTTATAGCCGGTGGCTATCGCTGGGCTCATGATTATGCCCAGTGTGTCATCCAAAATATTCTCTACACGAGCCGTCATCAAATATCTTACGATCCAGGCCTTTGCTCACGTGTCATGCAATTCACTTTGCCTGAAGTAGTAAGTTTAAAATCCGTTAAATTTAATTGAAATTTATTTTCAAAAAATACTTTTTCAAAATTTAATTTTTTATACAAAGTAGCAATCCAGTTTGTTATTAATCGAATGATTTATAATGTTAATACTTATTTATAATTGAATTGTAATTTTTTTTACATAATTTTATTGTACCATTTAAAAATAGTATTATTTAACATTGATGTTATTGTGTGAACTCTGAAAATAGGATGTAATTATTGTATGCAAAACAAAATTATTCATAACATACAATTTTGTTGAAAAAATTTTAAAAAACATATTTAAAAAAAAGTGCATTTAAAAGTGAAGTATAATGAGTTTTTAATTGACCTTTATGAAATTTCTAAAATGCCGTAAAATTTTTATTCCGATTGCTTCCTATTCGAATCCTTAAAAAAAGCTGTACAAGGGATACTATTTGCAATATTTTGCACTGATAATCTCTAAAGCAATAAATATCAGTTTATTTGCTGTCTTTTTCCCTTCTAGAGAATAAAAAAAAATTCGTATTAAATATAGTTCATTCAA
This sequence comes from Trichonephila clavata, assembly GCA_019973975.1. NCBI lineage: Eukaryota > Metazoa > Arthropoda > Arachnida > Araneae > Nephilidae > Trichonephila > Trichonephila clavata. The sequence continues at coordinate 385,003 of BMAO01021206.1, read as the reverse complement.
TATAACAGTTCAAATTCTGAATAAATTAAAGTTTTGTCATATAACACATTAAATCTGTTGGAACACTAAGTCCTTATGTTGGCGTGGAGAGAAAGTTATGGGAGAGGCAGAAGTACCAGCTCGTGCATAGTCCTTACCATCGTTTAACTTTAAATTCTCTCCCTTGCGTTACTTTTAAATGTGACAATCAAATGAACAATCAATCAATTTGCTTAGCTTGAAATAATAAAAAGATTAAGAAAATGTACAGGAGTAATGATTTATACACTTAGAGTAATTTTTTAGTAAATAAAATGACAGATAAATGCATAAAGGTAACTTGTGGAAAACGGAACTTATGATGTCAACGTATGGTTAAGCAATTAAATTTCAATACTAAAGTGAACAAGAGAAAATCAGTTATATACAAATAATTCTCTTTGTGTTAGGTATAAAAAATTTAAACTAAATTAAGTGAGGCGTTCCCTTTTAACATGACTATTCTCAATATTTTCTGAGCTTTATATCAAATAAAAACTTGTCTACGTTATTTAATGTTATTCTTTATTCTGCAAATACTGTTGCAACAAGCAAGATGCAGAAACACTCATATTGCAAAGTACAAAGACTAAAAATCAAATATATTTTTTTTTCTAAAATGGTATTTTCTATCAGTTAAGGAAATAGTTATATTTAAGTATTAAACTAATATATTTATTCAAACTTGTGTAATACTATAATTAAATGAATGAAACTGTACTAAATGATTCATATATATATTTCTCCAAATGTTAATTGTACCATATTTTTTTACAATTATAGATGCAAAATAAAAAATTAACAATTTATAGATTAGTCTTTGTTTGATTTTGAATATTTTTAAAAGACATTTTTTGGAAAATATGTGTATTTTAATGCATTGACATCTGTGTCCATATAATCGAGTTTGTTTTCCATTATACGATGTGATATAACAATGAATTGTTTCTTGTGTTCCTCTGTTAAATTTATATTTTCTTGCTAGCCTCCTGACATACTGTCTGAATTAGAATCACCTGAACCTGATGAACTGGCTTTCATTAAGTAAGTTAAATAAGAATAAGAGCTTATGAAATCCGCCCATTAAATATTTGTTTACAATTTTATTATCTTACTAAATTTATAAAATATTATCTTCATCACACATTCACTAAATTTTTAAATGAAATAGCATACCAGTTACTGCATGCCGTTCCTGGTAGAGAACAATATTGATTATAATTGATACATTTTTTTATTCTTTAAAATATATCACTGCTGTTAAGGGACAACCGATTTAGTTTAAATATTCGAAATATAATTAAATTAAATTCACTTTTTCAACAACAATAATAAATGTATTAAACAGTGTATTTAAAAAGCAACTCTTAACTACCTAAAAATTCATTAGATTAGGCTTACAGCGTTTTAAAATCAAGGTATCAAATGATCGAGTTTTAAATTTAATTTTGTTTATTATTGAATTGTATTAAAATTCCTTATTTGTGGGTCAATTATCATATATTTCTAAATAAAGTTCATTATATAAGATACAACTTAGCATAGCAGACATTTTATACAACTTTAATATCATAAATCTAAGAAATCTTATCTTAAAGAAATAGGGCTCCAGTTATTCATTAGAGCAAAGTTGTTATTCCTTCTTATCTTGTGTTTTATCACAAAACAAAACAAAAAATCGAATTAATACTTTAGTAATTCCTCCAATAAAAATTTAATTAATTGTGTAATTCTGATATTTATTCAACTCTATTTGATTTCATAAGTGATTTTATCCATAAAAATTTAGACATACTCTAAGAAAGCAGTTTTCATTTTAGCACCTTAGTTAAAATAAATAAATAATATACTAAAAGATGGCTATTTATCCTTTTTATGAGATCTTAATTTTGAACTCAGTTCATATGATGAAAATAAAAAGAAAATTAAACATAAAATCAAACTAATGTGGTTGCTTCCTAAATTTTATTTCTCAAATGTGCTCAAATGCTAATAGAAAATACCAAATGCAATCTCCATGAACATAATTTTTTTTATAATCAGTAACTTTACGTTTGCTAAGTCATACATAAATTTCCATATTTTTCTTGTATATAGGTTTAAGCCTAATCGGGAAGATCCTGCAAGTGACATTTACGCTGATGAAATATTCACCCCACCTATTTTCTCTGAGAGAGCTGCGGAAAAGTTGACAGAGAAAAGATCTTTGATTCAGGGGTACCCCGATGATGATTGGACGCCAAACTTTGGTTCAAAGATGATTCTGGAACGCCCTGAGGAACCATCTCTCACAGATAAAGAAACTCTCATTCAAGAACTTTTGAAAACTGCTAAAGATACTGAAAAACTGTTTGAAGGATTCCAAGACAAGGCTGAACGATATCCTGATGAAAATGTAAGTAAATTAAACATTAACTAAAGAACGGATACAAAGTGATTTAATTAAATCAATTTAAAAATGACAAACAGGTAAATCCTAATCCCAGCTCTCAGTTCAAATAAATCCTTATTTTGAAAGACATTTTCGCGTGATTTTCATTGAAATTTATTCAAAGGACTTTTTCTAATCTAATTTGGAACTATCAAGCATATTTTTCTGTATATCAAAACCTTTTATAAAATTCAGAAATGCTTTTTTTTTCTTGTATGTAATTTATGATTCATGCATTTCCAATTACGATAAAGATTTAATAATTTTGAAAAACTTCTTTCCTTATTCTCCTTTTATAATATAGAAATTTCCATAAAAATTATTTTCCTTTCTAAAATATTCCAATAAATATCATTTGAAGATTAAAAGTTCGTGTAAACGGTACTTTTATAAAATGATAAGTATTCTGTCAATTTAATTAGTTTTTTTTTCAGTCACTTACTTCTGTACTGGATTTATGTGAGAAAATATTCCAAAATTCCTCACTGAAACTGATTTGAAATTTACTTTAGAAAAGAGAAAATAAACAAATTTTTCCCAGTTATTATGCTTCAAATGAAGATTAAAAAAGTAAATTCTCAGTTTTTTATCAGTATGTTAAAAAGGAATTAAAAGCTTCTACAAGCTATGAAATATTTTTAAAATATCTTTTTAGATTTCTTGGAATATCTTTTATTCTCTGAACATAAATCAATCAAGTGATAATATAATTGAAATACGAAATTGATAATTCATATGAATTTGAAGAAGTCTTTATGTTTTTATAAAAAGTTAAACACAAAAGAAAAGCTTTTTTTTTATATTAGGTTCCAACATACGTGGGTTGTATATAATTCCAAATGGTCTCATAAATTGAAAGTAAACATTTTTGTGTTATTGCTTTCAAGAATAATTTAATATTTTTTTGTATGTTTCTTAAGGTGAACTTCAGGTTGATTATTATATCAATTTATCTCTATTATATCAATTTTAAAAAAATTAAGAAACCTTTAGATGTTTTATTTTATATGCTGAAAAATTGAATTGATAAATTAAAAAAGATGAAGTATGCATCTCGTATTTTTTGTGTATAAATATCAATCAAGTGATAGTATATTTGATTTAGGAAATTGAAAATTTATATGTATTTGCAGAAGACTTCATGTTTCTGTAAGATGATAAACACAAAATGCTTTTAATATTAGATGCCAATGTATATTCTGTATATATGATTCCAAAGTCTTTCATAAATCAAAATAAAATGTTTTTGTGTTAATACTTTGAAAAATAATTTGATATCTTTCGTTAACTTCTTAAGTTGAACTGCAGAATGATTATTCCACCTTTATCCCATTTATTTTTTAGAAACTTTTAGATGTTTTACTTATATGCTTAAAAAACTGAATTAATAAATTAAAAAATGAAAAAAATGCAAATTTTTTTTAAAGTTTTTGTGGTAAATTTATTATTTTTTTTTCTTATTACATTTTGGTAAACTTAATTGAAATGCTTTTAGATTTTAAAAAAAATACAAAAATGATAAGTTTTATGAAAAGAGGAATTAATTAATGAAAACGATCATATTTATTAAACGGAACTATTAACTGTTTCCATCATTCGAGAATAATATATGAAAATAATTAAGCTTTCTTTAGTGAAATGGATAAATAAAAAATAGCCGTATTAATTTTAAACATTAGAAATAATGTTTTTTTAGTTAATTTGGTAATTATTTCCCGAAAATAAAACAACTTGCATAAAGATAATTTTTATAACAAGAAAAATTTAAATTTACAATTTAATTTTCAACTTTAATACTCTACATACTTACAGCTAAAATTCCAAATTAATTTGTTCTAAAATGTTTGGCAACATCTTTAATGCAATTTTACACAACCACAATTTTAGAATATTTACTTATAAGAAATTCTAAGAATTTTCTTAGCATAATAATGTATTTAAGGTATTCGACTTTTCTAAAATTGTGAATTTTGCCAAAAATTGACAATTTTTTTTTTATGATTTTATTTTAGAGGCCATTTTATTAGCTTTATAAAAAATACCAAGTTTATTATTTTCTGTTCACTAGACACTACAAATATTTTAGTAAAAGCAGGTGCCATTATTTAAGCAAGATGTTATACTTTAAAGCACGTTTTACAGGACAGCGATTTCTAAAAAAGTATTGAAAATAATTAACTGAAATTTGTTGTGTATGCTCTGTATAATAGTAGAAGTGTTTTAACCTTCAGATTTGTCAAGCACTGTTTTACTACAAAATGTACAGTTCCTTATTTTAATATAATCACTATTTTTTTAAGAAATTTCATATAATAACTATGATAAAGTGCTCTAGTTCTTGTAAAAATTAAAAAATCTCTTATCCTGACGGTCATTTCAAAAATGAATAACATAGCAATACATCAGAATCGAAAAAGTGAAAATTTGTTCATAAACTCTGGTACAGAATATGCCTCGTTTATGTTATTTTTTGTAAATTTTTACCCATTTTTGCCCATTTTAGTAATAATAATTTCTTTTCCTCTTCTTAATTTTAGCATATTTTTCTTAAAATGAACTAAACAAATCTAACTCACCCCCCCACCCCCCGAAAAAAATTCCCGTGTTTCCCTTTTGTCGCAAAAGTTGTGGCAAGTAGTAGTATACTTTAAGCGTTATAATTTACCTAAAAGGTCTAATCAATACCCAATGTAATTCATTTTAAGCTTTTAGACAGATTAGTGAAAAATATTATCAAAATTGAGAGCTCTAATAAATTTTTAATCTATGATTTACAAGACTTTTCTTCTTTTTTTATGTAAACAGTTACCTCTGATCAGAACGGATATGTCATCTGATCTCACCCAACTCCCAGCTTTCACTGAAGGGGGGATTGAATGGCTGCCAGCAGAGGATGAAAGTGATCAAGAGATGGACGAATTAATTGAGCCGTATGACAAAAAACGGGTTCGACTCACTAACAACGTGAATGATCATCATGAAGAGGAAGCAGAGAGAAAGGGCATTAACAATTTGATCACTTTACGTGCTTCCGATGAGGATAGTGAAAATGATTTCCCAAGTGTTGAGGAAGTCGATGAAGAAATCCCAAACTTTGGAAGAGTTTCACCCTCTGAAGATGATGATTCTAATTTTCAGTGGAACACCAAACATAGAACCAAGATGATGGACGAAGATCTTACTCGGTTTGCAAAGGGAGAAGAAGGTGTCAAGTTCATGGATGATGATCTCACTAGATTTGCAAAAGGAAATGAGTTACCTACCAGAACGCAGATTGTAAAATCGAAGCCGACAGAGAACAATGAATTGAGTGGTAAGAATACTGTGTTTTATTTTTTATTAGTAAAAAAATTTAGATTTTTGAAGGGTTTTTTTACCCGTTGAGATTTTTCTATGAATTTCCAGAACCTGTTTTCATGAGTCATTACAGACTTAACTATTATATCAGTGGCGGACACAGGAATTTTTCAAGAGGGTGGGGGGGAGTCCAGGTTCGAAAGTCCACCATTCTTGTATCATGCTCCAATACGCCGCTCAACATATTGGGATTTTGGGGAACAAAAAATAGTAAAAAATTAATTATTGCATAAATAATTAACATTAATTATTGATAACAAATATTTAATTAAATTTTATGTACTATATACATATGATTATAATCAATCGAAAAAAATCAAGGGCTTTGGGACCCGGGACCCTTTTTGTGTGCGCCAGTGATATATTTATCTATCTATCCATCTTTATATTAGGTATATCTTAATATCCTTAACACACATTTGTGGTTAGTTAATAAATTAAAAAATTTTTTTTTCCAAAATTTATTTTGAATTGTTAACAAGCTTAGCTGTAAGTTTAGGATTATAATCAATCGAAAAAAATCAAGGACATTGGGACCCGGGGACCCGTTTTTGTGTGCGCCACTAATATATTTATCTATCTATCCATCTATATATTAGGTACATATTAATATCCTTAACATACATTTGTGGTTAGTTAATAAATTTTTAATTTTTTGGTTCAAAATTTAATTTGAATTGTAAACAAGTTCAGACGTAAGTATTTTAAAAAAATAATTTTAACTAATAGTTGTTTAATAATTAATGAATAAAGAGAATATTTTGATCTGATTTAGTACTGATCTGTATCTGATTTTTTTTATTTATGTACTCTTATTTACTTTTCATTTAAGGAGTTATGCGTATTTTATTTTTTTACTGTTTATTTAACTGCTTCATGGGATATAAAAAATAGTTTGATATGATAATGATCCTTAATGTACTCTAATATGTCTTTAATTTACACATTTGTTATGTAAACAAATAAGTTTAGATATCCATGTGCTTATTCTATTTCTTTAATTTAACTATTAATTTTTGCATATACATAAGTTAACTATTTTCACTATAGCATACGTAATACTTTAAATCACGCATAAAAATAGTACGAGAACAAAATCTTATTGTGAATGAAAATGTTTTGAGAAACACCTAGATAACTTTCAAAATAAACAATTATTGTATCCAGGTGATTAATTTTAATAAATCATGAAAAAGTTCAAAACTATTAATCACTTACACTAATTAAATACACTTCCAAAAAAATTCTACTTTAAATGATCGTGATAACAGAAAAAAAGATCATATCTATAGTAGATGTAACTATTATTAAATGCAATAAAAGGAAAGATATTTCATAATAATACATGCCCGTGATATTTTTTTAGTATAATATATCATATAAACATCTAACTATAAAAACTATTATACTAATCATAAATATTTGTCTGAAATTTAAAAAAAAATTTATTAATTAATACTTTTTATTATTTCTATTGTGGGACACTATTGATTAGGATTAATTATTATAGTAAGTTTTAAGCTTTTATAATATGATTTAATCATTTATCTATTTTTTAGAATAATTATATTTGCTTTGAAAGAAATTTTAACCGTGTATGCTCTTTCTGTAAGGAAATAAGGACTGCAATTTAAAAAAAAATTCCTAATTAATAATAAAACTGCTTTTTGGTTTTAAAGAATTAATTTATAAAACATTTTTACATCTTTAAGGCAACATTACTCTTCTGCTAATTACAGAGAATTCCGTTTTTAATTTAGCGGGATCGTTCATATAGTAATGGGAAAAAAAATATGTTTTTTTTGTAATGTTCGATAAAAAAAATGTTTATTGACTTACTTAATAATTTTTAAAAAAAACTTTTAGTCATTCCATTTTTGTTTTAATATTTTCCGGCTTGTAATAAACAAATATTGTCCTGAAAAGGCTTTTTGAAACTTTTTCTAGCAATTATAAAAACTTAAGATTGGTTCAAGAAAGAACCCCAAAACACAATTAACTATTAAAAAATAATTTAAGTCATGCGGACGTCTTTTACTTATTTAAAATCAGCATAATACTGCGCTTTTTATCAATTTTTTTCTATAAAAATATAAACGAACTACTTTTAGAACTAATATCAGTATAAGTAAAAAATACTCCTTGTGTGTGTATGAACATTATATGTCTTTCGTATATTACATTCCCTCAGAATAAAAAAAAAACGACTTCGACAGTTTCAATATTTGAGTTGCGCACGCACGCACATTTAAGTTACCAATTTATTTTAAATCTTTGGAACTTGCAATGTCTTAATTATATTTAGAAAAAGAAATCTCTTTATCACAGCCCAGGGAAGTTTATTGATTATATTCATGTAATTTTCAAATATCAATTTTTTAAAAATCATTTCTTAATATTAGCTTTTTATTTTGTAGATGTAATCGAAAATGACTATTTAGAAGACCAACTCTATGCTATTTTGCCTGTGAATAAAGCTCTGCCTACTTTTACGAGTGATAAGCGATATGATACGAAAAAACCTGGTCCTACTTACATGATCCATGAAGACGAAGATGGTGATACCTCCAATGATGAGGATAATGTAAGTTGTGGATGTTTTACCTTAACTTAACTGTTTTACCTTAGTAAGGGTTTTTGCATAATTTTTTCCTATACATAAGAGAAGAAACTATTTCTAATCAATATTTTTCTTTAAAATCTCGATTATCCTAAGAGCAATGGAAACAGTATTTTGCTTGTAACGTGACATCCCCCGTATGATTCAGAATTTTTGAATGCGTTGAATTTAAATTGTTCATTTTGTCTCTTCAGAAATTGATCTACATTTTCAATATGAAATTGGAAAATGAAAAAATTAAATACATATGATAATATTTATTATTTTTTTCTTTATTTTTACTGTTTGTTTTGTAATATTAATAGCTTGTATATAATAATAATTATTTTTTCCACTTTCAATGACTATAATGAGTCTTTTATTATAAAGCTAATAAAATTATGTTTATTTTTTTTTTCAAAAATGAAAATGAAAGAAAAAGAATTACTTTCGGAATCACAACAAAATAATTTTTAAAAAAAATAATTCATGAAATCCGATATAGAAAACTCAACTATAAATTATGAGGTTATTAGTAATACCACGTAAGTGAAGGAAAAATCCTATTTTTGTATAGTTTTATTACATTAAGGTACCCGATTATCCTAAAATTATGAATTTTGCCAAAAATCGACAAATAGGTTTATGATTTTATTTTATAGATCATTTTATTAGCTTTATAAAAATACCAAGTTTATTATTTTATGTTAACTAGAACAAGAGCTACAAGTGTTTTAGTAAAAGCAGATGCCATTACTTTAAGCAAGATATCACACTTTAAAACGCGTTTCAATCGAAATGTGTTTTTTTTTAAATGTCCAAACGGGACAATTTAAAAAAAAAATCACATTGATAAAAAAGTTTTGAAAATAATTAACTCAATTTGTTTGTGTATGTTCTGTATAACGGTAGAAGTGTTAACCCTCAGATTTATCAATCACTGTTTTATTTGAAAATTTACAGTCCCTTATGCTAAAAAAATCATTATTTTTTAAGCAGTTTCGTATAATAACTGAGATAAAGTGCTTTAGTTTTTGTAAAAATTAAAATATTTCTTTTCCAGAAGGTCATTTCAAAAAAGAATAACATAGCATTACATTAGAATTGAAAAATTGAAAATTTTTTCATAAACTTTGGATACAGAATGGGCCAGGTTTATGTTATTTTTTGTCAATTTTTACCAATTCTTTCCTATTTTTGTAATAAGAACTTCTTTTTCTCTTCTTAATTGTAGCATATTTTTCTTAAAATGTACTAAACAAATCTACAGACAACAACAAAAAAAAAAAATCCCCATATTTCCCATTTTTTAAAAAATGTTGCCGCAAGTTGTCGGATACCTTAAAAATGTTTATTTTATTTAGAGTAAATATCATTTTGTCATTTTGTAAGATAATTAGAATTTCTGATGAAATTTATTTTAACTTAAATAAGCATTATTTATTTAATGTTTTACATTATTTTGTAAAAGTCCAATTAAATATATCAAAATACTAATGAGTTAAATATTGTTTTGAGTTTCAAAACAGACATATTATTACTATATTACTATTAAAACAACGAATTTGATCCAGATCTGGGTTTTTTCGAGCCACGCACGCACGCACGCACTCACTCACACACACACACACACACAGTTCACTGTAAAAATTTCAAAAGGTAGTATAGAACTGGCCATTAAAAACTCACTCTAAACTAAGAATGTAATTGGTATAAAACATGCAACATACATATATTACTAAAAGAAAAACGTGCAAATGAAATGCTTGGTAGAGTCACCTACAAATATTACTTAAAGGGAGCTAAAAAGGCTGATTTAAGCACTGGAATCATATTTTCTCACTGTTATTTGTAGCAGAATTTTCAGTAAGTCTCGTTCAAGAATACAGGAATAAGGCGAGCACATTTCTCATGTCTTAAGATATTAAGAATTGGGGTTTATAGATAGCGCGCGGATTTTTCTTTCGAAAATTTGGTGCTCAAATGGGACAAAAAGAAGCCACATTGATACAAGTGCAAAAACTGTGGATGTCTGATGTATGAATCGATCGTTGAGAAGAATTACACTACAAAACTAAACATATTAAATTGTATTTACAGATGAATCATGATTTTACTTGCAACATTTTTTTAAAATTTCTAATGGACTGTAGATAGGTGTTTTAGTATTGCAGACCTAGTACATTCGCGGAAACTGGTATCTCTTTTTAGTGAGGCACCGTATAAGCTGATACCAATCGCCGCAGGCTATTTGAAGCCTAGTTTCTTTCTTAGAGGGAGGCACCTGAGCAATGACGATGCGAACCTGTACTAGGATTTAATTTTGCAAAGTGCACTCAAGCCAAACAGACACTCTAGGCACGTATAATCATACGACACGGCCACTGTGGATTTTCTGCATCATGAAAGTCCACCGACTTGGGCTGCGATCGAATCAGCACCTTTGGGTGTAAAAGGTCAGTGACAAATCAACTATGCCAACCAACCAGCTACATACAACATTAACACAGTTGAGCTGGTCTGGTAGTATCGCGGCTAGATACTGCATGGCAATTCATCATGTATCGCAATACCAGTCTTTTTTATGTTTTTGCTTGAAGTGTAACTGGATTTTATTTTCTAACTGCTCTAATTTGCACTGCCGATGCATCCATAAGCCCTGACTTCCTTTATAAAGTTTCAGAACCTATTGTCTCTCTTTAAAGTTAAACATCCGCCAAGTTTCAATGGGAGAGAGCACGTGACACATTGACACGTTAACAAAACATGGCCCAATTTTTCTCCTGATCAGTCTTCCATTGACGCTGCTATTCCAGATAAATGTTGGCAATACGTAGAAGCAGCGTGAGACGTTGCATTCTAAAGGAATGCGAAAGCCTTTGTCGATATACTTCGTAAGTTAAAACCACGGTCAAGTGACGAAGGCAGTATTGCAGCTGGCACCATACAGAAAATATTGGTCATCTTAATCATACCTTTAACGGAAAAAAAAGCTCGACAAAAATATTACTTTACTGAAACTAGTCTATTGAAATTTATGTTTACTCATTTTATATTTGAATAAAGATAAAAAATTTGTTTTCGTACATCATTTTTCAAGAACATTGTTCAACTTAAAGGCAAAAATGAACAGTTTTAAATAACTTTTTAAAATTATTACTGGATTATTAAGTAACTTTTTTAACATATCCAACTACCCCAAAATTGTGAATTTTGCCAAAAATTGAGAATTGTTTTTATAATTTTATTTTATAGACCTTACTACTAGCTTTATAAAAATACCAAGTTTATTATTTTCCGTTCACTAGAACAAAAACTACAAGTGTTTCAGTAAAAGCAGAGGCCATTACTTTAAGCAAGATGCCATACTTTAAAACGCGTTTTACTTAAAATGTGTTTTTTTAAATGCTCAAACGGGGACAGAGATTGATAAAAATGTTTTGAAAACAATAAACTTAAATTTTTTGTGTATATTCTGTATAATAGCAGAAGTGTTTTAACCTTCAATCATTGTTTTATTAGAAAATTTTCTGTCCCTAATGCTAATATAATCACGGTTATTTTAAGCAATTTCATTTAATAACTAAGATAAAGTGCTCTAGTTTTTGTAAAAATTTAAATACCTATCCTGAAAGTCTTTTAAAAAATAAAAAACACATCAGATTTGAAAAACCGAAAATTTTTTTATAAACTTTTGTTACAGAATGGGCCCAATTTATGTTATTTTTTGCAAATTTTTACCAGTTTTTTTTTCCATTTTAGTATAATAATTTCTTTTTCTCTTCTTAATTTTAGCCTATTTTTTTTAAAAATGTACTAAACAAATGTAAAAGCCTAAAAAAAATCCCCATATCTTCATTTTAAAAAAAAAAAAACAGTTGTTGCAAGTAGTCTGGTTCTTTAAATGTCGGTCATTAGAAAGGGTTAATTTAGTATCATCACGAAAAAATAAAAAAGTCATGTTAACAAGTGTATTCTGAAACTTTGCTGTATAACATAACATGATATATTTTCTTTGAATAACAAATAAAAAAAATTGAAAAGTCTATTTCCCATTTAATAATTAGAAAAAAGGACACACATTTAAGTTTAAATAATAATTGAGTGATTTATAATTCCAATTAATAAAAGCATATATATTAATAATAATTTATCTTTAATAATTGTATTTATATAATGTTCTATATAGTTTTATATTTCCCTATAAATAGTTATGACTGAATGTTTGGTTAACATAGAGAGAGAGAGCGAGAGAGCGAGAGAGAGAGAAAACAACAGATATTGTAAAACACTCACTTAATGCATGTTTAAATAAGATTTCTTGTCCTTTTTAATTATTACTTATTAAGTGACTCAATCCTTTAACGAAAAGGCTCTTTTCACATTCCAGAATTTACATTAAGACTTTAACGAACACATTAAGTTATTATTCTGATAAGCTTTTATTTTCGAGTTTTAGGTAATTTCGTCACTCTTATAAGCTACCTTGATAAGAACACTACGGCGCACACCACATGCACAGCAAAGCGATTGTAGTTAAGCAGTGCACACGAAGCACGACAGAAACTAAACATTTTTGCTAAGCTTACAGTTGGCGTGATTCCTTAATGGACGCAGATCCTATAAACTCATTATGTTATTGGATTATAAATAATTAGAAAGTTAAGGAAAACATTACCTTTCGGGACGTTTACATCCAGCATTAAAGCAGGAGTAAGTGCTTTTGAAAGCGGTTGAGAAAATCCATTAATGTATTTGCGCACAAAGTAGGATTATTTGGGAAAAGAATTTAAAAGCGTAATGCTTTTAGAAGGAGTTAATCTGTGAGTGTGTGCTTATTTTAAACCGCTGTAAATTCTTACAATTAATTTTACTTAATAAATCAGCTTCTTTCTAAGTCATTATAAAGATTCTTTTTATGTGAGCATAAATAGCTTATGGATAACGCTATTTGTATATGAACATTTAAGCTCAAATATATATATATATATATAGGTTTTTATTTGCAATGCGTGTTTTTTAATATAAAAAATAAAATAATTTAAATTTTTTGTGTTTCTTAAAATTTTTTTCAGAGTTTTAAGGTAAATTTGAAAAGGAGTATAACTCTTGTATTATAGTCATAAAAAATTTGCAAATCATACAAGCACTTAGTTTAATTCTAAAACTTCATTTTAAGGAAAAGGAATAAAAACCAAATGAGAAAAGTTTGAATTAAATCAAGTGGCCCTTTAAAACACACGCCCACGCACACACGTGTACACGCATACACGCATGCACACACACACTCACACACTGTGTGTGTGTGAGTGACTAAAAATTGATTTAATTGATTTTTGCACTCGCAATAATAAATAGTTACTGATAATATGTATTTCATTAAAAAATCTGTTAAAAGAATTTTGTTTTCTTCTCTATTAAATGTATTTAAATGACTTATCTGGAAAGAAAAATCCTTAAAACTTATTCATTGTATTTAAAGATTGCTTTTGAAATATCAAGGAGCAATAAATAAATTTTTTGAACTTTTTATTTTTAGTTCGAGTGGTGTTAGTTCTTATATATATATATATATCTCCATAATTTTTACATAATCCTATATTATTTTTGAATAATATATATAATATTTTATTCTTAATTTTAATTAAATGTTTTTTTATTTCTAAAAATAACTTTATGTTTGCTGCTAAAAATGTGAGTGCAACGTGTTAAATAAATTTTAATATTTTTTTGAGAATTTTAAAATAGAGTATAGAAGAATAATACAGATAATAAATCTGAGTATCCTGTAATTAAAGACAAATTTCACTCGAAATATTTAGACTTTATTTCATGCAGAATGTATAAAATTAATATTTCATTACATTATTTTACTTGCTTAATTTTTTTACATAAGTAACACTTCAGAAAAATATGTCTGAGTCTGTAATTTATTTAATTTGTCTTTGAAAAGCGTTCTCAACGTAGTATGTTTTTCGAATAACTTTTCGTATTTTCCAGAAAAATTGAAAAATTCAAATATATAAAATTTTTTTATTATATACTAGTTAAAAAAGTTTTGCGAACGTATCAGTTATATTAGGCTGTGCAAAACACATTTTTAGTCGTTAATTATAGAACTACAGACCAATATATTTCTAGAACCATGATTTCCTAAGTTTATATTTTTGAAATTTATTCATGAGTAAGCTAAATTAGAAAATAAATTATTTTTTTCAGAGATTTTAACTAGGAAATTAAAGTTGTATTACATTAATTATAAACAATATTACAGTTTGCTAAAACTAGTAATTTTGAAATACGGTCAAATGGCTTTCTCTAAGTTTCAACACCATGCCCACTTGAGAACTTTCAGTCTACATAGATTTTTTCTTGCATTATTCTATTAGAAAAGAATATGTTTAGTCATACAATTTATGAAAAAAGGTTTTTATTTCATATTTTTGGGTTTTTTTGAATACTTATTATTAATTGAAATAATAATAAATTTAATTAAATATGAGTGAAAAAGTTTAATTAATCATAAGTAAAATGAATAAAAAAAGGAAAAAATTATTTAAAAAGAGAGAAATTGGAAAAAAAAACCGTATCAAATCCACTTATTTACATTGATATTTATACGAAATTACTTTTATTACTTTAAATGGTGTTAATTCACATTTATGTAATTTAACTGCACTAAAACGATGGAAAATAAGAGAGCATTATTTCAAGCGATACGAAATGTTTTATTTCTTTTAATGAGCTATTGAACAGTAAATCTTTTCATTCGAGAAATCTGATCAGGCATACCATATATATATATAATTTTTCATTTAAACGTTATTTCATTCGTGATGGTTTGGGACCGTACAAGGCATTGCATGATAATTAATTGTTTGAGTTTACCCTTCTAACTTAAAAAACTAATTTAACCAATCTAATTTTTTTCAAAAACTGCTACGCTGATACATTCCAAAATAAGATGATGCAACATTGCATAAGTCACTAATTCTAACCAACTGGTGTACTAAATACCAGAAATCGTATGATTATGAAAGCTTCCAGCAAGGAAGGGTTTAAAAACAGAGATCTCTGAAAGTCAAAAAGAGTGTGTTTGCATATTTCCTAGTGGCCATATGCTGCTTTTCGCTTTTTTCTTTGTGTTCGTAAATAAAATGGGGAACTAATTTATTGAAATAGTCTCTTCAAACGATTATAACCAAATAAATATGATACAGTAACATGGCTAATTCCAATGAAAACTTTTCATATATATGTATATATGTACTAAACGCACGCACACAGACGCACTCATAACAGTTTTTACACAATAGCATTTGTAACTTGTTAACATCACAATAATAGCTAAATACACAGTCGAGCCTGTATTTAATTAAGTCGCTAATTCCCGAAAAAAGTTTGTTTTATGGAAAATTCATTAAATTAATCATCTTTTAGAGTACTTCAGAAACCACATAACACAAATTTTAAATTCATAAATACTATACATTATTTTAAAAAGTAAATTGTTCACACTTTTTTTTTGAAAATTGATACCTATTCACTTTATATATCTTACCCATAAAAAAAGGGAATCTGTAAGGAAAACAAGTAGAAAAAAAAACATGGTTCAGAATTGCACTGTATTTTGAATTTAAAAAAACCAACATATTTTGATATTAAAATTAGAAGTTTATAACGACATTTTCTAATTTTAAGCCTACAAGTAATTTTGAACGTTCATTATTTTATAACCAGAAATTTTAAGTATACACTACCATAAGAGTCCTTGAAAATTTAAATACTGTTAAACTCTGTTAGTTTATTTGAGCTTTTTATTTCAAAAATCATGGCAATTCCATGGCTTTAAGTAAGTTGAGCACATGGCAAAATCCGTTCAAGATCATTGATTACCATAAAATGTGCTAAAAAAAGAGAGAATAATTTGAAAAAAAAATATCCAAACATTTTTTTTTTTTAAAAATAGAGAAAAAATGAGAGAAATTTCGTTAAATAGAAAATGCTTTTCGTTACTTGGAGGTTATTTTACGAAGAAAATAGCTAAATGTTCTTGGTTCCAGGAAAATGTTTGCATAGTATAGAAATTCGTAATATAGAGTTTCGTCATTTAGAGGTATGACTGCATATTAAAAATTACTCTATCCTAATATATACAAATATCAAAATATATCAATTGTAAACAATACAGTTTATAGATTCAATGGAAAATGTACATATTAAGTGAATACAAAATCTTTGTATCTATATTATGTAGATTCGTTATTTGTTTTTAATTCCATATGTATGGAATTAGAATTATAGTTTGGTTTGAAAAACGTAATTTAACATAAAGTTAATTATTTATTTATTTCTTGAAACAATCAGTTGAACAATATTACCCACATCATTTAATTTAAAATATAATTTATTTGAATTATTTTTTAATAAAGAAATAATGTGTTGCTCTTAAATTTAAATTTTTTCCTTCCGCTGAAAGAATAGATAAAGTTTGGACTTAATTACATTTTTCAGCATTAAAATATTTTTAAATAGCAAAAATGTAAGATTACAACACATTGACTCTCTGATTATGAAATGCACCGATTTTTTAAATATATTTCATCCATCTCTAAAAAGTGCGTTTTCTGACATTTTGAGAAAGAATTCTATGTGATTTGCATACCATCTTGAATGCGATTGCAAAATTTTGAATTTGGTGGTTTCTTTTTTCATTCATAGATGGCGATGCAAGGAACCGACCGGTTAATTCAGACTCTTTCCCGGAAAGTATGGCAGAACCAGAACCGTTTACAGACGATGTTCGATCCACCTGTTGGAGCACAAAAACCTCTTTTGCCGTTCATTCGTAGCTTTGAAGCAACAGGTAAAGATGAAATCTTTTTACCTTCCTGACACTTTCAAAATTTGTTACTTATTTTCTGAAAAGATGTTCAATTGAACTTTTTTCTGACTGATTTTGTACAATGGTATTTCTGTTCTGTTTCCTTAGAAAGTCTTCTTTAGATAGGAAATTCCATCAAAATGTCACGCAATAGATGTCCCGCACTGACACAATTTTACAAATTTGTTTCAAAGATTTTCCTAGAAAGAGCTTTGGACAAACACATTTTAAATCCTATTTCATGATTTTTATGTCATCTTTAGCTTTAAAACTGTTTATTATAACACAAACAGAAACATTTCTCTTCTGAAGTGTTTGCAATTTTGAGAATAAAATTCTTTCACTGTGAAAAGAAGAAACTGCTCCGTGTGAAAGTTGTGAAACAGATTGCAAATATCTTGTTTTTCATTGAAAACTATTACGTTTAAGAGAAATATTTGAATCCTATTCATATTTCATCTATACGTAATCAAAATAGAACCAAACATTTTAAAGAAATAATACATAATTTTACATAAATTTTTATACGAAGGAAAATATATATCATCCATTTTCTTATTCTATTTCTTTTAATGTTGGTTTTAATAAATCAGGTTAATACTCTACTGGAAAAGAACCTATGATGAACTTCTTGAATTTATTTTATTTTAAATATTTATTTAGAGTTTTATACTCTTCAGATTTTTTTCTCTTTATGTCTTGCATATTATTGCTTAGGCTGAATATTACAAAGCTGTCCTTTTCTTTACAAATTTGCAATTTAATCTCTGAAAATATTACATTAGAATTATAACGATTTTTTCATTGCTTGTTTAAAAATGTATAATGGAATAAATGAATAGCTTCGTTTATATACTTTATATATATATATATATATATATATATATTTTAAAGTATTTTTGCTTATATGTATTAAGAAAGTATTGTATTATAACATATGTGTTGTTTTTATCCTTTGCATTGAGTTAATAATATATTAAAATAAATGGTTGATTTTCATGAAATTGTTTTTATGCATTTTTCCTTATCATTATTACTATATACGAAATATTTAAATGCATTTTTCTATTTTTGATCACATTTATCTGTTTTTAAATCAAATAAGTAGTGTGCTGTTAAGATAAAACATTCATATTTATTAAATTTTTCTCTTATCTTTGAGACATGATATAATTTATGTTATCTAAGTAAAGATTATTTACTACTGTTATCCTTAGTCAAAGAAATAATTGAAAAACTTTTTATACACATTGAATGTACCTGATACTTAAGACAGAAGTAAACAATTATTACTGTAAAGTAATATTAAAAGTTCTTTTTTTATGAAAATATAATTACAAAATTTTATTAAGTGTATTGCATAAGAACATAATTTTGAACCTTGGTATTTGCATTATATTAAAATTCTATAATATTACAAAATGTTTCATCATGTATAATATTAATGATTTTATTGATGTTTCTGATGTTACTACTTAGAAAAGAAGTTCATAACAAAATTATTTTTCATTAATATTTACAAGAAGTATTTTATTATTATAAGCCTATTGTATATTTTTTGGATTCTTTATATTTCTGTACTTTGAGTTTTCAGTACAAGTTTGCTCTATGGTGCATTTATTTTTTGTTATTCATCAAATACTCCCTCCCATTAGTTTTGATATGTATCACAGCATTGTATTATTTTTGTCGGGTTTCTTTGAGAGTCAATTTTTTATTTATAATTTATGAATCGTATTTTATATTTGCATATAGATAATTTGGTATAAATTTTATGTCGTAATTAAAATTAGTTATTAGTTCATAATAGACTAAGGAATCAAATTTATGCGCATATATTTTAGTTTGCAATTCTCAAAATGAGTATCTCAATATTTTAATATAAAATTATGCTAAATAATTATTTTCTTGTTTTTAATTTTTTATTTATGTGAAAATCATTATTAAAAGCGGGTTTTCAGTGTAAAAATGCTATCGCGTTTCTATTATCTTATATTTATCTTAAATTTTTTTTTATTTTAAACTTTTAAATAACTTTGTTTAAGGCTACTTAAGAAGTTTATATTGCACATAAAAATATCTCACGAATAGTTTATTAAATAATTCTCCATGTAAGTTAAATTAAAACACAAACTCTATATGTGTTATTATAAGATTCATTAAGAATGAAATCGTTTTGTGTTTTACAATTTGTGAATGAAATGTATGAGAAAATTATTAAATCAACATATGAAAATTTACGATTTTATTACTAAAAAAGTAATAATATAAATTTTTTCTTAAGAATCCAATGAAATTTAGGAACTATTTTAATCTTTGTTGATTTGTGAACAATCCACATTTTTCAAGTTTCTTCCTTCGTATTTTTCAAGTTCATTCTTTCCGTAAATTTCAATAAAAAATATTATATATAATTCCACAAGATAATACTTCCTGTAAAACTTTTTCATCTATTTTTAATTTACATAGCGCAACTTTGTCTTCATCAAATAAAAAAGGGAAAGGAAAAAAATGAATGGGAGAAAGATAGGGGAGGGAAAAGAGAGCAGAGTTGTGGGGAAAAAATACCCCCCCCCCCACTTTGTTGTTTTGGGAGGATGGGGAAACTTTTGCTACCTTGATGATCTTTGTTCATAAAACTTTTAGGTTTATCATTGTAAATATTTTTAGTTTTTGGAAAATCTCAGGAAGTGGTCGTATTATTTAAATCGATTCAATAAACTTCATTTATTATAAAAATATATTAGAAACTTGTGAAAAATTACTTTTAATTAATCAGTGGTACACTTTTTTAGCAAAATAAAAGAAACTTGCTGCAAATGTAGAAAAATCACGAACATAGAGAAAATTTAAAATTATAATTGTATTAAAATTTAATTCAGAATGTTCTAACCTGTAACAATTCCCTGAATCATGAGAACAGATTCTTCTGAAATAATGTAATGAATTTTTAAACATTAAACAAATGGAATTGAAGCATTATATTGAAAATATTATTTATGTTAATACTTTCATATTTTTAAAAATCATGTAAGATCTCCACTTAAAAATGTCTAGATACATGATTAACAGTCACTCAAATACATTAGACTTCAGAGTGAAAATTTCTGTCATTTCTTGTTAGATATTTAGAATGCTTAAGGTATCCGAACACGTTCGGAGTACTTTTTAACAAAATAGCATACTAAAACATTATGAATGCTCTTTTAGGACTCAATACCAATAAATATTACTATTTAACTATCAAAATTTAAAATAAATTACCTCAATTTTACAAAAATCCCAATTATAAGTGAAATTTTAGCAATATTTTAGAAAAACTTTAAAGCAGTTAGAGAAAAAAGTAATAAACACATATTAGTAAAAGTATTACTAAAACAAATTAGATGCATTTATCTAGAAAATATACTAAAATTTAAATTTTTTATTAAAATTTGAAAATTTTAGAGCTGATTGAGTAAACATTATAAGAAATGTTACATTTTTTATGAGACCATTATTTAAATAACAAGCCATAACTCAAAAAGTATTCATACAATAAGAAATATTTTAGTACATTCTCTAGAAAATAACATAAATATCAGGTTCAAAAAGTTTTATAGTAATATTTTGAGTTATTAGACTCGCCATGATAGATTTTGAGCCATTTAAATGCCCACTTCTGGTAGATCAAAAACCCACTTCCGGTTTTTCTAAATTTATAAAATGGATTGTAACTTGGCCTCTAGGTAGTGTAGAAACAAAACAAAGTATGTTTCGTAAAGTCAAAAAATATAGCTCTATACAATAAAATAAAAAATAAAAATATCTGTCTTGACTGAATTTGGTCATTTTCAACGTGTTCGGATACCTTAACTTTTAAACATGATGGATAGATTTATAGTTATTCAATATTAAATTTATCTTATAGATACACGTAAGGGAAGAAAGTTTTAGCTTCGTTTAGTTAACGCATACGCAATAAATTATTCTTTCTACGTGTCATTTTTTGGATACAAAATAAAACTGAAAAAGTTAGAAAATATAATTCTAAATTCTATATTAAATTGTAGAATCTTAATTAAAAGCTCAAACATTTTTAAATTTAAAACAAAAGGAAGAAATACAAAATTTTTTTTTTATTTACATCTCAAACAAATCATATTTTACAAGGGAGAAAACTATTTTTTGAAGAAAGTCATGCGCAAATGAAAAATATTAAGCTAATCAATTTTAATAATTTTGTATTGTCCGATTATTTTGAGTTTCCATGAAAAGATAAATTATATTTACTCTTTAAAAATGATTCTTCCTGCATCTATCTTAGTGACTTTATAACCTAAATATTTACTACTTGAATAAATTCAGATTTTTTTACTGTTGTCTCTCAACATTCATTCTTAGATCTTCCACAATACTTCAACTCAGAAAATTGTTCCTCTTACTTATAATTGTTCTTCATTTTAAATATTTAATTAGCTAATGTAAAAGAATTTTTTTGTTTAACAAATAGAATAAAATGACTGAGAGAAGGTTTAATAATTTTGCTCTGAGACAAAGAAAGAGAGAAAGTGAACATGTATTGGTTACTTATTAAAAAAAATGTATTCCTATCAGCTAAATAAAAATATTTGTAGAAAATGTTATGTAAAATTTTATGCAAATTTTAATTTTAATTTTTACAAAGCATGTGGACACGTAAATGAAAGATGCATTTAGGGAAAAAAATGTGTAGTTAGTAGTAAATACTTTTCTCGTTATAATTCATGCACATTTATTTTTCTTGCTTATTTTAATTATTTCTATTATTTACTTTTAATTGATTATTTATCATTGCTAATGTTAATTTTTATTACTTACTTATGTAAATTACTTAATTAATTCATCATATTATTTTTTCCTCATTAACCTGTTGTGTTATTTAATTTATGATTTTGCTTACGATTTTCTTCTAAATAAATAATGGCATTTAGTAATGAATGTTGCGAAGTTAAAAATTAGTTCTCATGGGAAACAAATAATTTCTACCTTATTTCATTAAGGGATTTCCATATCAAGCCAAACAAAATCTTTTATGACGTCTTTAAAAATTCTACCATTTACTTTTAATTTAATATACTTTATTTGTGTTCTCACCGGTTAAAGCATATACTTGCTCCTCAATTGAAATAATTAAATTGTTCTCAATTACTTAAAATTAAGCGGTTTAAAAGAAGTTAAGAAAATTGTACTCGATTTCAATAAAATTACGATTGACTTTTTTAAAAATACAATTTGCAAAAAACTTATGCGACAGGTTTTTTTTTGTTTATTTAAAATTTCTCTGAATTTCCATGAAACATAAATGTTTTAATTCGTAAGCTAAAAAGTAATATTTCCTGAATAATGCTTTTAAAACATAGCTTTGGTGTAAAAAATTGTTGAAATGGAATTCCAGAATATTTCTTTTTCTGTTGAATAATATAAAATTCCGTTTCTGAAAACTAATTTTTTTGTTATGTTAAATAATTTAGACGTTTCATAAACATTATATGCGAATATATTTATTGATAAAAATGAGAATGGTCAAAAATGTTTTAGAAAAATAGTCTCAACATTATCTTTCATATGATTTCATATATAAAAACATTACACACGCATTTTTTGAATTAGGCTTTGTATTTTATTTTTATGCTGTTGTTTGTATTTTTCATATACCAATACATGGGCTTAAGTATGTAAGAGCATTCATATTCCCCGTTCAGACATCCAATAACAAGCCTTTATCAATCATGCTTATTGTATGAAAAAAGAGGAGAGAAAATGGGGAAGATGGAAAAGAAAGGGAAAACAGAGTGAGAATGGGTGAAGTTGGGTTGGAGATGCATAAAAGTAAAGATGATAAAGTCGAAAAAGTGTGACAGAAAAGACTGGTTAAAAACAACCCATTCTATTAAAAAAGCTTTAAAAAATAGACTAGTAATTTTTTCTATAAATATTATAAACGTATCGTGAGGGAAATAAACACACTTATGACGACAAAATATGCTTGTATATATGTTAATATTTTCCTGGTTAATATTCGTAATTTAACATTGTATTTTGTCATGCGTAAAAATTACTTATCAGTATATATTTGTAAATAATGCGTAGAAAAAAGATAAATTTATATTAATGGTAGGATTTCAAAGTAAATAAATGATAAATTGTTAAACGTTCCTGAGAAATATTTCACAGTGCAAAGAAACTATCTGTACTTTTAGTATTTCCCCTCAAATAATACACAGGGAAAATAAACTAATACACATGTTTGGATTTTAGTGAATAAAAAAAGTCTTAAATTATTATACAATTCAATACTTGTTTTTATATTTATTTAAAAAAATTTCATACCAGGAAACACTATGCATTTAGTCCGAATGAGTACTTCTAAATTTCAATACTTTTTAAGTGAATTTTTCTACATTCTTATTTTTCATTTTAATAGCACTTAAATAATACTAAAAAATTTAGAAATTGCAAAAACCTTCTTTGTTTAACTCATTTATGATTCATTATATTAAAATAATACAGGACAGAAATTAATTGCAATTAGTTCGTAACAAAATACATTTTACATATTCTATAAAGATGTCAGTGAATAAAAAAACAATTGATTTTATTTAAAAATCCTATAGTGCATTAAAAAAACCTTTAGAAGGTATATAATGTGAAAAAAGTAATCAAAGAATTCTGAACAATCAATATTTTTTTTATAAAAAACATTCCTTTAAAGACAGTTTTTAAATAATGTTATTTGTTTTCTAAATTTTAATTGCATTTATATTAGCAATTAGGAGGAATGTACTCATTTTTTAAAAAAATATTTTCTTTCATTACATAAAGCATTCCAATTATACTAACAGCATTTTCTTATTCTGATGCCAGAAAAAGTTTAGTAACTTTGTACTGTTATGCATTTTACATTTTCAATACTTGCTTGCTCGTATAATTAATTTCAAAGCATTGCAATTATTAGTCTTAAATAATTGCATTTACATTCAAATGAGCAAAAATATCAAGAAATATTTTTCGGGAAAGTTCAATCATGTTACGTTAAAATAAAATAAATTCATTTTTGAGCAATGATTTTTTAAATGTATTACAAGAAATTAAAGCTAGAATATGTGAAAGCTATGTTTATATAATTATCTACAAAAATTAAGCTGTGTAATTTTTTTTGTTTCCTGTGTAAATTTATGTTAAGAAGCTCCTTAAAGAAACAAATTGTTCTTGAGAAAACTATTATATTGCAATTTTCATATTGTTTAAATGTATGTTAAAATTTTTATCAACAAACTTCACAACCTCAAGGTATAAACTTATATAAGAGAAGTAACTGAATTGTGCTTATATTTAGAAAGAAAGAATTATGTGAAAAATTGAAGAAAATTAAATTTTTTAAATAATCCAAAAGTTAATTTTTTAAAATAAAATGTTAACAAGTTTGTCTTCCAGCAAAAATTTGACCTTTATCTTTTATAGTCCTTGTGTCATTTTGAGGTGTGATGCAAATAAACAATGAGTCAATCTTTTTTCTATTTTTAATATTAATCAAAGAATGCAAATATTTTTAGGCGGTTGAAATAATAGTGTGTTAAAATATTTTTGAATCAAATATATTAACAAAATGTATTTTAAACATTAGTCTTTCAAAAACATTAATTTTGTAAATAGATTTTGATAATTTTGTGTTCTTCTTCTTGAAATATTATAAATAAGTTTAAAACATTTTTAAAAAAAAATATTTTTTTTTAAGATAAAATGTTTTTTAACAAAGGTTATTATTAATTTTATGATCTTGTAAATATGAATATACACATGTTAGAAATATTAAGTATTCAAAGCATACTAATTTAAAATTTAAATTTAATTTTGTATAATTTAAATAAAAATTTAAATTTTTTCCAAATTTTTTTTATCTAAATTAACGATGCAAATAGTATAATAAGCAGTCACCCATCCAGTATAACGGATAGCGATGCTGGATGCTTTGTCGTATGGCCTGGGTTTAAATCCCAGAGAAGGCATGGATGTTTGTAAATGTGTAGTGCTTTCGCAGCACGGGGGCACTGTAAATAGCGGTTGAGCTGCAATTCTTCTCGCGTGGTTGGTGGAAGAAGAGAGGTAGGAGGCTTCTGACCCCTTCAGGGTGTTCTCCGTCAAAATTGAGGTGGGACCGAGCTAAATCGAATTGTCACCTGTATGGTGCTCAAGATACGGCTAAAGACAGGCGTACTTCTATGAATTTCATTTTAACATGATGAATTTCATGGGCTTGAATTGGACGCAGTCGAGATCAGGTGGCATAAGACGCAGATAATATACTGTAACACATAAACTACGTATATATATATATATATATATGTGTGTGTGTGTGTAGGTCTTTATGGTTTATTAATAATACTTATAATAATTAGTATTATTGTTTAATAATTTAAATTTTTTTCATAACTCATTGCGTTTTTGGAAGCCACAGTACAATAAATCTTTTATTGCTCAAACAGTTCAATTAAAAGGATTGTAAAACTTATGCCAAAAATGCTTTGAAATATGAGTTTTTAGCTATTCTTGTTAGTTTAGTAAAGTTTTTAGCATTTAAATTTTGTTACAAAATACAAAAAGTGATTTATTTCGTTTGTACTAAAAAAAGCCTAATTTTACAAAAATTAAACAAAATGCTTCAATTGAATATTTAAATTAAATACAGAAAAAATCAATAAATTCCGCAAAATCATTGAAATTTGCTTAAAAAAATGGTCAAATAAAACAAAAGCTTTTTTAAACTTTTTTGGGTTTTGAATTTGTAATAGGCTTCCGTCAATATAAAATAAATAAAGAAACATACAAGTGCAGAATAAAGTGAAATTTATTGTACTTTTTGTTGGCAAAACGAACTTTTATTAAGTAGTTTAGTTAGCATATATAAACAGTGATATTTTTAATTTATTATAAAACCAATTTTTTTGATTAAAGATGCCTCAAAGTTTTAATGTATTGTATGCATTAGTTTATTGTTTTGAAGTATACTTCAAAACAATAAACTAATGGCATAAAATAAATTAATTACATTGTATACATATAGATTCCATTATATTTTTAAGAACCAACTTCTTATATATTATTAATGTTATTATTTTCATTATAGTTTCCCGAAATATATCGAAAGTTATCATGAAGTCCATTTATAACATTATATTGTGTATTGATAACTTTTAAAACATATAAAGTAATCCTTTTTAAGTTATAAAACTATTTGTGTTACTGAAATTGTTAACGTTTTTAAATATAGAAATTCATTACTTGAAATAAAGCGTATTTTATATAAAAGTTCTTTATTATATAAAAATTATTTATGCATTAAAAATTTAAGTATTTTAGAACTTGAAATTTTGTTTATGTTCTATACATTTAAATGATGTATATATCATTAAGGAATAACCTTTTCAAGCTTTGCTCATTATCAGAAATAAAGTTTATTTGTAATGTATTTTGAACCATTTTTAAAATTATACACACTCTAAGATTAAATTATGTATGATATATATAAAGTTAGTTGTAATTTTTATTTTAAGTTGAAGTTATTTAAAAAAACACTAAAAAGAAAACTGATAAAATAGAAAGTATTTCATAAAATGTCATCCTACGTTCAATGTCCTGATTTCCACCTCTAATATTTAAAGGAAATAATATCGTGAAGGAAATATTATGAATGAATGTAATATAATCGAAATATTATGAATGAATATTATATTAAGAATTAAACATTATGAATAAACATAGTATGCATCCAAAATGAAAATGTACTAAGAAACTGATTGAAAATGTTTGTTTGTTCAATTCGAAAACTCATAAGCACCGCATGTTTTCTTTGTACAAGAGTTATTAAATCCTTTGCAAACCTAATTATGAATTAAAGACAAAAATCCCAACTCTCCCATCATACAAAAATGGATAGAAATAGCTTGATTTTAAGATTTATTTTAGTATATCATTACATAAGTAAAAAATTACAATTATTTAATATAAAATAGTTGAACGAATTTTAAAATTTCAAAGTAAATTGTCATGCAGTTTTTTAAAATTGCAATGCAAAAATAAGTATCTTCTTGTTACCATATTACACTACATAACTAAATAACTCATCAAGATATTTAAGTTATTTAGCTGAGAGTTATTTAATGTTAATTAATTGCCGATTTTTACAAAACATTTTCACTTTAAAATTTTTTACTTAAAAGTAGAAATTTTATAAGTAGCTATTATAATTTATACTCCTGTAAAAACTCATGAGACTAAAAAATAAAACATCTCATTCTAAAAATTCTTTGCTTGAAAATTATCCTTTATTTCAGCTCCATGGATTTGTATCTCTCAATTTTTTTTTAGTAAAATACCAATGCTAAAAGCACAACTGAACCATATTAAGATCCTTGTTTGTTTACAAAAACTGTTGTTTTCTAAAACAACAATTGTGTGGATTCCACTCTTTTGTTTTTTCGTTGTCAACGACATACTTTGAGCGTTAGATTAAAAGAAAAATAGCGTGCCTAATTTTGAATAAAGAATTACTCAAAAAGAGCATTCTTCATTTTTGCTCCATCTTAAGAAAAAAAATGCACGAGTCTTTAAATTTACATTAGAGAAGATTTTATTTAATATGTCACTTTTAATTTTATTAGGGTCTTCTTTTATTCTTAAGCTTTCTTCATTGTCCTAATTGCCTAAGGAACATACATTTTACAGTATTTATTTTTATCTGAGGAACGTTAAATTCCACAGAATTTTTTTTTCCATTTTTGTTTGACAATGGAAGAATGCACGCAGTTTGCTACACTCTCGGTAAAATATGTTTTTCTTACTTTTTCTATTTTCTTTTAAATATTCGTTCTAAGAATACTGTGTGCTTTTTCCGTCTTTTCTCTTATCTTCTTTCAAGTTCTTTGAGCACTCTTTCGGAAGTGAAAGTTAGTTTAGGGGAAAAAGGTTCGGTGATTCGCAGAGATTAACGAAGAACTTTTTCGAGTAAAGTCTGTCAAATAAGAAGATTTGAATTAAACAGAGTTGTTAATTGTTCCTCCTCATAATTGCATGCTATGTGTTTAAAATGATCGAAGTCAAAATTTGACACATGAAATTTAACTTAATTTGTCAAATAATTCTAATAAAAATGAAAAATATACTATAAAGTATTGTGATATAGTGTTAAATACTTCTTAAAATTGTAAATGTCTTCTGAGATGTCTGCTTTGTCTTTCATCTTTGGTCTTAAAAATTATTGAAAATCTAAGAGCATTAAACAATTTTCGTCTCAAAAAACAAAGAAAAATTTTTTTAAATGACTGCACTTTTTTTGAAGTAGTAAATAAATAAGATTTAAGATTCATAGTGGCAATTCTCATTGTCTTTGTTTCCCTTTTTCTATTAGGAAAAATTGTTTTTTTTAATAAAATATTAATGTGTATCCACTCACACACGCGCACGCACACACACACACACAACCTTCATCGATACTTTAATTTTGAAAAACCACATATTAATGATTATTTTTTTTATATATTTAGTGTCCTCTGAATCAAAATATGCATAGTGTTTTAAAAATATTATTACAATGTAAAATTATTCGAATGAAAATTTTTAACAAAATATGAAGAAAAAGATCTGAAAGCATTTCTATTTTATAGAAAATGCTTCACCAATAATAATTTTTTTTTGAAAATAGTTAAAGCTTTCATTCAAAACCCGAAATAGATTTTTTTAAAAAATTGGTATCATTTCTATTTTACTATCAATTAAACTAATTAATGGATTATTTTTTTTGTCAAAATTTCTGTACTCTGATATAAATCCATTTGTAAGTTATATACATCAAAAGTCCTAGTTCGGGCTCTGTACAGAAATCTTAGGTATATAGAGGCAAAATATTATTAATGTTGAAGAATTTTACATAAAAGTAATATGTTTTTAGAAATCATTTGTTTCATTTTTTTGCCTACAGAAATAAATAAAATAAATTTGAATAATTTTTTATTATAATAATAGTTTTAAAATAAATTTATATATATACTCTAATTCAGGTAACACTAAATATGAAAAAAAACTTCATTTATACTCTTTTTCAAAATCAGAATCCAAACTCCGGTACCGTAAGTCTAAAGCTAAAAATTTGAGTTACTATCTAAATTTGGAATTTTGATAGTTTGATATACAAGCCGTTTTGTGAGAGAATATTTAATGAAAATAGCTACTACTTTTATATGAAATATTTAGTACTATTAAAGGATATAAAATCACTTAATTAGTAATTTTCCCTTCACATATTTGTTTTAACGAAATAATCATTAGTTTTTTAAACATCAAATAATTATAATTTTGATTACCTCAGGAGTTTTATTCTTAATTGAATTTTAAGGATTTTTATCGGTAATCTGCAGATAAATAATAAAATTTTCTGGACTAGTCAACTTACAATATTTTTTATTCAAGGAAAAAATTCCTTGAGAAAAGATTGTATCCTTATAAAATTCTCTTCTTCCTTCTTTTATATAAAAAAATAATAATCTCAGAATGGAATGTCATCTTTCAATAACCTGTAAAATTGAAGAAGGACAATAATCTTGAAAATAAGTTTTGGATAACTAAAAATAATTTCATGTAAATTTAAGGTAAAAATCTCCTTCAAACTCTAGAAAAAATTTTGAAAACCAAGCAAAAATTTTAAATTAAAGGAACTACATTAAATTAAAGAAATTAAATTACTAAGAATTGTAAGAAAAATAATTGTTAACTAATAGTATGCGATTTTATTGAGTAATATAAAAGTTATGAAGAAATCTAAAATTTTAAATTCGGA
Source organism: Trichonephila clavata (assembly GCA_019973975.1). NCBI lineage: Eukaryota > Metazoa > Arthropoda > Arachnida > Araneae > Nephilidae > Trichonephila > Trichonephila clavata. The sequence continues at coordinate 354,864 of BMAO01021206.1, read as the reverse complement.
TCTTATCATAAATATCAGAAATCCTGTTTCTTAGCAAATACGATCTTAACATATATACACACACACACACACATATATATATATAGATAGATAGTTATTATTTGAAAATATATGTGTTACTTGTTTCAAAAAAGTACTAAGATCTTCACATTCTGCATTTATTCAAAGAAGTTCTATTTAAAACTGAAACGTATCTTGTAGATTAATTTTTATTATTTTACTTTTGTACTATTAGAACAAAATCCTCTATCTGCATTTTATTTTGAGCTGATTGTTCATAGTTAACAAACATTTCATTCACTATTGCACTTTTCTATGCATTTCGCTAAAATAAGTAAGAAGGTTTTATATAAAATTAATATTTCAGTATTCATTTTTTGAAAAAAATAATAATGATAGAAAGTTCTAATTTTTGTTCTTTATAATAACGTAATGTTCGAAACATATAACGGACTCTAAATTGCTATGCATTCGAATATAATGGTAATTTTACTCAATGATTCGCTGTTATTTTCACCATCTTGTATGTTATATTGAAAAAAAACTGTACATATAGTTCAGTGTATATATTATTGCCTAGATAGAAAAGTAAGAGATTTTCTTTAACTAATAAATTGCAGTAAATAATAATTCAGTATGTTTGCAATTATGACAAAGCAAGAAAAATGTTTGCAATTTTTCTTTATACAAATGTGTATCTCAGAAAGAGTTAAAATTCTGACTCAGGTGGAAAGTTATTTTCTTAACATTAAAGTAATAATTTGCTGCCTTATATTAAGTCAGGAGAAATAACTTCAATATTTTTTTAAATAATATAGAAATTTCCATTTGTATATGTTATTAGTAGTTTATATATACATGTGTAAGAAACAGAAATGAAAAACCTATAATTATCTCTTATTGTAAGTTTTCTGTATATTACATGGATTCGTTGGATCTATAATCTAACAGGAAGAACAATACAAAAGTACATATATATAACTGTGACTGCTTTCCTTTTATTTTCTTGTTTATTGTTTTGAATTGAATTAGATTTATAGTAATTTAGTATAATATAGTGATCAAATTCATATACAGTAAAATCCGGCCTATTACGCGCACCTATACTTTCAAGTTGGAATTTTTAATTTTTAGGTATATTTGCCGTATAACGCACACTCTTTTTTTATGAATAAACTTGAAATGTACGTGCAGAATGCTCTTATGTTTGAAGTCACATTTATTCTAAATATTACTCCAAGCCTTAAAAAAATAGTATACTTCTAGAACTACGACTCTTTAACTTAATAAGGAATGTAATTTTTCTTTTAAATAAACAGTTCTTCGATGAATGTAAAAGTCTAACTTTGTTTGTCTCTTTTTTTATTTTTAAATCTTTCATTTTCATACCCGGCATATAACGCGCACTCGTAGTTTTCAATGATAATTTTTTAGTTAAATGTGCGCGTTGTACGCCAGATTTTACGGTATATTTTTACTCATAGTATAGATATACTCGCAAGTAAAATTATTAAAAAGCAAAAATATTTTTAAAAAAATATGCTGGTTTAAAAATTAGATTAATTACTTAAGCTATTTAGCTCATCTTACTATAATAAAAATATAATTTGACATTTCATTAAAATAAACTTTGTGCATGAGCTAATGTGTGTACAAACTGGCTAAAGTACCACCGAAAATTAAACTTTTTGATTAAAAAATTACTATTTGTTATTTTCGCTTTGTCTGAGGAAAACTGTTTCGTTTATAAATCGCTATGTGCTTTTACGAACGTGTTTCTGTGTTTTCAAAGTCAAATATATTGAAGTGTTTTCCCATTTTTACGCAAATATAAAGCAATTAGTTCGTGAATGCTGTCCACAAAAGAGATGAAAGACGAGGAGAAGGGTGTCGAAGCTATCCCTCGTGTCGAAGCTCCCCTTTACCGACTCTTTCCCGCGGGATTGTGACCGTGCGGTTGCCGACTGCCAGTAAAAGGGGTGAAATTGCAATGGGGGTAGGAAAACTTCGAAGTATTGAATAACAGCAAAGTAAAAAAAAAATGGTCTCCAGTAAAATTCTACTATAAACTTTCAAAATTAATTATCGATAGTTAATAAACAATATTTAATAATTTAATTCAATCCAATTTAAATTTTATTCTATTTATTAAATTATTATTAAGTTATATAATTTGAGCTTTATCTCTTTCATTTGGTGAACTCTCAATTTTCATGTTAATAGAATAATTTTAAAATTTTTTAGATTTGGGAGCCAAAAGCTTAAATTTCATTTAATAAACATTTTACGATTTATAATAAAATACGTTTCCAAATTAAGTCATAAAGTATAAAGGAAAATAAAATTGTAGAACTCTCTTTAGATCAAGAAAAAAATATAATTTTCAATATAAATTTCTTTTGCTGAAGAATTTTAGTATATTTATCTGCAATTTCAACTCTATTGAAAATCTCTCTCAACAAGCTAAAATTGCATTAAAAACAATACATTTAAACAGTTTTTGTTGACTCATTCAATTTTAGTTGATACTGAAATAACGCCTGTGTAATGATATTAGGCAAAATATTGGGTTCTAATTCACATTATACAAGAAATTATTAAACTGTGTATAACATTTCTCTTGTTTTTTACCATTTTTAAATTATTTTAAAATACATTTATAACTTAGCTCAAAAGAGAGAAATGAAAGAAATTTTATTTCTGTCAAAAAACTTTCAAAAGAACATGAATATGTTATTTTGAAATTATATCTCACTTTTTTATTTATGTTAACTTAGTTTTACCTGTTTTTAATTCTACTTTTGTATGTTTTCATTCTTTTTAAAACTGTTTTATACATTAACACAAGGTCTCGTTCTGTTAAGAAACGAAACAAAATTATAAATACCATATTAGCAAAAATATGTAATTAGAAATGAAATAAATTTCGGCAATTCAGAAATTCAGTTACTTTTTTTAATAAAAGCATTTTAAGAGTCTTTCATTGATAATTTATACAAAATATTGGAAATTATGATAAGATAAACGTAGTTTAAAAATTGACTAAAATTTTAGAGTTCTCCTTAACCTGTTACTCAACAGCCTTTTTCTTATCACATTTAAAGCTATTATTGATAAGAAAACGAAAAATTTTAATTAAATAAATTTGTACCTATAACTCCAAAGAAAATTTGAGATCTTTTTTTTCCTCCAGAGACAAAGCTAAGAACGATTTTGTCTAAGTTCATACGATAGCAAAAACCGACGTTATATATAAACATAAGGTATTTATTAAGTATTATTAGTATTACTAATTAATAATAAAATAAACCATTTTTCTGTCAAATAAATTTATTACAATGAATAATCAGTCCCACCAGGGGATATACGTTATAAACTAGAGATGTGAAAAGGCTTTAGTGTTCATCAATTAGTATACATCAATATATTTAGTTATCTCATCTCATAAAGAAAATGTATCTTTTCTTGTAATACTGCATCTATTACATATTTGAATACCTTTACGTATTTTTAAAATCCTTTCTGCAGATTACTTTATTTAGTGCCATTTTTTAAAGACATTCTCTTTTCTACAATTTCATAAATAAATACATGTTATCGACATTTTGTATCTTATTTTTCGTATGCTATGGGAGCGTACAACGTGAACTTCGCCTATTTATGTATGAAATTTTTAAAGGCTTTGGATTGAAATTTATTGTATTTCATATGTTCATCAATTATGTATCAATTTAACACAGGTGGCAAATTAACTAAACAATCATTTTTTTTATTAAGTTAAAACTTGCGTTCATTTTACGCTATTTATTTTTCACGATGAAGTGTTAAGAGTAAATATTTGTAGGTGATATATTTTTGATAGAAATTTTTCAATAGATTTATAATCAAATTTATCATTTAACAGAATTAATAATCAGCAGGTATTATTTACTAAGTCTAGATTTACTTGTTTCTTTAAAAAAATCAGAATAACTTTTCAGATAGCCTGTAATTTGTATAAAAATTTGTTTTGTGAAAAAAGAATGAAAAGAAAAACATTTTTCTGAAATTAACAGGGCAGCAATGAAATGGGAAACAATAATTATAATAATGAATTTTTAAGAATTCCAATTTCTATGTCCACTTTTTTGATCATACAAATAATCTAAAGTAAAAATTCTTATTACCTGCAGAACTTTATCATTCCGTAAATTCTTGAAAAAAAAGCTAATTAGCTATTTTTCTTTCTCATTTTTTTTCAAAATTTATCAAATACTGAAATTATTACTAAACATGAATAACTATAAATTTTAAAAAAATATTTATCTAACTGTAAAACAATTTATTATAATTTTAATCAGTACAATATAAATTCTCTTTAGATACACTTAAATGTAATTTTAAAATATTGAGGGTTTTGAGGGCATTTTATCTTGAATGCTCTAAAGCAGGGGTGGTTAACCTTTTTGAAAAGAGTGCCACTGTTTGATAAAAAAAATTATTATGCGTACCACTTCAACTTTTCCTATAAACAAACATAGAAAAGTGAAAACATGTTACTTATAAACTTAATTTAGGATTTTTATGCAAATAGCACATTTTTAATGCAAGTTTATGTAGGAGAAATTTAAAAATAATATAATAAAAACTTAGGTTTTATCAATAATTAACTTTTTAAAAGTTCAATCAATTAGGTTAGGTATATAAAATAAAAATGAGTAACTTAAATAATTTAATTCAAAATAATTACTAAATGCTCAGTATCTACTTAATGTGGCTTTTGAATTACTACTTTTTTTACCAAGTCATCTATATTAGGATTAGCTCTTACTTATGCTAAGGAAACTAGGATATTATATGTGCACATTAGCTAGTTTTGAGTGATATTTATTTTATTATTTTCCCCCACATAGCAGAAAATATTCATTCACAAACATATTTTGATCCAAATTTTGAGGTTTTTTTTGTCCGAAACAACTTCACTGTGTGTGCAGTAAAACTGTAAAAATAATTATTTAATATCTGTTCAAATTTCTTAACATTTTTCTGTTATTCCCCATTTGTTCTTGCTAAAAATCCATTGTGTCACATTGTGGCATGCATGCTGAGAGTTGTCCACCTCTGCATTAAAGTGTAAAAATTCTTAAATTGTACAAATATAAGGTGAAAGTTAATGAGAAATATATGCATATAAAGGAAAACATTCAAAATTACAACTTTAAGTAAGTCATATATATCTAGTTTTCTTTATTTCTATACTAAAACATCGCATAAGATATAATTTTGCTACTCGTAAAATCCTATTCTTTGACTGAACAACAAAAGAATTTGATGAAAAAAGGTGTATAAAAGGGTAAGACAAGGTAAAATCAAAGCAAGTGATGCGACTAATTCACCACTGTTAGAGGAGAGTTACCCATTATCTCTTTCCCCTTTTCATCTGTTTTCTTTGTTGGAGAAACTTACAATATACTTGGAGAGGAAACTCTCTGGAAAGAACAAAATCTGATTTTTTTCGGAGTAAAACTCCCCTCCCCCCCACTTTTTGGGCTTATTGACTAAGCTTATCACAATATATATTAAATGAATTTTTTTTTTAAATGTTGAGGTGAATTATGCATTAACGATGCTGTTTTGAATTTTGAGCGAGTTTTCGACTGTTCCAGAATGGAAAGGTATACGTTTGGGGGATTAATCGTGTACATTAAATAGCTTTCAATTCTATGTTGCAGTTGTCATCATCTTTAATTTTTTTCGGTGTACAGTATATATTATGTTATTATTGATTATTGTAGTTACGCTAGCTTTATCTTATTAAAAGCTGTTGAAATTCCTTTATTCGTTTCATGCGTGTAAAATAATATTAGATTCTCTATCCTGATATTTTAATTTAAGAAAACATCCCTACAAGCTACTGAACTTCTTGAGAATTCTTGAAATTTATTTCAAATACATGGTGAAAGGGAATAAATTTAGTAAATAAATAGGGGATACGAGGGGAAAATTCAGACTATTCATAATCTATGGAACTGAATGCTCTGCATTCAAAATGGTACAGTAGTGTAGAGTTGTTTTTTTCAACGATTATAATTTTTTTCTCTTTTCTGAATTTTGAAAAATAGCTAATCAAATACTTTCACACGAAAAAACAAAGCTGGAAGCCTAAAATACAGAAAAATATGTCGATGTAAGAGTTGCGATGTATATATAGTTACTGCGTTATATTAGTTGTCGCATTTGAAAAAGTAAATAAATAAATAACACGAGATATATATTCATTCACAATTATTTATATGCTTGAGATTTACAGAGTTCTGAATGGATTTTTAAACATATGATATTCATTTCAAAGTAACATTTTTTCTCATTCTTGAGTGAAATAATTTTAGATATAAAATCGCAGTTGTAGTTGGGGGTTTATGTTCTAGGTGATATTTAATTTTTCTATTCTTGCTGCTTTTTTTAGGTTTCTTTACAAAAAAAATCATTATTTCTAGGTTTCTAGATCACATTGCCTAGTTTCTGTTCATTCATCTTTAAATGAGAGAAAATTCATTCTCTAAAGCGAATTTTTTTAATCGGTTTCAATTCAATGACTTCACAAAGTAATACAATTTCCTCACTCTTAAGAAGTTGATAATAAATTAATTGTATTTCATTTCTGAAGAAGATTAAAAAAATATTTCTTATACAAAATCAAACAAAATATGTTTTATTTTTTCTGTGATGCATAATGTTAGATTTCTTTCTCTGACAAAAATATTAAAAATAGTCTTTCTCAAAAATGCAATCTTACTTTTTTTCTTAAGCTAATAAATTAATAAATAAAGTTTTTGCAATTTTTTTTTTAAATTGTCTTATTTTTTGTACATTAACATTCATCGTTATTTTTATTAAGTTGATCTAAAGATTTATTTGTAATAAGTTATGAATTTGTTAACAGAAAATGAAATCGTTATCATGCAAAATTTTCGAATTTCAAATTTCTTAATATTGATTGTAACTTTATGGCGTCCGCTTGATTTAACATTTCATAATTCAAATAACGAATGTAAGGGAAATACTGATCAAAATAGAGAATTTTTTTTATTATTTAGTTACATATTTTATTATCTAGTTATGCTACAACTTAAAAAAATCTATTTGTATTCTGAGCAGCATCTATTACTTATTGTGAGTAGCAGATCCCAGTGAATTATTTTCAGATTTCAGAATTACTCCCGTAAGAATTTCAGAAATTTCTTAAATTTTTGACGCGAAAAAATCAACGTTATCAACATTTTCAAGTATTTTCTGCTTTGTTAAAGGCATAATAAAAACTTTCGAGTAATTCATTGACATTACTGTTTGAAAATAATACAAATTAAAACCATTTTTTAAAAATAAAAATAACTTTATTACCTTTTAAATTCTGGAATCAAGGTATTGATTTTATATTTATAATTTCTATTCGCTTTTGTTCTTACTTTTACTCTCAATGAAAGAAATCACTTGCAAGAAATTTATAAACATTTTGTTCAGTTAAAAAATCAACTTAATGAAGCTTAATGATAAATATTGTTATATTTAAATGCAATAATTGTTATTATAATTAAAATTGCAGAATATGCGTTGAATAAACTTCTCAGTACATTTTTCATGCGGCCAAGCTACGGTTGATGGTTCATGGCGCCGGTCTGTCGCATCTGCTTTTTACTCTTAAACCAGTATTTTGTAAATTCTTTGAAATAAAATTAAGAAATGTAATTAAAGAATGCAATTAAATCTCCTTCAATTCTTTTTAGTTAAATATTTTTTTCAAAGATAGTTTATTACTAAATGTTGTAATTCATTATTTATTTAAGTTTTATTTACCATTAATGCAAGATGTATAGCTTATTAAATTAGTAAAAATAAATAATCCTATCTATTTATTAATTAATGATCGTCTGTATATCTGAACTGAACTAAAACTGAGAAATTCGGAATGCATTCCATTTTGTATTACATACGAACTTCTAATTTTTATACTATTCTTTTTTAATCTGGATAGACTCAATACTTGACAGATCCATGATATGGACGATGGGCGTTTATAAGCAAATGATACTTAGAAAAATGCATCAATATTTATTACATGCAAACGCAACATTTTCTGTCAATTGGACAATTTTTAATAATAATCTTTGGATTTACGTGACGAAGCATAAGAATTTTAATAAATGAGGCACTGAACATTTAAGCAATATAATTAGAAATAATTTCTATTCACATTTAGTTATATAGATATGAAATACCTCAAATTCCTTGGAAGGGAAGCACATGTTGTTACAGAAAAAAAAATTTAAAATATGCATTATTAACATTATCCACTGAAAGTAACAAATATCTTTCGAAATGTAGAATTAGAACTTTCAAAATATATAACTGCACTTGTTTACGACGATTTAAAGAAGTAGACATGCATTTAGTACTTAAAGTTATACGTTTTTGTTTTAAATCAACTTTTTTGAGTGTGTTTCTATTTAAATTTGTTCATATTCTGACAGATAATTAAATATGACATTAAAACAGGTTCAAGAAATCTTCAACATGATTTGAAAATAATTAAATATTTCAAAAAATATTGGTGAACATATTTAGCATAAACATATTTTTAAGAAACATTTTTTTTCTATGTTCTTATAGTTTAAGCTATCGAAAATTTCCTGGATGAGATATTTATAAAGATTTACTTTAGTTATTTCTATGCATTAAAAATTGTTGCTTTATTAAAAGTTTCAATTAAAAATTGTTATATTTTTCAAAATAGGTTTTCTTAAAATCTTTGGCTATATGAAGATTTTTTGGTTTTTACTGTATGTGATTCTATTTAAGATTCAGAAATATAAGAAATTCGGCAATTTAATAGAATAAAATTTTAAAAATAATCTTACAAGAAATTTGTCAAAAATATTGCTTTTGTTTGTGCTTTCTGAGCTCTAAATTCAGTATATGTTTCATGTTTTTAAAATACTTTTATATATTTTTTGATTTATTAAGAAACTATTTTTTGTTCCATTTCACTCTCTGATATTTTTTTCAAGACGAATTAAAGTCAATAAAAATGTTTCAAATGCTCAGTGAAAAGTTTCAACACTAGCAAAGTTAATATTGTTTTTCTGTATATTATATTATAAACACAGTACAAATAGAAATTTTTAATGATTTCTTTTGAGTTATAAAAGGGTACAGTATAATTCCACATGTTCCATAACGATATTTAGTTTATTTGTTCTTATCTTTTCTTTAATGTAAAATTGATATATATGGCTTACATTTATGAACTTTCAATATGAATACATGTATGTATATTTTTGCATATATCAATTGAAATATTTGCTTTTACATGTGTTATGAATATTTATGAATATACTTAGATGACATTTTCTATTCTTTAAAATATTCTAAGAAAAATGGTATTCATGACATAATTTTCTACAGAATTTTTTTCCTTTTAATTAAGTTATTTTTTGAGAGAAAGAAATTAAGAATTATTTTTTATGTAGATATTTAACTTTTTTTTAATTTCTACAATTTTTTAAGCATTGTGAACAAATTCCTGTTGATGAGAGGATCATCAAAATGATTTCTCATCAAAAAGAATTAGTTTTTTCTACATTGAAATTAAGAAAAATCTTTGTATTTCTTTTTACTCAATTTCTATGATTTTCTGAAACTTTTCTCTCATCATAAGGAAATGTGCTTAACATTATTCTGTTCGCTGTTTTGATTGGCAAAAATGGCATAATCTCTATGTATTCATTTATTTTTTTTTTTTTTGAAAACGAAGTTTGAAATTTTTTAGCTACATTTTAGAAAACTTATTATAACTATTGTCGTAAATTATTTACGGAAAAAAATTAATGTCTGTAGGATCATTACTTTGAATATTTAGTTGCAAAATATAATTTTTTTTACTTTTACTGGTATTGAAACGAAAAGTATTTTTTATGTGCCTGTACAAGTTTCCGACTTAATTTTAGTCCCTGATTTTTGTTTTGGATTCAATTGAGTTATAATTTCATTGGAAAATTCTCCGGATATTCCAAAAATTATAACTTATTTGATCTTTTGCTTTATCTGTTTTTATAGAATAACAACATAGAATTTTTCAAATTTAAAATTTTAGACTACTTTTTAAGTATTTCCTATATTAAAAATTAAAATTTTAATGTTTTGTAAGTGAATAAATTTTGATTAAACAGGTAATTTCTTTAAACTAATCCCAAAAGAAGTAATGACAACTCTACTGTGGAGTGTCTCAAAAATTCTACAATTCCTTTGCATGCCATATAAAACCTGCAGAACAATGGGAATGCCAATAATCTATACAAATAAATAAAATTGAAGTGTCTGTTTGTAATTTCAAATTAGCAGCTTTTTACTTAACGCACTAAAAGTATATACGGTACTATAACAAAAAAACAATTTTAAAATTTTTATCTGTCTGTCTGTCTGTCTGTTGTTCCAGCTAATCTCGGAAACGGCTGGTGCGATTTTAAAATTCTTTCACTAATGGAAAGCTACATTAACAGGAGTAACATAGGCTATATTTTATTCCCGTATTCTTACGGGAATGGAAACTATACGGGTGAACGTGAAACTGAATGCCAAGATGAACGCCAAGCTGAGCTAATGAAGTCGTTGTTTTGGTTACTGGCGACCGATGCTCTTCATGAGACATAACAGTGTTACGCGCACATGATAATACGCTGACACGTGCCATATTTCTTTTATGATAGTTATCTCACACTGTTCAGTTAAGTAGAGCATCGGCTGTTTCGGATGCATTTTTAAAAATAATAAATAAAGGCTTCATAAGTAAAAAGCAATGCAAGAAACAAAAAATTGATAAGTTTTACGGTTAGTTTTAATCCTTTCTTTTTTTTATTTACATTTTTAGTCACATTTAAACAATAGTTATTATAATCCCTATCTATATCTATACAAATAAATAAAATTGAAGTGTCTGTTTGTAATTTCAAATTAGCAGCTTTTTACTTAATGCACTAAAAGTATATACGGTACTCATAACAAAAAACCAATTTTTAAAATTTTTGTCTGTCTGTCTGTCTGTCTGTCAGAATATAAACAGATATTTATAAACATCATGAAATACCAGCGAAGCGGGAGGGTAACGGCTAGTTACCTAAATAAGTTAACATTATGTGTATGTGTGTGGTTATTTTTTTTTCAAAAGTGTATCGCGTTGAACAAAATACACTCACTATTTTCTTTTTCAACTTTAATAATTTATTATAAAACACACAATTTATTTTAATAAGTTTTAAAAATAATAAAATGTAACGATATTCAAATATAGTAATTCAGTAATTTAAGATGAATTACCCTGATGTAAAATGTATTATTTATTATTTAGAACAAAGAGGAACAAAGCATATGCAGATGCAACAAAATAAATATTTATTAACCGTAATGTTCAAGAAAGTGTCAATGAAAAACAATACCTAAAACATAACAAATAACAAACTTCGAAACAAACCCAAAACAATTATTTATATGCAAATCCATCATCTTTTTTTCCTTCGCCGCAGGCTTATCGCTGTCTCGCCAAGCCAACCAAGAATTAATTATAAAAGCAGACTCTAAGCATATTCTATACTTTTGAAGGACACATGCATTAAGTTGCTAACTATGTAGCTTTTGTATGTAAAACATGTTTTTCTCTTCTTCATTTATATAGACTCCTAAAAAATCGGAAATATTAAAATAAAAGCAAATTCTTTACATATAAAAATGCTTGAAATTTATGAAAATTAGATGTATATAAACACGATCTACCTTAATTATCTCCCCGGGTTGTATTGGGTTATCAGGAGACAAAAGATCGACTTAGTTAATGAGAGGGTAAGCAACTAGGATAACATTTATAATCAATAATTAAATTAGTAAGCAATTATTATTAGAACACCTCCATTTTAATGAAATTCAAAATTTAATAAAAAAAATGGAGTGTAGAAGTAAACAAGTGCAGTTGTGGCAACACATTAAATAAGAATTACACAATAGACCAGCAATTCTTAAAATTTTGTCCTCAGACTCTCAGGGGTCCCCAGTGCTTTTTTAAGGGGTCCACGAAAGAATTATCATTTAATGTTAAGTTTGCATCATTTACCAACTCTGAAAGACATCGTGGAAAAATTGAAAGATGTGCCATCTTAGACAAGACCACAAAATTGCGTTTAATGAAAAACTGTACTACAACATGTATTTCAATCAAGAATATTAATTCTGTTTCTTATTGTTTGCAACTTCATAGCCATTACTACAACGAATTATGAATCGAAACTGCAGATTTCAAATATTTCACGATATAGCAGCACTTGTAAAAGAAATGTGACACCATCCTTCTCCTTAAATATTTTAATTAACACCTTTAAGTACATTATTTATTTGAAATCAGAATTTTGTACTCTCTCTATATATATATTCTCTCTCTCTCTATATAGTAGCAGAGGCAGTTGTAAGATTATTAAGGAATTTTTAAATCACTCAGTCATGTGTTAGGAGTTAATGTGGAGTACTCAAAATCTTGGGGTCTCGTGATGTCAGACTCATACATAAAGGGAGGGGGGTGGGCTCTGTTTCAATCGAAAGTTCAAGAATCGTTGTAATAAACCATAAACAGATTTTGATAATTAAGATCTTTTATTTGTTTCTGTTATATGTTTAAAGTTGAAGTTAAGCCATATTATAAGTTAACCATTAAGTCATATTCAATGTTATTCTAAACCAACTCGTTTTTACATGGTCTATTTTACTCATTTTTAAAGGTACCCCAAAAATGACTGGAAAAAAAAACGATTTTTTAAAATTTTTATTTCATTTTTTTCTTTGCATTATTATCTTTCGATTTACTTATCACTTGTGCATGTCAGAAAGTTAGAAGTCGTAGTAAACATGTTTTGGAAAATGTAAATTAACAAATTAGGCAGTTTGACCACGACCCTTTTTTAGAAAATAAGTTAAAAAAAGCGTTTTAAAATAAAAGAATCAATTTTAAAAAAAGAAATAATAACTGTGAAAAAATAATGTGTAATATATAAAGCAGAATATTACCGAGGCATTACAATACTGTAATTTTTTTCTTTGTAAAATGTGTGAATGTAAAATTTCTGAATGAAGGCATTTTATATCAATAATTTCATAGTTTAAGTTCTTATTGCTCATATGTTTTTCATACAAAATATAATACTTCAATATTAGTGAAAAAAAAGGCTAAAATTTCTGCCATGACATAAATTTTTTTTTTAAAAAACATTTTTCTTGAATTTTCATGTGCAATTAACACTCTCTAAAAATTGATCAGTTAAAAAATGCATGTTTTGTGTAAAAAAATACGAAAAAGCTATTATTTTTAAAGAAAAATGTATAACCAATGTCTTTTAAAGTGGTATTTTAAGTTTATTTAAGCTTATTATAATTATTTCTTCAGAAATAAAAACTTTAAAGTGGTTTTTCTTAATTTGTGTTTTTTTTATGCATTAGTGCATTCAAAATGCTACTCCTTCCACTATTATTTACAATCACTTCCATTTTTTCCTGTATGTTATTTATAAAGCATGTAACAATATTAGAAATCCATTTTGTTGTAAACTGAATATTTTTTTTAAAAAGTAAAATGTAGGAGATATTGGCTTTTTTGTTGCATTTTAGCATGCATATCAACATTTTATTTTTTTCCTTCAAAGCTAATTAAGTTATTCTAAAATTGATCCCTTAAGTGGTTTAGAACATGCTTAAAAATATTATAAAAAATTTTCAGGTAAATTAAGAATTTTAACATTTACCAAATTTTCCACAAAAATTTTTTATTTTTAAAATTTGATTGAATAATATTTGAACAATATCATTTCGTATCATTTTTTTGAATAGATACAATATATGAAATTCAAATTTAATTTTCAAATACATTAGCAAAAAAATGTTCAGAGGTACTAAGTCTTCTTAAAATAGCACAGTTCAAGAAGGAAGAACAATTTTCTAAGTGACTTACTACCCTAACATCTTAACTGAATATCACAGGGACAGATGAAGTTCTGTTAAGTTGAGTAACACTGATTATATATGTAAAGAGTTTCTGAGATAAAACAGCAAATAAATAAGTATTAGAGTTTTTGATAAAGAGTCTTTTCCACAAAATATTTCAGGGAAACTTTTATCTAAAAAAATTCGAGGAACTAGGGGAAAATCTTAATGGGACTTAAGCATCATAGATATAGCAGTATTTTCCAGTGAAAACATGGATTTTGCTTCATCTTTCCGCAAGCAAATGCGCTAATTATTAAAAATTAGTTCTGAATAGTTAATTAATATTATACTCCTGATATTTTTAGTTCAAGTATTTTATCCCTTATCAAGCATATAAAGGTAAATGCACATAACTAAAAAAAACTATGAGTTTTTCCACCACTTTTCGAATTATGAACGATTTTTAATTTTAGATTACACCATTTTGGAGCAACGGGCAACTCATCCGCAATTATTTTGACCTTGTTGTAACTCCTTGCACGATTTCCTATCAAGTTTTTCAAGGAAATGTACCTTTAAAAATAATTCGGTGTATTTGTTAGTGCAGAGTTAAATTAATAGTAGCACTTTGTTAAGCTTTTCAAATGAATTACATGTTTTATAATTTGACTGTAATTGCTTATCATTTTACTATTTAATTCAAAATGATTTTTCTCTCTCATATATTTATAATACATAATTATTATCTGTAAATGAATATTGGTAAATGAAAAAAAAACATTTCAGATGTTTTTTGAGAAAATATATATCAATGGCATACGAAACAATTTTTGTTCTGTTGAGTTTTTTCTCTTTAAAACAGCATTAGAGTTCTTCCAATGGTATTTTTCTCTTTTTGCAATAGATGGAAAATCATTTCCTTATGAATAGTGGAAGTATATTCTCCTATATTACAATAAAAAATATCGGTATATACCGGATTAAGACATTGCTAAACTCATGGTTAATAAATTTCATAATTATTCCATGCATTGCATTTAGATTATAGTAACAATAATATTAATCTTGAAAACTCTTCCTTTTCAAACAAACAGAAAAGTTATGTTTGGGTACTTTACCTTGTAGAATATATATATATATATATTTTAGTATTTCTGTGGCTAAATCTTTTCTATTATGACGATAGTTATCTTAGGTATATAACTATTTTTAGTATATTTTTGAAATATATATATATATATATATATATATATATATATATATATATATATAATTTGCTGTAACTATTAAGGAGTTACCGAAGATGTTACATATGTATTTTAATTTATAGAAGCACTTTCGAATACTCAATTAGTTCAAAGAGTAGAGGACATGTCAGTCTTTATTTTAAACTGAATCAACATTTTGTTATTCATGAAATTATAATATTTTCAGCTCTTATAACAAGATGTTCCTTGTTATACAGGATTTGAAGCAACGTGATTAATCGAAGTTTATTAAATAGCATTAATTATCTATTACTGAAATTTATTAGGTTATTCATATAGAATACTTCTTACTGTCTGTACATGTTATTGACAAATTCTTTGTCACAAGTGCATTTAGTTTCTGTTATTCCAACGATTGTATTAGGCTACTTTATTTGAAAATACTTTTCCGCAAATAACTGAAAGTATTTCTTCTATATCAATAGATTTAATTATGGAAAAATAAAAAGAAAGTACTTTTATTACTTAACTAAAAGAAAATAAAATGAAATCATACTTACGTGTGCTATTTTGATTTTTAATAAGTTTAAGGAAGTACTGAATTCATAGTCTGTTTTATTTGTTCAAGATCTTTAAATTAAATTTATATTCTTATTAAGTAATTTTTTTAATCATATATTTATATTATTTTTTTTCTATCTGTCTTTTTTTACGTTTAAACTTTTTTTAAAGTTATAAATAGTTTAATAATAATTTGTTTATTAATAACAAAATTTGATTTGCCCAGATATTATGCATACATTCGCACAGAAGTTTATGTTTTTTGTCTACAAAATTAAAATAATAAATATTAACTCACATTAAAATATCTTTTCGTAAAATTTGAAGAAAAGTTTTATGAATTAGATTATCTAATCGGAAGATATTACATAAGGAATCATGTAAATGTTTGCTTGGAAGAATTGAGAATTATTTTTATTTTGATTTCATTATGTCTTTGAAGTATGCTTTTTTGTAAAAGTTATATTAAAAGTTCAAACAAGACACATTTTTTCAAAATACAGCACAATATATGTTACAGATGATAAGTATGAACGACTCAGCAGTCTAAATGAATTTCGTTAACACAATTCAAGGAAGTAGTTGGGACCTCCAATACCAGTAACTCATGAAGAGAATCTTAAATTCAGGAAGTTTGTTATGTTCTAAATGAAGAACCTGAAAGACACAAAAAAGAGCATAATTTTAATCTTGTTGTAAAGTATGTCTGTAAAACCTACAACATTGCTTTCCTGTGATACTGAACTAAAATTGGTATATTTTACAAATCCTGTACTTTTTGTAGTTAAAGTTAGTTTTTAAATGTCAAAGAGTTTTTGATAGATTAGTTTTCAATTATAGAAATTCACTCGAAACTTAACATTTAAATAAATTAACAGTTATCTGTTAACAGTGGCTGAGTTCTGTTCTTTTTTAGCTACTTCATCAACTGATCATCGAAAATCTTTTAGATTACCTTTCAGTCTAGCATTTGACTATATAAAACAGGAAATATTAAGCAGAAAAAAATTAGTTTTTTTTGTTAGTAATGATATATACTTTAGAAACTATGCGAATTCTGTTCGAAAATATAGGGGCTCAACACTTACAAAAGAAATTAGAAATTAAAAGTTTCCAAATAATACACGGAAGCGAAAAAACGTGTTTTAGATCAGCTCTTTCCATTCTGTCGACACTACAGGAATATTAAAAATTTTGAAGTTTTAAAACGAATTTTAAAATCAAGCATACACAAAAGAACAAATTAATAGGGTTTTATAAAATGTTCGTAAATCATAATATATTAAACTTATTTCTTTTTATTTTTGTAAAAATAATTTTCGTTTTTTTAAAAAAAAGTACTCGAATAAAATAATGTCACAATAAAAAAAAATCGTTTTCCTATATTATATTAGATAAAGAGTGTATGCCCAATTGACTCATGAAGTTTTCAAAATCAATCGTGAAATGATAATCAGAATATTTAAATTGTTTTTCCTTATCTGTATTATATTTGTGCAGCTATTTAGTTCCGAAAACTATATGAAATGATATAAAATGATTTTCTATATGAAATGATTTTTTCATACTTTGTATAGCTTAGATTGTTAATAAATACAGTATGGTATGTAAACGTGAACATTTTGTATTAGTTAAAAAATTTAAAAAGAATTAAATATAGGGGCTCAACACTTACAAAAGAAATTAGAAATTAAAAGTTTCCAAATAATACACGGCAGCGAAAAACGTGTTTTAGATCAGCTCTTTCCATTCTGTCGACACTACAGGAATATTAAAAATTTGAAGTTTAAAACGAATTTAAAATCAAGCATACACAAAAGAACAAATTAATAGGGTTTTATAAAATGTTCATAAATCATAATATATTAAACTTATTCTTTTTATTTTGTAAAATAATTTCGTTTTTTAAAAAAAGTACTCGAATAAAATAATGTCACAATAAAAAAATCGTTTTCCTATATTATATTAGATAAAGAGTGTATGCCCAATTGACTCATGAAGTTTTCAAAATCAATCGTGAAATGATAATCAGAATATTTAAATTGTTTTTCCTTATCTGTATTATATTTGTGCAGCTATTTAGTTCCGAAAACTATATGAAATGATATAAAATGATTTTCTATATGAAATGATTTTTTCATACTTTGTATAGCCTTAGATTGTGTTAAATAAATACAGTATGTAAAACGTGAACATTTTGTATTAGTTAAACAAAAATTTAAGTTTAAATAATCCCTTGAAAAACTTTAAACTAAAAGTCTTTAATCTTCAGACAGTATTTGATCATGAGCTATTAAGCACAAAACAGAAATGTAATAAAAATATTTAAATTAAAGTGGCTAATTGAAATACACGTGCAACATTGATTAATAATTTGTATATTAATCAATATTATAACGCGTTTCAAATATTTGTAAATTGTACGAATATATTTTTTAAAATTTTATTGTATGATTATGTTGTATAATTAATTTATATTCTGTTCTATAAAATAAAATAAAATTCTATAAAAAATAATAATAAATAATATTAAAAAAATTTATAATAAAATAATGAAATATAATTTTTGGGTAAAAATAATTACTTAATTAGAATTTCTAAAACTTAAATAAAAGTGTGCGTGCAAAAAGTTCACAAGCACTTTTGAGCGTTTTTAGAGAAATTCTATATAAAAATAAAATTATGCACACAGTATAGAGGAAAAAGTGCTAAAACAATAATGCCAGAGTAATCTAAACATTATGCTAGTTTTAATACAAAGAAAAAAAGAGAAAAATCAGCCCATAGTGAATATTGACGTACTAATTTCAAACAAACAAAGATTAAAATTTTTTTTAAAAAAATAGCATTTATTAAAGTATTTTAGTTATGTTCGTACAATATGTTTTATAATAGAAAATGTACTATAGCATTATTCATTATAAATATTGCAATTTGATAACTAAAATAATACTCTGAAACCGCACAGGAAAATCAACTTACCCTCCCGTCTATAGAAAGTTGCTTTCCCCAACCACAGTATAACTTGAACCCGCGAGAACTCGTGCTTAGTTCCGTAACGGAAAAAGTTTCACGTGAGACCCACTCACGTACCTTATATTTCGCTTTAATATAATCATTTTGTTTATATGTATATTTTCAATTTTTTAACTTAAGTGTAAACGTATATTGTATTTTAGAAGATGTAATTTTCAAATAGTTGAAGAATTATTAGTTATATATCAAATTAGAGTTATTGCCAAACATAAAAATATTTGTTAAAAATAGGTTAAAATTTAATATTTCAAAGAATCCATTTTTGCTTTCTCATCTAAATTGGCACGGAAGTTACATATATATATATGATGTGATTTAGAACAAATAGTTATACTTCATACAGAATTTCTTTTTTCTGCGTGGATGGCAATAATAAAATCCTGGTTTTGTTTCATCAAGCCCAGCTTTTTTCCTGTCTTGTACTCATACAAGACATTTTATGATTTGTCTCTCCTATTTGAACTGCTTGAATTTGAAACCTTGCATATGAATGACGTTTAATTAAATCTACAATAACCTTCTTTTCTTCTATCATTTTTATATTCAGCTAGAATATAGTTTGATAATTTATTCCTCTAAATTTAAACAGGGAAAATATGTTATCAAGGCCATCGACAACTTATTCTAGACGCAGAATGGATGGTGTTCATTTCTTTAACAGAGTTTTTACAACGTCTTTTTAAAAGAAATAAAAATGTCATAGTATCGGATTTGACGACATTAAAAGTGGTTTCGTATGCAGTTTGTCAAAAAGGCTTATTCTTCTTTGTTGCCTTTAATAGATCAACACGCAGTCGTTTTAGAAAACCAGATAAAGGTCTGCAGGGCTCGCGGCTCTTCACATTCATAAATATATTACCATTACTTACAATGCTGCATAATTTCGTTATAGGTCAGGCCTAATAGCAGATAAATGAAGAGAGGAAACACAAATCAGAAAGATTTAATTAGCATTAAATACACACGAATTGAAATGTCAGAACACAAAAGTTGGAAAACCTCCCTCACTTCATAAAATTATAACTACAACTCGTGCGATAAGAAATTCCCTCCCTATGAGCTGAAGCGATGTGAAAAAGACCCATCTAGCACAGTACAAAGGTCACTAATGTCACGGTGTATCTAGTTCTAACAGAAAGCTATAAAACTCAGATAAAGCAGTATACAGTTATAATTCTATTTATCTCGTTAATCGTACATTTATTAAAGCACGAGAAAGATAAAGTAAAAAAGTAAAATGAATTCTCCAAGTTTAAACAAGGGGGGGGGGAGAGTCTAAATGGTGCTGTGCATTAGAATATGTTAGATTCCTTTAAAATTAGATAAGCTCTGACACGATACGATAATAATTTTGCATTCAGTATTGAAACAAAATGCGTTAACTATTAAGCTCCAAATATTACAACTTTGAGAATATTTTGTTTGGAATTATCCTTTGAATATATAAAATTGCTTATGCTGTAAAGTTTGAAACTTACAAATTACGATGATCTATAACTTAAATTATATCTTAGATAGCATTGATAATTCAGAATAAATATTTTTTATCCACACTTTCAAGAATTTTCAGTTAAAATTATCCATTAAATGCAATTGATTTTGAAGCTGTGTTGCAGTATGTTTTTTTGAGAAGAATAATAATGTACAGGTAGAGTTCAAAAATTCCCGGATGAGTCAATAACTTTAAAAATATTACTAAATGTATTGCTGAAACACACCCTCCTTCGAAATAATTCCCTTTAGCAACAACACACTTTTTCCATAGCTTGTCAAAATCGTTGAAACATTTCTGGAATCCATTTTTAGCTATGTCCATTAATTCAGCCTAGGATGCACTTTTAACGTCATCCGTAGATTGAAATCAAGCAACATGCCTGGTTAGGAAATTGGCTGAAATCTCAGGGTGAGGGAGTAAAGAGTCTCAGGAGTAAAGAGGATGCGTCAAAACAATTGTTTTCGTTTTTTACAATGAAGTCAGTGGCGAGGAGGGGATATTGTGTGGGAGCGTTGTTATGCAAAAGCACACATGAATGCTATGTTCACAATTTTTGTCTCTTCTTTCGGATCGACTCACGCAAATGAAGCTGGATTTGTACACAAAGTTTTTTTTTGTTCATTGTGATTTCTTCAGGGATAATATCCAGATGTACACAACCCTGGATATCGAAGAACGCACCTCTAACACGGCCTTCTCTTTAAAGCGATTTTGGTGGAATTTCTGCTTGCGTGGAGATTGTGATGATTTGCAAGTTGCCGATACTCTCTTGGATTGTGAGTCGTATAAAAAACATCACTTCGCGTTTCCAGTAACAATTCTGCCAAGTAGAGAAAGATCTTTGTCAACAATGGGGAGTAAGTTTCCCAACATTTCCATTTGAGTTGCCTTTTGGTCTTCGTTTAACATGCAGGAAACGATGTTTTGATGCACCCCATGCATGTTAAGATCCTAAGTCAATATTCGTTGACATGTGGCCTCGGATATCCCAACGAATTCTGCAATTTGCGTTAGTATTTAAAGCCTCTTATTATGTACCGCCGCCGAAACCTCAGCGCCGTCCACAGCGTCCTTCATCTTCGACACTTTCTCAAAAAAATGGATGCCACTCAAAAGCTTGTGTTCGTGATAATCTATCACTACTGCACCCATACTTTGACATTTCGTGAGTCTCCGTAGCATTATTTCTCTAGCGAACACAAATTTTGATATTCGTTTTCTGCTCAACAAACGCTATTTCTTTCATTTGACGGCTACTAAATTCATCTGCCTAAAAAATATGACACCGTAGTGAGCAAACGATTCCGTGATTAGAGAAAAACCACTTTTAGAAAGGGGAAGGACGCAGTAACAAAGAGACGTTATCGTAGTCGTTCTGCAGCAAAAACTATTCACGTTATAGACTCATTCTGGAGCTTTTGAATCCTACCTCGTGTATCCCAAACTATACTTGGAATACTTTCATTTGAAGCAAATTGTAAATGTCGTTAGCAATTATCAACATGCTTTTAATTATTTTTAAAGAAAAAAGAAGGATAAATATAAAGATAATAAAGAAAATGTAAGACACCTATCAATTCAAAACCTTAAATTACAAAAATGTAGAATGAAATTTTAATTTATCAACTGACCACAAAGAATCCTTGGAACGATATGAATAAAATCAGGAAATTAAAAATATAATTAAGTGCAATAGTAAAAAAGGCAATACATAAAAATTAATCAGTTTAATTTTTAAAGACAATTTTTGGTATTTGGCGTTTTTTGAGTACCAATTCTATTTTTTTATATTTAGCGAGATTTTGATATACAGTACCTTCATCTATCTTCTCTTATTGTTAACTTTGATCTTTCATAAGAATTGAGACACATTTAAAAATCAACCATCCACTATTGAATGATTTTCCTATCCAATTGTTTTTCTTGATTTTCGCCCTGGAAACAAATGTTGAATTTAGAAGCAAAACTTCAAAAATAGGGAAAGGAAAAAAATTTAAAGTACTATTACACAAAAAACTACATAGTTATTTAATTTTAATTACCATTTATTTTGCAAAAAATAATTTAATTCATATATTTCATCACAGTGTCTCTACATAATAGAATTCTTTGGAAATTTAATTCATTTTACTATAAAGGTTAGTTAGAATCTTTACGAGAGAATTTATTGATAGAGTTAATCTTTTATCACTATTTTTTTAATTTACTTAAAAAAATATTGATAGCTTATTTATTCGATGAAAATTTCATACAGTTATAACAGTTTCTCCTTCTTTGATTTTTTAATATTAGTTAGAATAATTTTTTTAATAAATTTTAGTCGCAATTTCTTTTTGATATTCTTTAGTAAATTAACACGAATCACGTTGAGTGTTCAAAGACATGAAAGTTAAGATAAATTTTAGTGGTTAGTTAAAAACAAACACTCAATTCTTTGGAACATGTGCCTGTGAATAAGCAAACACCTTTTTTTTGTATGAAAAATGTACTTTAAATTCCAAACATTAATTTCTTATTCACTATTATATTTGATTAATTCTGAAATCAATAGTTCTCGTTTGTTTTATTGCATTTTAATTCAATGAGAGATTAAAATGTTATAATGGTAAAAAAACTGTAACTTTTATTTATTTTTGTTAGTTGCAAGTTAATTATTTAATTTTAGAATTTTCTAATAATAATGACTAAATGAAGTGTTAAAATAAGTCTTACAAATTATTTGAAGTAATAAAACTGTGAATGTAATACATCCTTAGGAGAGTTAAAAGGTAAAGCATAATAATTATTTGATTTTGATGACCTTCCTATCGAGTTGTAAAAGTAAAGTAAACTAATTAAATCTTTATTGGAAATCATTTCTTGTGCCTCTTTTTTATGTTATGCTAATATACAAATGTTAAATGATGTGGGATGCATTATTAATTGAAATTCTGTTTTCTAAACTTAATTAAACTGATAATTGTTACTAAGAAGGATAGTATGGATTATATCAATATGCACATTCAGTAACTTATTCGAATTTTTCCCTTTTCAAGGGAAATCTATGAACAATTAAATGACGAAGAATAATCATCAAGTTTCTTTACAAAAATACCAAACCGTTAAATTAGTGCTTATAAGTACTTATTAGCTTTTACTTCTAAAAAAAAGAAAAGGAACATTAACAGTTGATTTGCAATTATTCATTTGTGTATATTAAAAGGCTGTATTAAAATTTCGTTATTTAATTACTTTTTTATCAAGGGAAGGTAATGGGTTAAATAAAAGTAGGAATTTATTTCTCCTTAGTCAAATTAAGAACATTAGAATTACATTATCCTCACACCACAGAGATACAATGTTGCAATTAACACAAAGTAAATTAAAAGATAATTATATTATTATCTCTTAATTTCGTTTTACAACCTCACAATTACAATGTGGCAAGAAAGAAAGGGTTTTTTTACACATTAACTCTTTCCATATACGCAACGATTCGCTTTAGGGAAAAATTAGAGGGAAAATAATACATCTCGTAGGGATTTTATCTTCTTTGCTAGTCCGTTTTTGTTAAAAAAGATGTTCAGTCTTTTCTTTGCGATGCGTCACAGGATCTGCTTTAAACAGTGCATTCAGTAATTAAGTGAATGACATTCTTTGCAGCTTAGCAACGGGTAAAATGCACTGAAGCATTCAACGCAGGGATTGTTTTTACTTAATATTTTCTTTCGGAATGTTCAACTTTCCCCTTCCCTCAGAACGTTCTCTTTTGGAATGCAGAGTTAAATGCAAAAAGGAATTTAAGAATCCCTAAAAATGCAATGTACACTAAATTGCACGCGAATCGCTGTTTGAAAAAGAAACGATTATAAAAGTCGTCGCTTTCGACAAAAAAAAATGTCACCCTATAGCTCAAAATGAAATATTTTCAGAGGAACCGGGATTTTAGTCAAATAAAACATCAAAATATTCAATACAAAGCTCGATATATTGAAATCCGGTAAAAAAAAAGAAAGAAAAAAAAGAAAAGAAAGAAAAAACTACTTTGGATGGGGACTTTGAATAAAAAAACAAAACAAAGAAAAAACCTATAAAGTAACAAAAGACAAAGGGTAGAAAGGAAGAACGTGAAATAGTTTAATCGACATAAAAAAAAGCTTCAACGAATCCGATCTCAAATAATTTAATTAGGAATCACGCCGAGTAAGTCGAACGGGTATATAATATTACTTTAATCTATATCCGAATTTGCACGCTATTGTCAAATTGTAATAAGAAACGTTTCAATAAGGAATTGGACAGGAATGAAAGAGTTTCCGCCTATGATATATCATAGCATCTAAATCATTGAATCACATAATTATTTCTTCTCGCTTTCATAAAGACTATAATTCTCTGTCACCTTTATATAGCAACAGCATAGATCCCGAGGAATTTAGCTTAATTGAAAATTCGAGTGTTTCCATGTATTGTTATCGTGGAAGAACAGATTGAATTTTCATTTCGTTAGATTAATGAAAAGGAACCTATATATCTCGTTACTGATGTAAAATTGAAAATGATTACAAAAGATTTCAATTATAATTCTGTAAAACGATATTCTTTGTGGCTAGATGGCTTTTCTTTAAAATACGACTCGCTCTTCGACAAATATATATATATATATATATATATATATATATAATTCATCATTTCCTTATTTGTTCAACAACGAACGGCAAAGAATAATTGTTTAAAATGAAAAAAAAAATATTTCTTATAAAAAATGGATAATTGAAAGACATTGAAAAATAATTTTAATTTTTTCTTTTTTCATAAGATTAAACAATTTAATTTTCAAATATATTATTTTTAAAAAAAATGTAATGAAAGTCAGATGATGAGGATATGAAAAATAAATAAATTTTTTCTGCTTCAATTTCATTATATATCATTTCATATTTGCAGTTTATTAAATATTTTTAAAATTTTGCTTGCATGAAATAAAGGGGAAAGATATTTTTTTCTTTTATCTATGCTTTTATTTTATACTTTCGCTGTTTTTCTCCAAATAAAGTGTTTTAAGTTCAGAGGAAAAAAAGCTGTTATTTTTTTCAAATCTTAATACTTGGAAATCTGATAAAAGATTGTAATTGAATTGTTATTATTATGTTTTATAAATTAATTCCTTCTTCAAACAGCATGATTTCTAGTTATTCTATTGATATTACCACTATTAATTAAAGCATTGAAAATTTGAAAGAACATACGTTGTTTATGAAATAGATGTGTGTCAACAACAAGAAATAAGAATTTAAAAATTTATAATAAAATATTTAAAATCTTAGAAGTGTTTTTATGTATCTGGGCACAACTTAATTTATTTGGACATAATAAAATTGTTTTTGATAGGAGAAATATTTCTCCCAATGAATTTCAAAAAATAATTCATTTGTGTCAAAATTCTGCTCACCAATATTAATAAGTTTCTCCAAAACATGCCTATTGATATTTCTATAGATATTCTATTTTCGACACGTGTGACGCATTTGGAAGTATTTCAAATAATTTAGCATGTAGAGAAAAAAAACGAAAAAAATTTAAAATTATTTTATCAGATTTTACTAGAATACTCAATGTTTAAAATGAATTACAAGTATGGACAGAATTAAAGGAAGAAAAAAATTCCCCACCCTAAAAATTTCTGATTTGTAAAAAAGTATATTAAATGACATTTAAATTATACTTTTGAATGGCTCTGAAAAGAAAGAAGGAAACATTCCTGAATTATCACAAAAATACTTTCTCATATATTTGAAAGAGAATTAATCATATTCATTAATTTTTGTGAGAAATTAAAAATCTATCAAGAAGTTCGACGAAAACATTTTCGAGAAAAATGTTAAAGTTTCAGTATATAATAGAAAGGAAACCTCATCAATATACATATAAAAGGAATTTAATTTTATTATTTCTGCCACAGCATTAAAGCCTCGTAAAATACTATTATTCAATTTATATTTTCTAATATCTTAATAAGCATTTATGACGCATATCTTACAAAAAAATCATAACTTTTTTTTTTGCTTAAGGTAAATTTGTTTTCATATAAAATTTTATTAAGAAAAGTTTTCATGAATAAATTTTCTGCAATATTTATTTATTAAGCAAAAGAAAATATCACAGCTAATTAAAATACTTTAACAAGTTTACACAAAAGTTCATTTATCAGAAAATAAATGGAAAGCCGAGAAGTGATATCGATTTGAAAATTTAGTCCAGCATTGGCTCAAAATAAAGGTATTCAAAAAAAATTTTTTTTAACTAAATGTGTGTTTGAAAGTTTATTATTTTAAATGTGTGTTTAAAATAATAAACATTTTGTCAAATAGACATTAAAAATACAAAATGATGAAATAATTAGCGACTATACCACAGGTTCTACGATACTGGTAGCCGCAACATGAGAGAATTCAAGAATCAATAAAAGGCATGTATCAATTGAATATCTATTCAATATTGATTCCTTATTTCATCACAGTATTCGTCTGCTAGAATGGATAGATCAAGCGTGGGAATCTTCCTCATATCATGGATCAATGATACACTTAATGATAAATCAATTGGGTGATTTCATAGGCTAAGGAAGGCATTGAGATACACACAATAGATGGTATCTTAGATTTTAATCCGTTTTCGGAAATTTAAATAAATTTAGCAATTGTATTTAATTGAATATAATTTCTTTGAACGTACTGTACCTACTTAATTAAAATAATTACTCTAAATATCTTTCTTTTAAAGTAGATACAGTATGCGTAGAAATAAATTTAATTTAAGAAATACTTTATATATTACCAATTGGCATCAAGCCCCTTTTTCAAATCTTTAAAAAACGTATTGTGTATTTAGATATTATAAAATTACAGTTTTTTTTAACTAACGAATAAATATGAATGAATTTACAATTTATTTTAGTTTTTTTTTAAAACGCTTAAAGATTTCCATCTACTGATTTATTTTAAATTTCCGAATGCAATTCTAATTCTATGGAATATTTTATTTTCACATTTAGTTTAAACATGTTTAATTGAATATCATAAACTATGCTTGTAACTTATCTATATTAGAAATGTATCAAAAATCTTTTTTTTTTAAATTTCAAACCATACCTATGCAGAAAAAATGTTCCATGGTATATAAAAGAACGGGAAAATAAAACAAAAAAAATATTCTTTATGTTAAGTACTGCCACAGAAGAGGAATGAATATTAGGTATTTGAGCTTTTCGATGGTAAAAAAATCAAATTAATTTTAGGTAAAAAAAAAACCCAATTATTTTAGAATTTTTTCACACTTATTACGATGAGAGGACACTTACTAAATAGTTACAAGAAAAACATTAGGAAAATTTAACAGCTTCATTAGTATTAAACTTAAAAAACAAAAGTACAGCCGAAGTTACATGGCTCGATAAAGCGGTAGAGAGCAAAAGGCTTGGATCTGTCTGTTTCCATGGTCCGGGGAGAGAGAACTGGGGCTCAGTGTACCAGTGCTTGTCAAACTTTCAATATTTGTGATCCAATTTGTGGTCATAATTTTCATCGCGTCCCCTTATACAACTACGCATTAAATGCAATAACATACTTAGACTCTAAAGCTACAATATGTCTTTAAATATGAAATGCACAAATTATCAAGATAAGAATTAAATTTAGTATATAATTTTGTATATGACAAGCCCATGGAAATTACTAGTAGTTACTTAACTGGTTTTTACTTCAGGATTTATAAATTAATCATTAAATACTGCTTGCTTTATGATACATTCTTAAGTATTTTATATCAGTGTGAGTATGTATTTTTATTTTGTCAGAATGAATTTTGTTTTGTTTCCTTTCAGTAAATTGATTATTATTTTAATTTTTTTTTACTTTCGAATTTTTGATATGCTCGAGCCACCCACTTAGGGTTATCACGCCCCCTGGGTCGCGTCTCACAGTCTGAAATACGATACAGTACATATTTATCAATTATAATCGCTCTTTGGTTGTTTATATTGAAGAAAATTAACTATTTTGAACCTAAAATCATCTAACCAAAATTAAATCTTTTCCATTTTCTTCGATATATTAACTCCTTTGCTGCATTATTAAATTCTGAAACTATTTTGTAAACTATTACTTCTCTTCCCTAATATCCATGCCATAGAACATCTTTCCCACACAGATAAGTTCTGACCAATAATAATTTATCTCCCATTTTACCACAATCTACCCTGATCGTGTGTGTATGAGTCATTCATCAGAAACTTTTAATAAATGAAAAATTTTTATTGCACCTTATTGTGCCCAAATGAAAACAAAATTATACATACTTATGACAGACAACAGAAATTTAATAGAATTCTGATTACGCCTGCAAATTCAAAACGAAACTGATGGAAATCCTAACATGTCGCTTTTTTATTTTGTTTCAGTAGCATGTAACAGTATTGTTGTTTCAGTAGTTATTTTGATAATTTTTATACTGAATACATGCACAAATAGATATTCAAATTTGTGGTATATCCTAAGGAATTTTCACGGTGTATAAAATTTCCTTCTAAAACAATTTTGAATACCATAATTAAAAAAAATACTGCACATGCGCCAATAATTCTTGTAATTTTTTAGTTTTTTTTAAGAATACATGATATTATTTTTAGTGATTCTTTCGTATAAATTCATTTGCGTGCACATATTTATCCAATTACTTTGGCAGACATCTTTTTTTCACTTTCTTTCGCATTAAAGCTTTTTTTTTTTAAAAAAAAAGAAAAAGCTATTCGGCTAGTAATGTATAGCTAAAATAATATACTTCTAATTTTTTTCTAGGTGTATATACGTTTCCTTGAAATGTACTGCATATTTCATGAAAAATCCAAATTAGTTTTTATATTCTTTTTACTACAAATAATTTTGAGCAGTTATCGTTTTAAAACTATATTATTGGATCTAAAAATCATATTAAAATTCAATTCATTTGAAATTAATAACTGCGTTTTAGTTTTAAAGGAATACAAGTTTGCACTTTATAAATCTACGTTTAAAGAAAAAAGATTTATGATGAAAGAGAAAAACAAATCTTTTATAGGTGCGAAAATTTCTTTTCACGTCTTCTGTTTACTGGCTAAGACTAATTTCATGACGTCCGCCGCCGAATGAGAAACGATAGATAAAAAATGAATGAAAAATAAATAAATAAAAGTATGATAAAAATATTTTTCAATCTCACTATGCAAACAGCTTTAAAGTATAACTTTTCGCTCCTCTTTAGAAAAAGAAAGAAAGAAAAAAATATTCAGGTAATTTTTTTCTCGTAACCGACCTGTGAGATTCTAATACAGCAGATTTGAATTTTAAATGCAACTTTCGAAAGCAGACGACACTTTTTTTTTTATATAATTATTAATGTTATTCGTTTCAAAAAAGTTTTTTCTGTGATGTCTGAACGAAGTAACATCTCTGAAAAAAAGCAATCTTCAAGTTTTTTTCCCCTTCATTTTTTCATATTTCTCTCTTCTATAGTTCAAAAGAAAATGAATAATAAATTCTGAATATATTTTGCTAGAGCATAGAAATTTCAGATAAGAAATTTCAAAACGATTTAAAGCAGTTATGAACTAATTTATGCATTTGAAAAAGATATTCTCTATTAAAGTTATTAAACAGTTCTTCAGACGAATAACTGCATTTAGTTAGTAAGACTTTTATTTGTTCGAGAGAGAATTATCACTAAATAATTTGTGTATGTGTGTGCTTAATATTAGTTTTCCCAAACCATAATTTATAATATGAGACACAACGATTAAAAAATTAAACTTTAAAATGTTTTACATCAGTTATAAGTAATTTTATAAATAAAGAAAGAAATGTGCTTTCTCTATTGGAATAATCATAAGCATGTTTGAAAAACAACAGGAATGTTAAAAAATATTTTAAGAAATAAAGTCATCAAAATAAACTTTTTTAAAAAATTTAATTGGTTTCGCTCATAAGGGACTAAAACAGGGGTCGGCAGACCTCGGCTTTCTGGCGGGCCGTATGCGGCTCTTTGCACAGTCATTGCGGCTTTGCAGAATTTTGCCTCCAATTGAACGAAACAAAATTCATTTTACCTCCAAATAAAAATAATTTCACTCTCTTTTTTCTGATTTTTTGTAATTATCTATTGAAAAAGTTTCCAATATTTGCATAAACATTTAAGTATTTAACTGGGTTATGACAGTTACTTCTGTAATACATTGGTTTTCTTTATCTAATTTTATTGACAATTGAAGAAAATATTAGAGTTAGTTCTAAATCAGTGAAAGTCCAATTCATTGGTACAAATACTGCCATGGAGGAAGATACTTATTAAGATATCCGACTAATTGGGACAACTTTTTAAAAAAATGAAGATAAGGATATTTTTTTTAGTTTTTATATTTATTTAGTACATTTAAAAAACGCTAGAATTACAAAAAAAGAAATTATTATCACTAAAATGTGAAAAAATTGGTAAAAATTTACAAAAAAAATTACATAAACGGAACCTATTTTGTACTAAAAGTTTATGAACAAATTTTCAGTTTTTTTTAATTTCTGAAATGCCCTTCAGGAAGAGATACTTTAATATTTACAAAAATTAGAGCACTTTATATGAAATTGCTTAAAAAACAGTGATCATATTCCCATAAGAAACTGTAAATTTTTTAATAAAACAATGAATCTGAAGGTTAAAACACTTCTAGTATTACACAGAACATACACAAAAAAATTCAGTTAATTTTTTTCAAAACTTTTTGAGAAATCGCTGTTTTTATTTGAGCATTTTAGAAAAAATCACATTTCGAGTAAAATGCATTTTAAAGTTTGACATCTTGTTTAAAGTTATGGCATCTGATTTTACTATAACACTTGTAGTTTTTGTTCTAATGAATGGAAAATAGAAAACGTGTTAGTTTTACAAAGCTAATAAGATGGCCAATAAAATAAAATCATAAAAAAAGTCAATTTTAGAAAAATACATGATTTTAGGGTAGTCGGATACGCCAAAGTGATTTAAAGAAAACCTTTATTTATTTGCTTATATGAGCACGGGAGTACTTATGAATGTATATGAGATACACACACTTAAATCCTTGGCAGAAATACCCAAAATACATTCTTTATCTTATAATACACTTAAAGATTAGTAAAAAAGAGTTTTAAAATGACGACTTAAGCAAGAAGCAAGAGCAATGAAAGAGAATTTAAATTATCTTCTTATTACATGAATAATGTAGATATATAGTATCATTGTAGATAATTTTTTTTTACTTAACTTGAAAATTTAATTTACAACATTATATAGTATTTTGACAATTAATGTTTTTGCATCAAATAACAGAAAAAGTAACTTCGATAGCTCTTAGTTTTTAAAGGAATGGAAAATGTTATTTTAATAATTTTTTAAATTTAAACTTTACAAAAATTATTAACTGATTCACGGCAGCCCTGATCACGACCGGTATTGAATCCATTCCCACTTCTTGGGTGTGCTAGTATACGCATGTAAATCTCTGTTTCTTACCTGAGTTGTTTTGTTTTACTTACTGTTAGGCTCTTCATTTTCGAAATCTTTGCCGATTTGTGAACTATAACATTCTAAGCAATTAAATACACCCAATAATATAAAACGCTATGCACCAGAAGGAGTAATCTGAACAAAATGAAATTCGGTAAATATTATTTACATTATTAAAAAATACAAGCTAACAATATCATTGGGATTAAATGTTTTATTTAGAAAATATATAAATACAAGAAAAAATGCGTTATATAGCTCACCTCTGGGTTTGATAAAAATTTGTCGTCCATATAAGCATTGACTCTTCAATTTTTCAAATGTTCTCTGTTTGTCATATACTTTCCAATTGGAGGAGTTAGATCGGTGGGATCAAGGAACGGTCGTAAACATCTTTTTATCAGAGTTCAAATGTTCTCCATTAGGGAGAAATTTGGCCGATTGTTCCGACACAGAAGTTCGGGATAAGCAATATAAGCAGTGGGCTGGAATGTCGTGTTTGGTTGGGCGTTATCCTGTGGGAATGTAAACTGAGAGGTCTGTGAAAGGAAAAGCAATTTAATTGGGGTAGAATCTCGTTGAAATAGACTTTATTTTAACCCATTCAGGACTAAGCGTTTTTCCAGTTAAGCCTAACTTCATATAAAAATTCACACACAAAAAAACAAAAACATCACAGTTATAAAATATGCCGAAATTTATAGTTTATAGTCATTCCAAATTCTATAAATTCCAAATTAAGGTCAAACCGGTGGATTACGGGCCTCAGAATAGGCAAAACGTGATCTCAAATATGACACTGTGTTCCCTGAAGTGTTCACATATATGTGACCATGGTCCTGAGGGTATTAAGGGAGACATACAAATCCGGATCTCAAAGGAAAAGGTTGATTGTTGAATTGGCAACTCCTGATTGTTAGGCTGTTTGGCGGATCGCAGTCAGATGGTTGACTCACCGCTGTTCTGGCTGTCTCCGGGCACGTCTTCGCCAGTCATGAGGATTCATTGCGAAGTAAGACTGATTAGTGAAAACAATGCTGACGCAATATCATCCCATTTTGATAGCTTCTTCGTGCGTCGCTTATTATGTTATAAAGCTCATTATTTCATATTCTTTTCAGCTGAAAAATAAATCATCATTTTAATTAAATTTTATGTAAGTGTTTTATATCATATTTTATAGTTATAAATTTTTTCCAAAATTAGTTGGATAATATTTTTTGAATTTCCTGTAAAAAGGTTTAACAATTAAACATCATAGTTAGCTTTACTTTTTAATTAACTAATTAAAAACTTTTGAAATGAGAAAACTTTTGTAATATCCCGCTGTTATACTTGCATTACTATAACACATTTCAAGTAAAAGCATTGTTGGCTTCAAAAAAGAGTTTTATGCAATATTAAAGTAATATTCAACAGATAACCACAGGTAAATATGATTAAGGTCAGCTTGATAATCATGGAAATTTAAAAGTTTTCTGTATTCTTCACACACACACACACACACGCGCGCGCGCGCACAGTTATTTATTTTTCCAACTAACATCTCTAATTCTTAATGTTTTATGGCTTATTCAAATAGCTTTATTTAGAGCTTCAAGTATCGGCTGAATAAGCTTTCAATAAATCCCCCCATAGGTTTTTAATAGAAAAATATTTGAAATTAAACATCTTTTTCAATTGTCAATTCAGGAAATTTCTTTCTAAACTTAAAGTATAACATTATTATAAACAAAAAGTGTGCAAACAGTTTAGCATATTACGTCTAATAGTATGATGTAAATTTATCAAGAAAATAAATTATGTTATTAGTATTCTAATTTATATAAGTTTTGCACTTAATTTAATCAAGATCGGTAAAAACGAATGAAAAGGAATTCCAATTAAAGACTTCTCTGAATGGATGTCTTGGAATTCTGCAGAGGCATTTAGGCTCATTTAATTTCAGCAAAAGACAATAAGAAAACCTTCAATTTTAATTAAATGAAATCTTAAGCTAACCCTATCGAACACCAATAAAGCCGTATCGTGAAACTTATTGTTAATTCCATTAAAACTGCTTTATAGAGACGAACTTTTAAAGAGATTACATTTTAACGGTTAATCTTGTACTAAATAGCATAATCTCCACCATCCTGGCAACGGGGCTCTTGAAATATGTTGTCACACATTTCAGAAAGTTTCGTTTAAATTCCTTCTTAGCAAATATGTATTTTGTTTGACAGCTAATTTTAAGCAACAGAAAATCAATTAGGAGTAATCAGTGCAGTTCGGTTTCATCTCAGCCTGCTCAGTGTTACTTAAACTGAAAAGTAAAAAAGAAATAAAAACCAGTTGCTTCCGAGAATTAAGTTCCGTAATGACTGTTTGTCAAATGAGAACGGAAAAGATTGAAATTCGGAAGCTAGTAAAAGATGCAAAGGAATATCTTTAACAAGAGCTTGATAAATTAAAGGATAAGGATAAGTAGCAGTTTAATTGTTTTCATGGCTTTTAAATTCTATTTTGAAGCTATAAATGAAGACAAATGTATTACTTTCCGATAGATATTTCATGTTATTTTAGAACAATTTCTTCTAATGGTTTTTTTTATTTAAAGCCACTAAAATTATGTTTCTGATTACTTTTTGTCTCTTATTTGTATTTAAAAATCATTGCAATTTGAGAATAATTTAACGAAACAAGTTTCATTCTGGAATCTGGCAACTCTCGGAACTGTGGTTTTACAATGATATTCAGTATAATTTGAATTAGAATATACGCGTATAAAATTGTTGAAAGAATGTTATAACAACAAAAATTATTTAAATGCAATTTTTGGCAAAAAAATGAAGAAAAAACCTCGTATTCAAAACATTCTCCCTTTATGAAAAATTCCTCTATAATATAATAAAACTCTGTCTATATATAAATACATATAGGCAGGCTCTGTCTATAATATAATATATACAGTTTCTATACAGTTTTAAATAAAACTGTATAGAGCCTGAACTAAGATTTCTGAAATATATAATTTAATAGTGGATTTATTCATATTTTAATGTATCATAGTAGAAAAATTTTTAACAAAAGACACCAGTTATTACTTCACTTGAACATAACTTAATACGAATTTTTAAAGATTATTATTTCAGGTTTTGTTCAAGCCTTTGTTATATACAGGCAAAATATAATTGTTACAGATGCATTTTCCGTAAAAGGATAATGTTTTGAAAATAAGTAATTTTTTTCCTACTTTTTTTTCCTGCCAAAAAAATTGCATTTAAATAACTCATTATTGTAATAATATTCAAAAAATAATTTTACATCGATATTCTAATTCAAGTGACTAAATATAGAAACATTTACTGTTTTACACACTTTAAAAACTCACGGTTCCGAATATAGTCAGATACCTTAAAGAATAGGGATACAGCTCGATGGTATTTGTTAAGATTTGATTTATAATCATCTACCTAATTCTTTGATTCTTGACTTAAGGTATCCGATTACCTTAAAATTGTGAATTTTGATAAAACTTGACAGTTTTTTTATAATTTTTTTATAGGTTAACTTATTAGTTTTATAAAAATATCAAGTTTATTAGTTTGCATTCACTAGAACAAAACTACAAGTGTTTTAGTGAAAGCAGATGCCACTATTTTAAAAGCAAGATCTAATACTTTAAAATGCGTTTTACTCGAAATGAGTCTTTTAAAAAAATTCAAACAAGGACAGCGATTGCTCAAAAAGTTTTTGAAAATAATTAACCTAAATTATTTATGTATGTTCTGTATAATAATAGAAGAGTTATAACCTTCAGAGTTATCAATCTCTGTTTTATTACAAAACTTACAGTCCCTTATGATAATATAACTACTGTTTTTTAAGCATTTTCATATAATAACTAAGATAAAGTGCTCTAGCTTTTGTAAAAATTAAAATATCTCTTATCTTGAAGATGATTTTAAAAATGACTAACATAGTAGCAACACATCAGAATTGAAAAATTGAAAATTTTTTCATAAACTTTTGCTACAGAATAGGCCCCGTTTTTGTTATTTTTTGTAAATTTTTTTAAATGATTATAAATAAAATGGTTAAAATTTTTTCCTTATTTTTATTTTTATTTATAATAATTTCTTTTTTTCTTCTTAATTTTAGCCTATTTTTCTTAAAATGTACTAAATAAATCTAAAAACCACGAACAAATCCCCATATCTGCATTTTTTTTTTAAATTGTCGCAAGTAGTCGGATACTTTAAAAGCAAGATATTCAAAACGTCTGTATTTTTTTCCTGCAAAAGAATTCTTAGGATTCAAAAATAGTATTTAGTTTCCAGTTTTCTGTGATTCTTTTCTGAGGAACTGTGAATACTACTAATTAAACATAGAGAAAATAGTATTATAAATATTTCTGGAATAAAAAATACTGGCAAATTTAGAAAGCTTTCAAATTACTTGTGGCATAAGAATTGGCAAATTAAAATAATTCAACTAACTTACTCTCAATTAAATAAAAATTTTATACTGAGAAATTTTAAAAACAGGCATTGGCTTTATAAATATGGTGAATTCTCATTTTTTGGAAGAAACAAAAAGAGAGATTAAGCATTTTATTCCAATTACAGCATATTTTCTATAATAATTATATCGTATGCATATTTTATTGAATTTAATTCTCGATTAGGCATTACTAATTGTTTATTTAGGAATATTTTCGAAACGGGGGTTATATTATATTTTGTATTATAGAGGGTTATGTATATAATACTTATATTTTGATTAACTATAACTCGAAGTGCAGAATATTTAAAAGTGTACATAAATTTTAAAAAAGATTGAAAAATAATAAATTATTTTCTTCCACGCTTATTAGTGTAAATCTTAAATTTACTCAAATTTCCCAAATAAAAATAAGAAAATTTCAAATAGTGTAGGGAATTTAAAGAAACTTTTAATAAAATAAAGCAAATTAAAAATAATCAAGTCAAATAAAAAATAACTATATAATTAACAATTGAAATCATGCGTGTCAATTGCAGATAAGTCAATAGCAAGAACTGAAATATTGTGCTTAGTAGTAATTGTTATATATATTTTTTCTATTTAGCAGATATTTCTTCATTATAGCAGACTATTTTTCAATTTTTTTTACTTGAAATGAAGTTAAATTACTCCAGAAAGGGAAGCCTTTGCAGAAGGCTGTAAAACTCAGGTTTAATGTAGAAATTCAGATTGAAAATTTTTAGACCAAGAATATATTTTTTGATAAATATTAAATAATGGGGTTTGTAAGTTTTTATCCTGAAATATTGCAAAAACAACAGAAGATAATATTATAAGGGAATTATATTTCCAATATATAATTATGAATGGTGAAACAATTTATTTTCTTAAAACTTAGTAAATATTAAAAATTAATGCAAAATATTTAAAAATCTTTCATATGCTGCATTTTTCGAATAATCTTTCCACTTAATTTTGAAAGAGAGCTCCAGGATAGATATAATTTAATACTCCAGGATACTATCTTTTCATATTTTGCTCTTTTACCTTACACTTAGTAATATATCCTTTAAAACTAATTCATTTGTATTCTTACATCGAAATTGAAATTAAGATTAGTTTTATTCATAATAATCTCTCAAAGAAATGGTTATAAATAATGCTTTTCATATTAAGAAATAAAAAAAAAATGGTAATAATGTGGTTTTCATTTTAAGAAAACATTGCTGAGAACCTTTCGTGTAATCTGTTTTCTTAAAGATTTACTATGAATTCGCTATCATTATAACAATGTGGACTAAGTTATCATGTATTGATCTTAATTTATGAAATGTATTTTCAAATGAAAATGAAATGCGAAATTTAAAAAAAATTTGCACAGTTTAAGATATATATCATAGTATTAATAATGCATTCACAATGTACCTCAAAGTAATTGCATTTCTTAAGCCACGGTAGATTTTTGGTTGG
The DNA here is from genome assembly GCA_019973975.1 of Trichonephila clavata. NCBI lineage: Eukaryota > Metazoa > Arthropoda > Arachnida > Araneae > Nephilidae > Trichonephila > Trichonephila clavata. The sequence continues at coordinate 317,067 of BMAO01021206.1, read as the reverse complement.
TAAAATTATTTCATTATCCTGTATTTACTTTTCATTTTGTTCTTCGTTTCTGTAGTATTAAGCCTAAAATAAGATAAGCATTGTTTATTTTTATGAACCGCAAGATATATTTTTATTCTTAGTTTTGCCTCCTCACCATATTACCTAATTTTAAAAATATTTCCTGACAGGTTTAGTTAAGTGAGCTTTAAATTTTCTAAATGTATTATATGTGTGTAAAATTTTTCATTTTGCCAAGAATGTTTTTCTTAACATTTCGTAGAATTTGCTAATACAGTTTATCATTAAATGCTTGTCAGTTCCACGCTGGGATTAATCTAAAAAGCTATTATTAAATCCTTTGATACCACGAAGAGGAAAATAATACTTGGCTTTTGTTTAAATTGATAATTGCTTTTGGATTATTTATTTCAAATTAAATATGAGTACTTCAATACAATTAATCGAAATCTTATTACACTTCTCTCTTTTCAAATACATTTAATTTATCCTTCATTCTAAAGAAAGAAATTTTAACAACTGTAAATTTTTAATTTTTAATACTGTGGGAATATTTGTTTTAAATTAATGTACCAAAATTGAAATAAGCCTTGCATTTAATTTAATACAGAAAGAACCTCAATGTTAATTAAAAACTAATAACTATATAATTCCATTCCTAACTACCAAATATCAAACGATATAGTACTTTATAAAAAACAATATCAATTTGGGAAAATTATTTATGTAAAACTTTGTACATTAGATTCTTAATTTATTTCATAATAGTTACTTAACTATATTAAAGAAAAAATTTTGTAGGAACATTTTGAAATAAAGCTTTATATATTTCATAAAATGAAATAAAGTAAGGCAAAAATAGTACGTCATATTTTAATTAATAAATGTTTCTAGAATTATATCTTATGCTACCAAAATAACATTAAATTATTTTTTTATGAAATGACAAAACTGGTGCAATTGGATTTATCTTCTTAATTTTACTATTCGAAAGATAGTAAAATTTTAATTTCCTATGTCAAACTTTCAATATTTGGGACCAAATTTTGAGTTATAATTTTCATCTTCCCCATACAATAACAATGTATTGAATGTAATAATAATATACTTTGTCGCTAAAACTACAATATGATCTCAATTATAAGCCGCACTAATAATTAAGATAAGTATTAAATTTTTTTTTTTTGTGTTTGTTACTTTTAAGTACTCGATATTTTAAGTAAGTCACTTTTAATAATAAGTACTATGTTAGTATGGTAGTTAATAGGATAAGTATTATGTTGCCAGTATTGATAAATTTGTTATCAAATGCATTGTGAAAAACTGATACATTTATTAGTGGAATATATTATATCAGCGCAGATGTGTATTTTTTTACTTTTTATAATGTCAGAATGCATATATTTTATTTTTCTTCCTTTAAATTAATAATATTTTTTAAATAATGTTTTATTTACGATAAGCTTGAAAACCCTTAAACGGTTATCACGCTCCCCTAGGAGGGCGAGTCCTACTGTTTTTGAAACGATATTCTAAGGAAATGCATAAACACTACATGAAATGATTTTATAATGTAGTAATAATAATTTAATTACAGTTCAAAGTCAAAGTCGTAGCAAAGTTGTCACAAATATAATTTAACGTTTTACTTAATTTTAAAAATCTACACTGCTTTTTTCTTATAATAGTAAAGTCTTTCTTATTTCTGAAAGATTTTGTAATTTAAATGGTTTCATAGACTTCTAAGAAGCTCCAAAAACGTACATTAAATTGATGTTTGGGAAATATTAGTCAATGAATATCTTGCATTATTTTTTTTAATTATGTACTTATTACTGTAATTTACATTCACCGTATATTATATAGTAACAAAGTGACATTTTGAAAGCTTTAGTAATTCTCTTCCTGTTAGTATAGAAAATGGCGCATTATTAAAAAGGCCCCTAAGAAAAGACACTCTCCACAAAAAAGGCACCCATAAAAGCACCATGCAGTAAAAAAAAATTTTTTTTTGAAGAAGCTTCGGAGGTGTTAATTTGTTTTTTAAACATTGAACGAAATGTTCCTGCAAAAATGAGATTTAAGGACTTACTAAGGAACAATTTGCAAAACTAATAATTTTTTAATTAGATTCATCATAGTTTTACGTATTTTAAGCTTCATTTTAAAGAGCAATTCGGCTATTGTTTTTCTGATGTAATTAATACAAATGCTATGTCGATACAGAAAATAATCTTAATACTTTTTTTGTTAAGAATACATATATTTTACAGGTTAATACATATATTTTGTTTCATCATAGTACGATATCATTTCACGTTTCGTTTCAAGAAATATTGTTATTATTATTTTTAAAGAAAATAGGTTTCATTGTGATGAGATTTTTGTAAAATTTATAATTTCTCGTGTAATCAATCAAATGTGTTTCTGAAAAAGAAATATGAATTAGTTTTTTGTAATAAATAAGGATTGAATAGTTAATCTTAAAATTTCGACATTCTTTGCTAACGTGTCAAATCATCAGGAACTGAAAAAAATAGCAATTCAAAATTTTTAACAGAAAACTCCACAATTAATTTTTTAAAAAAATAACTACTCAACACATGATTCTTCTATCAGAAACTTTTTACAGATGCACTAATTTTGAATAACTCTAAATAATAAACGCATTTTAAAATATTCACATCCAAATACAGGTATTCACTTCTAAATTCATATCTAAATTCTAGCATTATGCATTCAACTAAATTCAAAAGAATTCTCTCACCTCTTCATTTGAAACAGAAAGAGCTTTAATTTTCTTAAATTGAGGTATTTTTAGTTTTCACACCCCTACAATCTCGTCTGCCTAAGGCAGGGGTGGCTAACCAATTTGAAAATAAAAGTCACTATTTGGTGAAAAAAAAGCATGCACCTTCCAACTCTTTCCTAGCAAAAAAAAATATGAAAAGGTGAAAAAACATTTTACAGACTTATTATGAAATTTTTAAGCAAATAGCGCATTTTTTAATGTAAGTCTAAGTAGGGAAATTTAAAAATAATTTAATCTATAAGACAAAAGTACGAACTCTTAAGTTTTATTATTCATTAACTTTTTAACATGCCATGAAACCAATCAATCAATCAATTTTACAAATTCAAAAATCAATTTGTTCGGGTATAAAAGAAAAACGAGTAATTTGAAACACTTAATTCTGAATAATTACTAAACAGTTAATGCTTGCTTAATGTGGCTTCTGAATTTTCATTTTTTTATCAAGTTATCTATTAGAATTAGTTTTTGAAGATGGTAACAAAATTAGGTTGTTTTAGGTGCATAACAATTAATTTTGAGCTACATTTTGATTTTAATATGTTCATAATAGAAAAGATTTGTTCACTAACATACTGATTCAAACTTACATCGATAAAAATAAATCGTATAAATTTGAACATCTGCTTGTAGTACGAATTTAAAAAAATAAATACTATTCGGTTCACTTGTAGTTGAATCAAGTTTCTTATATTATCATTTCAAGGTAGTATGGTGCTTGCAGGTAAATAATATCGATTTGGATTTCAGGTGGGTAACAATCAACGTCTTGCTGAAAAATTGAAAACAGGATTTAAGAAAAGATGATTTTTTTATCTTGAAAAATCATCAAACCTAACACTAAATTAATCCTGCAAAATGGGTGTTCAATTTTTGAACTTATTACATCTCGGAGGATTCATATTTTTTGTTGATAGTCCTTGTAATAATGCGAAATGTGTTAATGTCTTTTTTTCTCTAAAATCGAGACAAAAAACGATTAAAAGTTAGTTCACAAAATAAGATATATGAACAACTAGGTTAGGAAAAATATATTTTTCCTGCAATCTTAAATTTAAATTATTTAAAAGTCCCATACTATCGGTAAAATAAGCGAAATCCCATAGCCGAATCCTTATCCATTCTTGAGTAGCAAACACTCACTGGGCAGTTAATTGTTTTCTTCCATAAATGTTAAGACACGCTATCTCAAATTCCAAAACCTTGCGACTGCACTTCCTGCAAAAAGCCAATGCACACAACAATGAAGAGTATTCTCTACAAGAGATTTTCCATTGTAATTCAATTAGTTAAGTGTATTTTAAAATAAAATTTTAGTTTTCTTTTGTCTGAGGCGACCACATCTTAAAGAAATTGTAAAAAAAAATATTATTCATTATTATTTTTTTCAAATGTTTTAATTTTTCAACAAGTCTTCACATGCCACTGTTAAAACTCTGCCGTGCTATAGTTTGTGACGCATGCAACCCCTTTCGCGGGGTGTTGATTACTAAAAGCTCTTTTTTCAGTGCATGTCTACTTAACAAAAGAAATTCCCTTACGAAATTACAAGTCTGGGGACGTAATTGTTAAAAAAAATGGAGATTTTTGCTTATATATACCCGCGGTCCCTCCACTTGGGAGCCGATTTTTCCCCTACCCGTTCTTAGGGGATCTCTCTATATCAGGGGTGGCCAACCTTTTTGAGAAGAGTGCCACTATCTGATAAAAAAAATTATGTGTGTTGTGTGTGTGTGTGTGCGTGCCACTTCAAACATTTCTCACAAACTAAAGAACTTGAAAAGATGAAAAAATTTTATTTACAGACTTATTACAGAATTTTTACGCAAATAGTACATATTTTATGAAATTCTAAGTAGCGGAAGTTTAAAAATTATGTAATAAATAAGCCAAAAGTTCGAACCTAAGTTTTATCGTTATTTTATTTCAGTTTCAATGAATTAGGTAAGGTATAAAATAAAAATGAGTAGCCAAAAACATTTAATTCTAAATAATTATTAAACAGTTAGTACTTTCTTAATGGGGCTTTTCAATTTGTAAATTTTACTGAGTATTCAATTTGCAGATTTTTTACATTGGGATTAGTTCTCAAAGATTCTAACGAAATTGGATTGTTTTAGATGTGCATCAGTGTCTTTTTTTTCTCCAAAATCGATGCAGAAAAGCAAAAGTGTGTTCCCAAAAGAAGGTTTATGATTAATTAGGATTGGAAAAGAACAATCTTTTCCCTGTAATCTTAAATTTAAATTATTTAAATGTCTTATATTATAGGTAAGAAAAGCCTTATCTCAAAACCTATCTTCGTTCTTGATAAGCAAGCACTCTCATTGGCCAGTTCATTGTTTTATTTTAAATACTTTAAGATACGCTCCCTCAAATTCCTGAATCTCACGAATACACATCCCTTGGAAAACCAACGCACACAACAGGGAAGGTGTGTTTTCTTTGCATTGTAATTTTCTATTGTAATTTAATTAAGTGTATTCAAAATAAATGTTGATGTTTTGTTTTGTCTGAGGCCACTTTTGTCTTTCAATAAAACAGCACAAAAGTAACAATTACTATCTTTACAATTTTTTTAATTCTTCAATAAGTTTTTGCATGCCACACTTACATCACAGCCATGCCACATTACGGCACACATGCCACGGGTTGGCCACCCTTGCTCTACATAATAAAAGAAATATATACATATATATTGTATTTGTTATTCCTTTGCATGGAAAGCATTAAAAATTAATTTTTAACTCAGTAGCAAATATTAATAACTTTCTTTAAAGTCACCAAAAATGCTCAGTTCTTGGGATTTAGCGTAGTACTATTGATGTATGAAAGTATCGTTCAATTTTATTGCGCTATTTTGTTATTTCATGAATAATATTTTTTACCTAAATTTTTTTGTTCATATAGGCAGATTCTCAAAAAATTCCGTTATTTTTAAAAATAAAGTAATTTACTTAATATAGTAATTTAAAAGTATTTTATATCAAATTTAAAAAAGTACATCAATTTTTAACTTTAAAAATTTTTGGAGTATTAAATCACATTTAAACAATTGAATACCCATTTTTTTCAACAAAAAAAAACATCGCAAATTTTAGTATTAACTCCTCCATAGAAGAAAAAATTGGGTTTTTAAAGCAATATTTATTAAAGAAATATATATGCTTTGAGTATTCAACTAAGCAATTACACATTGATATATAAGTCAATACAAATAGCCTATTTATCAACAAAGCATGAATAACTGTATGAGAAGAAAAGTACATAAAATAAATACTCAAAAACTGCTGATCTATTGTTTTTAATAACTGCCAGATAGAGAATTTAATTTGTTATAATTGGCTGATGCAAAGTTTTGAGATTCGTAAAATCCAAGTTTAATGAAAATTATTCAACAAATGTTATTAGAGTTAGTGCTGGTAAAAATAATAAATAAAAAAAAAATATATCCATTTAATTATATATGAATTTGAATCAGACGTCATAGCTTAAAACTTTATTCTAATCTAGAAGGTTATTTTTTATTGTTTTAGAAATTTTATATTGTAAAATAACTTAAGGAAATATCGGAGAAATAAAGTGAATCAACTTCATTAATATACGTATTAAAACATTGCAAAATATGTATCTTCTTATTTTATAAATATGAATATTACAAAAAAGCCAAATTTTATAAAATGAAACGATGAAAGATGATGTATGCTATCACACTACCTTGAAAAAATAGAATTACTTAGTATATTCAAATTATTTTAAATGCCAAGAGCTTTTTTTTTCATTTTACAAAATTTAAAACTTTCTACGGTTTAATATGTTTAACAGATTTTAATATTTCATTTATAATCAATATTAAATATTTAAATAAAACATTTTTAATTATATGTACGATCTTGCTTAAGTACTTCAAGATAAGAAAAAACACAAAGTTTAAAAATTTTCTACAAAGTAATATAATTTTAAAAAATATAAGTAAGAGATTTTAAAGGAAAAATACCACCAGATTTAAATAAAAAATTCATGAAGGTTTGATTTCAACTGTTATATTATTATATAAATGCATAGTTAAAATCCATAAAAACTTATTTTTACGTTTAAAGCTAATCATCATGCACTGTAAAATTATACTTATTCCAACTGATAAATGTATCTGACTATTTTACTAATAAATTACTATTTTTTTGCACATTGGATGATTTTATCTGAATTTTTTTATATCATATAACAAATTTAGATATACAAAAATTTTAAGGTATATGTAATGTTTCTCATTTTTATACAATTGTCATTTGATTACATATTTCTCAGAAACTTTCCACTGTTGGATAGATTGAGCATAATGAGGATGAACTGGCTTTACCGAAAATTCCATATAATATTGAATATTCGCACATATTTGCACCCATACGATATCGAAATGGCACAAAGCAATTATTTTTCTTTTACTTTCATAATCTATATTACTTGCAGATGGCTGGTTAAGAATTTTAAATCTGTATTAACTATCTTATTTCGATTTTTATTTTACATTCTTCTGTTTTAACCTTATCTGACTTGATGGGAGGGCTAGCCCCCTTTCCCCAAAATACGTGTTCTCATAACTAATGTGAATTCTATTTTTATATTTTATTTGTGATTTTACCTTGCACTACTAAAACAGTCTTCTTGTCGGCATTTTTAGATATTTTATAATGGTTTTAATATTTTACCGAATGTTTGGCGCAGTATAGCCGAATTCAACTCTTGTGCCATAAACCCAAACACGCACTCCTACAACGGACAAACCTGACATCCTTCAACTCTTTAAAATACCAGAATTTTTAGCTTTAACGTAGATAAAATTTAATGTACTTCTACAAATACTACTCATTAACAGTTATTAAATGGAGTATAATTAATATTTTTAAATTATAACTCAAGATACTTGAGAGTGAATATCCTTTTAATCGAATATTCAGTTAAACACTGATATTCACGTAACGACCACTGCTCAAAATTTACCCATAACCTTTTTTTTTAAATTATGTATTACAGGCATTTACTAATCATCTTCTAAACATGTCATTCTTCTATGACAGTGATTCTCAATCGTTTTTCCGTTGTGGTACACTTTTAACAATTTCAAAATTTGGTGGAACACTAACAATAATCAATAAGTTAAAAAAATTTACTTATATCTATGAAACACTATGTAAAATAGTTTATGGCAATAACTTTGACAGTTAAATAAAATAATATGTACGATAAAGACAACAAAATGCTTATTCAGTAATTAATTTTAAATTAAATGCAAGGATACATTTACGAGTAATGTGAAATTTGAGTTTGATGATTTTCGATAATTTCCTTTATATTTGGTCGTAAAAATGATAATGCTATATAAATGCTAAAAATCCGTATTCACACAAATAAGATGGAAAAAATTGTAACAATATTTTAAAAGCTGTTTTGACTATTATGGGATAACTACCTCTAATTTTAATTCAAAATGAATTAATTGACACTTCTGAATGTTTTGAAATTAAATCTCAATTATTACAGAGAAAAATTAGTTCTTCCTTTTCATGCAAAGTTAATTCATATACAGATGTATCCATTATTATAAATGAATTACGAAACCAATAAAAAAAAATTATTTCTAAATTTGGGAAGTAATGAATAACTTTCTCCTCTAGTGCTGTAAAATGATCAATGATAATTTTCTGAACTGTTTATTTATATAAAATGGCCGTATGATTCGATCCCGGATCCGAATTCTCAACCACTGTGTCACAAAAGTGCCACCCCACAGTGTTTGAGAATCACTGCTTTATGACCTTAAGTCTTGTGTATCTAAGATTTGCTTGAGCTGAAATGTTCGAGAAATCTATAGTTATTGGTCTATACATGTGAACCAGGAAAATTTATTATTAAAATGTTGATCCAAATTCTGTCATTCGTTATTAGTCAAATTTAAAGTTATCAAGCGTTTACAGTTTCCCCTTCCCTCCCCACATTTTTTTTACAGATACATTTTAATATTTCAAAATTTTATTATAAAAAATATTCATTTAAAAATACTAGTTTTCTAATAATTATTACCTACTTTTTGATAATACTCGTCTAAAATAAAACAAGAGAATTATTCTAAGATCCGTGTTTACATTAATATTTATAGCATGTCTATTTTTCATCTTTTGTGAGCTACGAGCTTTGCTAATCTTCTATGAAATATTTGACAATAAAAAGAACTCCCAAATTATCCTATGTACCCCTCAAAAACTGTTTGCATACGTCTTGGAATGTGCATACCATTATATAGAGCAGTAATTCCCAAAGTGGTCTATGACAACTTGCAAGGCGTCCACGACAGCTAAAAATTAATTTGGGGGTCTAAGACAGTGGTTCTCATTAAACTAGATCTTGACTATAATTTTCAAACAAAATTTAATCAAATGGAAACCAAATTTTACCTACTTAACAGATTTATTTACAAAATTTAATGAGGTTAATTTGCAGTTATAAGGCGACAGCATAAATTTTATTAAAACAAGAATCATTTCAGCTTTTCTTGCTAGAATTAAGCTAAAGGAGTATATTATAAAACGTCGCGAATTTTCCTATTTTCTCAATTGGCCACAGACAATCTGCTAGGAAAGTGATATTTTAACCTACGTTCAAAACTTAAATTCCTTTTACTCAGATTTTGAAACTAGGTTTGAGAATGCATTTACCTTGTAATTATCACAGAAGGCAATGCATTCATAGGGTCACTTTGAAAAAAATGCCATATTACAAGAGAAACTGATCGGAATAGGCAGTAACGAGATCTTAAAGTAAAATTTAGAAACGAATGTCAGCAATTTTGGCTTTAAAACTGCATACCTGTTATTTATCTCGAATTAAGGTGTATTGCGAGAAAGTGTTTAATTGATTTTCCTAGTGAGAAGGAGTTTCATAACGGGTTTTGGCTGTACACTGCTAACCAAGGAAATTTAGGATTAAATCTGACGAAATTGTTGACAAATGTAGAAATTTTGTTATTGAAGCACCAGATTCATCCCTATCATTATAAACATTTGATTTTAATCAGTTATTTTATGTATCACTTAAATATTAAATTCATTAACATGTGTTTCTTAAATTTTTATCTCTATACTTCACTACAGTTAGAAATTTAAATATTTTAAAGTAGCTATTTACCAGCTGTAGTAAACACATTTAAGTTGATAAGTTGTGAAAAATTCAATATTACGTAATCAGAGGTCTATCCAAAACCGTAAAACATGGCAATGTGTTTTATGAGACAGCAAAGTTTGGAAACCTCTGATATAGAGCAATGGTTCCCAAACCTTACCCCGTGGCGCAGTGAGAAAATACGGCTTCTTCTCAGGGACAGGATGCCGAGAAAATTAATAAAAATAAACTGACCAATAGTCCTCCTTTAGGGAGGATAGTCCTTCTTTTATAGGTTCTGTCATTCCTCAAAAAGTGACCACCTTTTCAATATTTTAAAGCTAATCTGTTAATCTCTGTATTCAGAGATGCCAGGCCGAACTGTTATGGTACATTATGAACTATTGGAGATATTAATGTCATAATCAAGCAACTATTGTCCACAAAACGATTCAAACGATTAGAGTTGATCCTATTTCCTCTGCAGAAGTTATTCTTATTTTGAACGATTTTGCCCTGCAATAAAAATCACGATTTGAAGAAATATTTATTCCTTTAATAATAAAAGGAAAATTATCAAATACAGAAGAATCAAATATAGAAGAATAAAAGAAAAGATTACCAATGTGTGTGAAGAGCAAAACTTTTACCAAACATGTTTTCAATATGTCGAAGAATAATCTGAAATAAATATCACAGGAAATAACAGTTTTCAATGGTGTTTTTTTACTTCGGAAGTAAATTGGGCAGATATAAAAAAATTGTGTTGAGTTTGCCTGATACACTATCTGGCCAAAAGTATCCGGACACCCCTCAAAAAAGTGGTTCTGGCGAGTGATGCAATTTGATACGTAATTGAAAGCTGTAAAAGTGTTGATAGTAGTTTGTCAGATTGTATTTATGCGTTTGTGAGGCAATGAGTAAGTCAAAGGAGCTTAGTGAGTTTGATCGTGGCAGTATAGTGGGACGCCACCTTTGTGGGAAATCAGTTCGTGAGATTGCGGGCATTCTACAGAAGCCTAAATCCACTGTGAATGATGTAATTGTGAAGTGGAAACGTATAAGATAGTAAATGGTCTATGATTGTCAGTGAGTGAAAAAATAATCATTATGTAAGGCATTTGAAAATATCAAAAAACATTCAGGTCACCATGTAATACTTAATTCTGTCTTTATTTCTCATTTTGCAAAATGGTGATAATTAAATCTTAAAATTGTATTAAATCAAATTTTTCTTTATATATATATATATATGAATGAATGTTTATTGTACGTGTTTTTTATTAAATAGTTCGTTGTGTAAAAAAAGTTTTGGAAATTATTTGTAGAAGATTAAATATAATTTTATCGACAATTTTGCTTCATAATACATTATTAAAACTATCCTTTAAAAAATTTCTCTTGTACTTTACTCTGACAGCTTCACAATATTTTATCATTAATATTCTCTATATCATATTTAATCGAATCTTAGCCGCACTTTTTTTCCCAATGTTAATGCTTCTAAAAATCGGGTGCGTCTTAGAATCGAAGGCTGATAAAATCACACATTGGATGGGGAATTGAGCATTGAATCGACGGTTAGAACAATTACTGGTTCTTGTATGTACTTAAAACATTTTAATACTGGTGAAATAAATTAATTATTCATTTCTTATTAGTTCTTATTTTAATATTTTTAAATTTCTTAAATATCGGATGTCGATAAACCATTTAACAATATTTTATATTTTTCCTCAAGAAATATATTGCGAATTTGGGGTCCGAGGGAAAATCAATGGCGGCTTGAATTCAATATAATTTTTTTCACAGAAAGAATTTTTTTACTCAGGGGTTTTTTGCAATATTTTTAAAAATTTATAAGAGGAACATTAATTTGTATTTATTATTTTTTGTATTAGTTACATTTTGGTTCCTGTTTTGGGCTCTGTTTTTTAAGTGTGATCTGAGTTTCTTTCTCTTAATGGGAAAAAATAGGTCATTAAAACAAGTTATATGCTGATATTTTTTTTCCCTCAAATGCTTAAATACTTCTTAAACAACAATGATACTGATTCATAAAAATGCGTCTCACAAGTCAGTTTTTTTTCTTGTACTTTTTTGCATTTTTCTGTTGTTTTAAAACTTAGAATAACTTTAAAAAATTCAGCTAGACATTCAGTTGATACAATGTGTGTGTGTGTGTGTGCACCAAATATATTACTCCTCAAAATTTTTAAATTTTTTTTTATAAAATAATTTGCTGATAAGTTGCTTTAAGGTGAAATTAACTACTTAAATAAAATGAATCTCAATTTTTTTAAAAATTTTAATAACATTGCCCATTTTTTTGAAATTTTCAGAAATTTTCACTTTATTTCTTTTATTTTTGTTATACATGTGTGTCTAAATTGGAGTTTTCTTCATTATGCTTCTTTAAATGTTATTATTGATGAGTAACATCTTTCTTCTCGGTTGCTGGATATTTTTTGAGGGGAGTGATTTCGTGAACAGGGACCGAAATGTGTTACAGGAAACCGGGGAAGCGCGTGCTGTTTGATTTGACCAATGGCGGAGAGATGGCTGTGAGATAGTGTAAACCCATTTTGCATGAGGTTGGTACCACGCCAGAATGCTTGTTTGAAAATAGATTAACAGAGAGTGATTTCGGTGGTCGTATACATTTCTCCGAATCAAACGGTCCAACAAATTAAAGATTTCCTACAATTTGCACGTACACAATATACCGAAGTTGGTTCTTTTCTTTAAAAAAAAAAAACTATCACTCGCTTTGCATGATTTTGAGTGATCATTTTAACGTAAACTTCAGTTTGCCAGAAGCTGAGTCACTCATAGCTATTTTGAATGGTGAACTCAAGCTCGAAATGAACACAAATTGAAATGTTTCGACAACTAACAGTAGTACTGTTATTGACGCCGGTTTTAGAGAGAGAAGGTTTTTAAATACTTTGAAATCATAAGCATATGTGTCATATTTTAGTTATCATAAATATATTGTATCCACTCTTCCCCTAATTGAACAAGAATAATTATTTTTGAAGAAGAGTTGCATTACTCATTGTGTTAATTAAATAAAATTTTCATTAAAAATATAATTATTCGATAGAAAATTATTTCCAATATCTTTTTCAGGATTTAAGTTAATGGTGCGTATTTACCATGATAACATGTCAGATATTACATATCATATTCAACTACTGTAAGGCTCGTTTTATTTTTTTTCGATAAAGACTTCTATAATAAGCATTAATATATATACATATATGAAAGTATAAACTTAAATTTTTTAATCCAAAACGATTTTTTTTTACTTTCAAATTTGTGTACGCAAAGTATTAAACTCTAATGAACCAGACCCACGAGTTATGAATAGCTATAAGACAGTTTGATCATTAAAAATTCTTCGGAGAAACTAAATGCATATTTAATAACTGTATTATATTTTGAAATTATTAATTATATGATTCAATTAAAACATTCACATCGTCTTTGGTAGTTAAGGAATAACCACAATCAGCAGGCTACTTTAGAATTACCTATTTTTTTTATTTTTAGATTTATATTAAAATCTAAAAATACATAAAATATGTAATACTAGAACATTCTTTTTCATGACTTCAAATAATTCTTTTCACTTTTATTCAGCACTTAACCCTTGTTCTTAAAGCATTTTATTTGTGTTTATGAATATACTTATTTTGATAAATCATTTAACATCAAACTACAAATATTTAACTACAATTTAAAATTATTGAAATATGTGCTTGTAGCTAAAAACTTAATTACATATTCTAAAGACTTTCGTGTTCTAAAAACAAATAATCTTTTAGCCGATGCATTGTGGAGAGATTCGTTGTTTCTATATAAATTCTTATCACGATGAATAAATTTTGTAAACGTGTTTGTTGTTCAATTCCATTTTTGACATTCTTTTTTTGTTCCATATTATTTAGTTTTTAGAATTTATTTTTTATTTATAAAGAAACTTTCAAATTTTTATTAATTTAAAAATTATTTTAACAGTTTATTGTTCTGAAAACTACTTTAAAATTAGAATTCTCCACTCAAAATTCCACTTTTTCCTTCTCAGCCATCCATTTTCAAGGTTCATTGCTTCAATATTTTGATTTATCATCATGCTAATAAGAATTAATAGTTTAAAGTAGAATATATTTGTTAATTTATCTGCGCTTACATTAATTGATTTTTCTACTTCTTTTTAATAAAATTTTGATGAGATAATAACATTTATTCGCAAAACCTTAGTTTTGGTGTCTTAGAAATATTCAACAAAATTTGTTAAATAATTTTTTTTATATTTAAACAACTCGAACTATTACTGCATTCCCCCTTCCTGAAAAATAATAATGAAAACAGATTTCCTGAAGTTATGTACTATTGCTAAACCTCTAAAAGATGAATCAAAGCAATGAAATGAAGTTGTACTTCAATGATTATCTACAGCAAATAAATGAGTATGAGAAAAAGGCCAACATAAAAAAAATATAATTTATCTATTAAATTCTTTATGGACAACTGTAATGCTGTATGTTTATTAGGGGGGGGGATGGACACGCTTCAAAAATATAACGAAACTGATTTAATTAAAGAAAAAATACCAATATCACAGTAACTAAAGAAATCTAAAATCTGATCAAAATGGTGAAGAAATATTATTTAAGACGGTGATATGTTTATCTATTTAAATAAAATAGGAAATACAGATAAATATGTGTGTAAAATTATATTTTTGTAACAGTTTTCATTACTGCAATTGAAATGTAACACTTACTTTAAGTCAGTTCAAATATTCACACGGAAACTGCTATTTGCAGAACCTTCAAACCAAATTCCCACCTATACAGAAATTACAAGCGATCACTCAATAAACGCATTCAAACAGAACACCATTGAGGAATAACCCGTTCCAAAACCGTCTACATGTCAACAGTTCCAAACAAGTTCAACAGATGTCTTCGGCAAAAGGGGGGAACGAGAGGGTGCACCAAACTGCCTTGTCAAGATTACCGCTGGAAGTATTGGAGGGAGTGAATATACAGAGAGATCGAATCCAACCCCTTCCGTGCTCACCCCTCAGAAATACTATCCGTATTAATCACCCGTGACATGGTGATTCCCCCCCCCCTCCTTACGGAAGCACACCGCTCTCTGCAAATTGCTGTTAAAAGCCCCTTTTAGCGGATGGAAAAGGGGTTGTTTCCCCGGTCCGCAAAATCCGGGGTTGACGTTCAGGGGCAGAGTGGTATCGAATGGGGCTGCCTCCGGGGATCAGAATCCCGTGGATTCTCTTTTGCTCATGTGGAAGCTTAGAATGGGTTCCATGTGAAATGGATGGGGAAGGTTTCTGAGGGATTTTGTTTCTTTTTCTTTCGGGGGATACGTAACACCCAATGAGGTATTTGGTTTCGTACATACATGTATTTCATAGCTCTATTAAAAGTGTTCCTGATCGATTAGTTTTGGTTTTTATCCCAAAAAGTGCTGGAACATTTACAATAAGACTTCGGATCAGATACTTTATACAAATTTTATAATCCTATCATTTTATAATTTCCTGTATTCATTGATTTTTTTTATTGTAATGACTTTGTAGGAAGGTACTTTTTTCGAAATTCGCTGTTGAAAGGTATTCTTTGTTCCTTCTTAGTATTTTTAAAATATTCTTTATTTTTTTATATAAGTTTTCTCTTTTTTTTTTATCTCTCGTGTGCATTACACTGAACTTTTAAATCGATTTGTATAAGTGTAGCTTATATTATTCATATTTTTGATATCTACTTGGAGATGAAAATAAGAATCTGAAAAACCTGTGAGTTTGTGCACAACTCTGCGAAAATTAGCAAAATATATAGAAAGTCAAGAGAATAAAATGAATGAAATGTAAAATAAGATTCAATCACATTTTAGATCCTAGTTTCATTAATTTCTCAAATTTAGTATATTAACATTGGTGATCGATATGCAAGCTTAATTGGGTTTGGAACAATTGAGAAATGTTAAATTTTATATAATTATGAATCAGAATTGGTCCTTGAATTTTTTTTCAAACTATATGTCTCAATGCTTTTGGTAATTATAATATGATTGAAAATTATAATCACATGATTCCTTATTTTCAAGAAAAACAAATGATGTCTCTGAAAATCAACACACACACAATCCAACTGTGAATTTTCACTATTTTAATAAAAGCAAGAACTATGTTTATTTTAATAAAATAAAATTATGGATTTATAAGAATAGTAAAATAGTTGGAAACATGGTAAATTAATGATCTGATTCAGTTATATGAATATTTTTAAAATACACTTAAAGTATTTTATACAAAAACTTGCTTCTAAGGCCAACAAAATGCATAATTCAATACATAAAGCCTTGAATGAATTGGTACTTTGCTTCACTTCAAAAATTTAAATCGAAATTAAATATTAAGGAAATTCATTTACTTTTTCAAAACAAATGTAATTGATGTAACTTATTAAAAGCAGGGAATCTACGTTGTTCTGACTTTTCACTTGTAAGAAGAAAGATAGTAAAACTGTTTCCAGAGTCACTTTACTTGGCCATTTTATATGTTATTTCCCCAATTTTAATATAATTATTACATGAGAGAAAACAATTTTAATCGATGGCTGATAGATATATATATTGTTTTTCTTTTCTCAAAAACATGACACTGCTAACTTATAAATCAGTGGTTTGAAGATCATATTTACGCTCTATTGTGATACCAATTATTACAGAACCCCTTTAGAAACGTTCATTTTAAATAGAATAAAGGTTTTATTTTTCACTTTTTATAATAAAAAATTCTGTATATTCTTTTTTTTGTGTGATCATTTATCATTCTTTATTAAGATAAGAAAAAAATTGAGTAAAAATTATTTATTTCTTAACATTTTTTATTGTACTATTTAATAAGTTAATCCCTTTTTTATATGACAGGCTAGTAAAAATATAAGCTAAAAGCATTGTCAGATATTTGAATTTATTTTAAAATTGCTTTTGTTTTTACATAATAAACCCAATTAATTATCTAAAATGAAGCTTCATACTTAATTCACCAACGCGCGCGCACACACATGCACACACACACACACACATATATATATATATATATATGTGCGTGAGTGAGTACTATTTTGTATGTATTATGGATTATATATATATATAATGTACTATAATAATAATAAACAAAATTGTACTTTCTACAAGGCTAAAAAAAGAGTTTAAAGAAACATATCAAGAAAATAAATTGTGCAAAAGAGTATTGTACTAAAATTGGATAAAAAGAGACAAAACAGGAAACAGAGGTGTAGAATTATTAAAATTGAAGATACCAAAAGAGTCTTTTGACTAAACTGGTGATCTATTATGATTTCTAAAGCTGTCGATGAATTAGGTCAGCGAAATCAGGGTTAAGCCATGCTTAATGGGTCCGCTTTCCCCATACACAGCAGTCTCTTCTCTCTCTATATATATTACATACATATAAAGAGAGAGAGACGGTGGGAGTGAATAAAATTTTGTCAAATTTGTGTGCATGATGTTCTTTTTTAGAAATATTTTAGAAGCGGAGGAAATAAAATTAATATTTTAACGAAACAATTATTTTTAAAACTAAAAATAAAATTAGTAAAATTTTAAATTTATGTTGAGTGTTAGTATACCACTTATTTAACTACAACCGTAATTTTATTTAAAGAAATTGTCTTAATTATGCCAGATCTTTTCCGTCATTTCATGTAAGTTTATTTCATCCTTAATAATAATTTTGATACAATTAGTAAGATGTAGCCGGTTTGGAGAAAGACCGCGGTAGTTTTATTATCAATTAATTTAATTAAATTCGAGTTTATTGCTGTAAGATCGTTTTGATACTATTTATCAACTATGGTATAGTTTAGTATTTTATTAATGGATGTTGAAGTAAGCCATCAAAATACATGAAGATTTCGATATAACTGGTTCTCCAGTAGTTATATATTAATATTAAAATAAAATTTAAATATTTTACAAAAATTTATATATTTTTTTTGATAGAAAATAAACCGGCGAGAAAGTAGATAACTTTTTAAAATTTTTGGCGAATCGTGAAGTTTTGTTTTGAAGATGCATTGTCTTTTATTTCACAGTGATCGTAAGTTGGATTGAAAATTTTCAATTTTAATCGCTTTCAAGCTGGAAATAAAATCGTACATAAAACACAAATATCCATTATATACGTATGTTCTTTTACAAAAAAAAAGCAAAAAATATCTATTAATTATTTTGGTATAAATATAAAGAATCTAGATTTTATTTATTAAATAATTAAAATTTTAGTGCTATGTTTGGAAAGAAAGTATCTAGACATAAAGCACACTAAGAAAATTATTCGAGAGATTTTCTTAGACAAGTTCTATGTATTGAATAACAAAATAATAATTATAATTGTAATTCGTAATATTCTTTGTAAGGTAAAACCACGCAAAATAAAGAAACACTTACAGGAAAAACTAAATTAGTTAAATTAAAAAAATTTACGTTTCACAAATTAATTTATACAAGATTGAGGAACCGTATGCGTCAGTACTATTTTTCTCTTCCTCTGGTCCATTATGTGTACACAAATGCATTAATATTTGTAAACCTATCTAAACGTTTCGCATTTAAAATAGTACTTCGTGATACAAGTCTATTTTGTACATCGGTTCAAAGAGTTAAAATATGGATTAATGGCTTAAGGATATGAATGATAATGTTTCATTATTATTATCCTTACAATAAAAGTGAGATTTTATTGTAAGGATAATAGTAATGAAGAATTAATGTTAAAAACGAAAATTAACTATGCTGAACTAAATATAATTCACAATCCTATTAAAATAATAATTTATCAACTTATCAAATTTGTTAATTTGACAACAAATTCATGTAAGAGAATTAATTCCTTAACACATTTATCCGTGTCTAACACGGGCGATTTTTCATCTCGCGATATTTTATTTCTAATTCGTGTCTGAGATCCGTTCTAGTAAAAATAAATAGGTTAGATTATAATTTAACGTATTTACCAAGAGGGCCCTTAGATAGAACTTACTTAAATACTTAAAATAACTTACACCAATGCTTCTCAAACTTTCAATATTCGCGACCCAATTTTCAAACATAATTTTCATCCCATCCATGTAGTAACAATGTGTTGAATCCAATAATAATATATTTTGACGAAAAGCTACAGTAAGAATTTAATTGTAAATCGTACAAGTTATCAAGATAAGTATTAAATTTTGTATATAATATTATTTATGAAAAGTCAATGGAATCACTGGAAATTATTAAACTTATTCTTATAAGGTATCCGACACAACTTGCGACAACTTTTTTTTTTAAATGGAGATATGGGGATTCTTTTGTAATTTTTAGATTTGTTTAGTACATTTTAATAAAAATATGCTAAAATTAAGAAAATAAAAAGAAATTATTATTACAAAAATAGGAGAAGATTGGAAAAATTTTCCAAAAATATCATAAACGGGGCCCATTCTGTACAAAAATTTATAAACATATTTTCAATTTTTCAGTTCTGATGTGTTGCTATGTTATTCATTTTTGAAATGACCTTCGAGATAAGATATATTATAATATATTTTTCCAAAAACTAGAGTAATTTATCTTAGTTATTAAATGAAATTGCTTGAAATAACAGTGATTATATTAACATAAGGGACTGTAAATTCTGTAAAAAACAGGGATTGATAACTGAAGGCTAAAACACTTCTACTGTTATACAGAACATGTAGAAAAAATTTGAGTTATTTAATTTCAAAACTTTTTGAGCAATCGCTTTTCCCGTTTGGGCATTTTCAAAAAAAAAAGAAAAAGAAACGCACATATTTTGAGTAAAACGTGCTTTAAAGTATGACGTCTTACTTAAAGTAATGACATCTGCTTTTACTAAAACACTTGTAGTTTTTGTTCTAGTGAACAGAAAATAATAAACTTGGTATTTTCATAAAGTTAATAAAATGGTCTATAAATTAAATTAATAAAAATTGACAATTTTTGGCAAAATTCCTAATTTTAGGGTAGTTGGATACCTTAAATTGGAATTTTTAAATCAATTATCAAATATATTGTACTGTGCTGATACATTTATAAGTGTATTATATCAGTGTAAACGTGTTTATTTTTTATTTTTTTTATTATTCCAATGAATTTTGTTTTGCTTCCTTTCAGTAAAATAATAATTCTTTTGACTAATGTTTTTTTTTTAATTTTTGATCTTTTCGCGCTTTTTACCTGCAATTATCACACCCCCTCAATAGAGGCACGCCCCTCAGTTTAAAAAACGATGACTTACACTATACCTATATATTCATTTTCTGTCAAAAAAAAATCGATACTTTTTTATCAAATTTTCTGGAAAAAAAAACTCGTGCTTTAAAGGTTTAGATAAAATTTAAACGGAATTTTGATACATAAGTAGAAAATAAAAAAAATCTTCAAAATTAAAACTGATATGTAAGAAAAAGGAAGAAAAAGAAATGCAACATCAAGAGTTTGACAGAATTTTTTTGTCTGTTTTTGGTAAGGGATGAGTGAAATTGCATCAAAAGTATATTTTAACTGAAAAGATATATATATGTTAAAAAAAAGAACCAATTGAAAGAGTTAAGAAAACCGAACAGTTTGAATTTTCCCTACAAACCATTTATTATCTTCAGTAGATTATTTAAATTTGACACACTATTAATAATAAATATGAATCTGAATTATTTCAGATCTCTCTCTCTCTCTCTCTCTCATAACATTATTTTTTTACATTAAGGCGTAAAATTAATACCTAATAACTAAGCAAAATACTTAAGTATAGAGTTAGGAATTTTAAAGTGTTAATAACTCAGTCGCTAGAATCTATCAAGAAATGTAATATGCTGCTTTGATACAAACAAACCCATAAGACTCAAACACAAACGATAAACCATTTTAAAAAAATAAATTTGGCATTAAATTATTCGTAAATCGGACATTTTAGTTACAGTTGTTCTTATGACCAGGATCTAATCCAACCAACTGGTCGTAGGTTGGATTAACACATTTTAATCTTAATCTCTTACAAATGGGAAATAAAGTTCTACATAAAACACAAACATTCAATATATGATTCAATATAATGATTCAATCATTATTCAATAATTCAATCAATATTCAAGATAATGATTTTATATAGTGTGAAAAATGCATATTAAATGTTATTAATTGTAGTTGTCTTTCTCTATGTACATTATTGTCTTTTTTGTGATCATAACTCGAGCCTAGGTCTTAAGTTAATGAGAAATTCAATATGCAAATATACTTTATGTCCTTTTCTTTTCCATTAAACATACTTCCATGACGAACATGGAAGAAATCTAGCTTAAAAGATTTATGTGTTTCAAAATTCTTAAAATTTTTTTAATTTCTTGCAATTATTGACTTTCTTAAAAATTACATTAGGAACCTTCTACAGTTATGAGTAACATTTTCAGAATTTTGCACAATTCTATTCTCCCCTTTTATTAAATTATTAAAAGCTAAATTTATTTCAAGCCAGATTAATTTCCCCCTAAAATGAAAAAAATAGATATTTAGTTATATCCTTTTTTTCAATGAATTTCGAAAATTTCTCATGACTAGGACTCTAAGCTATTCATATAATGAATATGAAAGGAAATAGGAAATTTAATAAAGACTTGTAATTGTATTTGTGATTCACTAAAACTTTAGAATTCAGACTTATGAACAATGTCTTTATGTATTTATAAAATGTTTACAATGTTATAAAATTTTATGAAATTTTTTAAAATTGTGGAAAAGATTTTAAATGCTTTTTATAATGTTTGAATAATAATAAAAATTGTAATGGTTATAATAATTTTAAATATTGCTGATGGAAAACAATAGAAAGAAAATTATGTATTATTTGTTTGACGTTAAACTAAGTAATATTGCATTTAAATTGAAAAACAACTTTTTCTTGATTAAGCTCATACTTTCATTTTGTAAGCTAACTTGAACTGATTTCTTTTATTTTAAACCACTGTTTGATTTTGATTTCCTTTTTGAGTAGCGGAAATCAATTTACCGTAAAATCCAGCGTGTAACTCTCACTTTTAGCACAACGTGGGAGATCAAAACTTACTGGCGTGCGTTACACGCTGGGTATAAAATTGTAGCTTAAAAAAAGATGAGCGCAAAAAAATTGGACTTCTATATAGATCAGAATACTGCTTATTTAAAGTCCGACTACAATAAAATAAAGAATTATGCCAAAAATTGACAATTTTAATGAGATTTTATTTTATAGACCATTTTGCTTTATGAAAATACCGAGTGTATTATTTTCCATTCACTTGAACAAAAACTGCATGTGTTTTAGTAAAAGCAGATACCATTACTTTAAGCAAGTTGTCATAATTTAAAGGGCGTTTTACTCGAATTGTGTGTTTTTTAAATGCTCAGACGGGGACAGCGATTGCTAAAAAAGTCTTAGAAATAATGAAATGAAATTCTTTGTGTATGTTTTGTATAAAAGTAAAAATGCTTTAACCTTCAAATTTATCAATCACTGTTTTATCACAAAATTTACAGTCCCTTATGTTATTATAATCACTGTTATATTAAGCAATTTCATATAATTACTAAGATAAAGTATTCTAGGTTTTGTAAAAATTAAAATACCTCTTATCTTGAAGGTAATTTTAAAAAAGAATAACATAGCAACATCAGAATTAAAAATTGAAATTCTTTTCATAAACTTTTGGTACATAATGGGCCCCATTTATGTTATTTTTTGTAAATTTTTACCCATTTTAGTAATGATAATTTCTTTTCAACTTCTTAATTTAAATATGTTTTTCTTAAAATGTACTAAACAAATCTAAAAACTACAAAAAAAACCCCACATATCTCGAATTTTTAAAATAAGTTGTCCTATGTAGTCAGAAATTATGTAGTCAGTCACCTTAAAGAAATTTTAATACCCAATGAACTTAAAGGTTTGTAGTTCTAGAAGTTTACTACTTTTTAAAGCCTAGGATAATACCTCGAATAAGTCACTTCAAAACATGTGTAATAGACATGTCTATTTCAGGTTTCTTCGTAAAAAAAAACAGGTGCGCTTTGTACGGCGAATGTACCCAAAAATTAAAATATGCAGCCTAAAAGTTTAGATGTGCGTTATATGGCAGTGAGCGTTATATGTCACATTTTTCGATACTTTTATTCTAAGGATATAAAATACATAATGAGATTTTTTTTACAAAAAATTCCTTGTTTATAGTAATGTTAAATTATCAAAGTAAAAAAAATGAAGTTATGAAGAAACAAGAGAATTAAAGTACGTTCTTGTTAAAATACAGATCTTATTTTGCATTTAAGAATTTTATCTAAGATGAAGGGGAAATAAAGGATGTATTTTAAATTATGTGTGATGTTTTTTGAGAAATTTCAGAAATTAAAATTTCTACTAAATATTATGAATTTAAGTATTTTATAGTGTATTTGTTCTATAAAGATATTACTCATTTTAGATTAAACTAATATCCATTCAGAAATAAAGGCTTTCAAGAATTAGATTTTATCAGATCATTTTTCTCAGTGACTCTAGCGATTTATATAATTATTTTTTAAAAGATATATTCCCATACCATTTAGGTTTCTTGTCATAATACTTGATTGCAATGTCAAAGTTAGAGCTATTTTTCGAAATCGTCTTAACTTTATGTCCACGGCATCTCGCTCGGTGGAATTGCTGTTTGATTGCTGTTTTCTCTACGGCAGTTTTGATGCTCGCGTAGCCGAAGATGGCCGTGGGAAATAACGGGGATTGTATATAAATACAAATAAGTCTCAGTATTCTCAGCTGGCGATATGTAAAAGTAAAGAAACTTAAATATCTACTAAAGTGGTATTCCTGGTCATTCGTTTGTGATTAAATATTACTAATTTTGTTACTTAAAACTACCCTCTACTCTCTCTTTGATTAGTTTTAGAGAGGTGTTGTTTCAAAAAATTTTTAAGCAACTGCACGTAAAATTCTAGTAAGATACTTGCGTTTGGGAAATGGGAAATTTAATATAATTGAATTTTTAAATTAAATATTAGACTTAAAATTTGAATTTTAACATTTTCCCTCTTGAAAAATGTGCTTAATATAAATAACGAATCTCATAACTTTTTGTATCTTGTTAGTGCAAATTGCTCTTTGCTTTTTCAAGCACTATAATTCTTTATCAGAAATATTAACTAAATATTCTTATGTGAAATTCTGATTTTTCAAAAATAATATACATTATTTTTGTTTAAAATAACTAACTTTTTGTTAGGTAGACAGGAATAAAAATAGAAGGAAAATGTGTGAATATATTACGAATATTGTGAGTTGCCTAATAAATGTTAAAATTCGAAATTAAGTTAAAAACGCGCATTAACATATCTACTGAGCAATACTTACATGGAGACTCATCTTCCATGCTTTACCCTTCACATATGTAATGCACATACTATAGTAATAAAAAGCCATTCCTTTTTATTTTTTAATTGAAGATAAAAGGAAAACATAAGATTTAAATATATTTTTACAAATAAATTTGGCTATGTGTATTTAACGTTTTTTCAGATGATGAAACTAAAAACTAGCATATTTATAGCTGACATTCTTCATGCTGTATTGTATACTTTATATTTTTCAGTTTTAGCGTTTCAATCACTTATCAAGTACAAACTTTGAAAGTAGCAGAATGGACAGTTTGAGCTAAACATATAGTTTAAAATATGTAAACTGGATTTTAAAAGTATTTATATAAAGCAAAAAAACAATTGTCAATATCTTAGAACAAAATCATTTTTCTTCAAAGTTTTAAGTAATTCGTTAAATCATCTCAGCGAATGGCTTGTACATTACTAAATCGAAATAAAGTAATATTATCAATTAAATAAAAACAAAACTATATTACTTAATATTAAAGGATAAACACAAAACTACTGGCAGGGCACGAACCGAATAAAATGATAAAGTAAAAGTTAAGTGCAACGTACGAAGATTATTTATTTTCTTCCACTGAGTATTCAAATTTAGCTCAATTAAATTTTAAGTTCATCTTTTTTTTCTGTTCCGTAAGTTGGATTGACTTTTTAATTTTATTATTTAACATTGCAATATCCAGCAGTCATGATAAATGCTTACAACGTAATTTTGTAAATGAACTTTTTCAAAGGGTTTTCGGGGGATCTATAGCTTGTGGTGATTAATTTGCAAGCAGAAATCAAACCTGGAAAACCGCATTTTCTTCCTTGCCTAATTAGTAACAATCAGCATTTTAGAGCACAACAATATGGAGAAGAAAAAAAATCAAACAAAATTGTATTGTTCGATGGCACGATGTAATTTGCTTCCATTTTCTCTAAAAATAACCTTTTTCGGATTTCCCACGTAGTTTGAGAAAAATTCTTTCAGTTGAATTTTTCGTCATTTCTTCGAATTTCCAATTCCTCACTAATTGCAAGCGGAACATACTAAACTCACCTCTTTCCCCCCATGCGAGGAAAGAATAAAAAAATTATATGAAACAAAGATAGCTAATTAGAATAAGCAGATTATTTTCAGAAATTTTCTCTCAGCTGACGCAGCATTATTAAGGTGAACATTCTCGTTATTTTTACGTTAATTAAAACGGGTTGCTATCTTCCAACTTCCAGCCAAGTATATATAAAGAGCAACAAGTTGGAATTTAATCCTTGTACATAGTAATAAACACACACTGTTTTCTACTGGTTTTTAATACGCTAATCAAGAACCCTGATGTTTAAAACGAACTCATGGGAATTCATTATCATTTTCTAGTTTACGAGGAATATAATTAGTTTCTTTTTTCCCTTTTTCATTTCAAATAGTCGTATCCAATCTTATATAATGTTGTTCTGAAAAACCCATTTCTTTATTATATTATTACAGTTGAAAGCGCAGTTGTGAGTGTAAAATTCAGAATTATCTTTCTAAAAATAGAAAAAGTTTCTAGGCAATTATAATTCCTTATTAAAATTTTTTAAATTGGAGCTCACTACTTTCACTAATAATATGTCCATCTTTGTTTCATAACTTTTTTTTTAAGTTTGGAAAATCTCATTCTCTCTCTCTGAAACTTACCTTTGCTGTTTTAAAGTATTAGAAATCAAATAAAAGAGGTCAGCACGTGTTTGTAGAAAATATTTGTTTTTATATGTTTTGTGACATATAGATGTTCGATGTTTTGTCTTAAAATTAATTACGATCTATACTGTTATGTATTTTATTGGTATTTTAATTTGTTCTATTTTATTTATTTATTTTTGTTTCACGCATCCAGTAAAATACATATTTAAACCTTTGAAAACATGCTTCATTCAGATTAGAAAAATGTTCATAACGTGTGATAAAAATTATCCTTGAATTAAATTTTTATGTTTCTGGTTTACCCAATATGACTTGTATTACGAAATACAGAGCTTAGAAATTCTTTGCCATCAGTTATTAAGTAACTTATATACAAAAAAATTCTTAAACCTTTAAAAATTATTATTGTAGTAATATACGTATATATTCAGTTGCTTTATTTGATTAATATCAAACAATACAAGTAGCCGGGTACTTTTTATAATGCTACTTGTATTAACAGATCTTAAATTTGTTGGCAAACTTTGCATTTATATGAACCACCAGAAAGGGCAAAAAAATGGTTATCTTTGAAATTTGTAGGGTAATGTAAAATCTTAATAAACAAATAAACAACGCAATAATGCGAATATTACAATGCACATACATAACAACATTTCAAAACTCCTGATCTCTCTCCCGCACCTTCAAATCAGTCCGACCGAAGCCTGTTTCCGTCTACCACTTAATGGTGCACTGTAATTTTAACGGCAGATTCTTATGGAAAATTGTGTGGAATGAACTTTTTGTTTTTTCTTGTAACTATTTAGTAGGTTTCCTCTCAAAGCATTAAATGCTAAAAAAGTACTCAAATACCTGTTTTTCTTTCACAAAACTACTACTATGATTTTTTATCATAAAAAAATACCTGAACTTCATTCCACTTGTGCCAATACTTAACGTAAAAATTAATCTTTCCACATACCAGAGAAAGTCTTTTCTGCGTAAGTAGGTTTGGAAATTCTGAAAAATGGTTTTGATCCCTCCTATTGTCAATTGAATGAAAACAACCTAACCAAAAAGCTTTGTTTCAAAATTGTCCGCTGATTTCCAATGTTATTAGAAAAAGTGAATATATAAAATATGTAAAGAATATTATTACTCATTCATTATCAAAATTGCCTATCCGTATTTAGTAATTATATATGAGCAATCTAACATTTATATAATTATGATATTCATATAATGGTTACAGATTTAAATAATACGAAAATTCGAAATGAAAAAAAAAATTATTAGGAATAGCACGTATTTTTTATTTGATGTATTAGAAATTTTGACTTATGAATGTGGTATTGATAATATTCTATTATCAAGTTCCTCATAATTTCTTAAAAATGCTCGCAACAATGTTTCTTTAACTTTATTTGAAATCAATTTATAAGCACAAAGTATATTATGGTACTTTATTATCATCTTCAATTATCCAAATTTTCATGTTGCAACAATTGTACATATCCAAAATATTCCTTAGTAAAATTTAAAAGGTTTATAATATACACTCCCAAAATAAGTTTTCTTAAGTAGTAATTATTGGTTTAGTTGCAAAAAAATTGTCTTTGTGAATGATTTCTTTAAAACATTTTACACCCTCTTGAAAACAAACTACGTATTCTTAAAAAGTTTTGAATCAAATTAATAAAAAGATAATCAAACAAAAAAAATTAAAATCAAAAGAAAATTATAGAAATTACATTTAAAATACCAAAAGCTCCAAAAAGTCTTAAGAACTTAAAACTTAGTTTAAAGCGGTCTTGCATTGAACAAGTTTTATAACAAATCTAATTATTTAATGTTAAAATTAATTGCGCTGGGGAAAATAAAATATGCAGTGCTAAATTCCTTCCACTAAAGTTGTGAATTATGATGTTTACTGCAAGTGAAAAGCTGTTTTTTCTTTACTAAGAATTTATTATTTATCAAAAATAATTCTTACCTTGTTCGAGCCTCCTACTACAACGATGATTTTCAGCCATTTTTTTTTGTACCGATACACTGTTAACAATTTCAAAATTTGACGGCACACTAACAATAAAATAAGTTTAAAAGAATTTTGCTTATCTATAATAAACTATGTGAAATAGTTTTTTACGATAATTTTCAATGTTAAGTAAAACAATATGTACGACGAAGACAAAATGTTTATTTATTAATTAATTACAACTTAATTTTGAGAATACTTTGAATGCGAAATTTGTGTTCGATAATTTTTTGTAATTTCCTTTATATTTGGTCGTAAAAATGAAAAAATGTCCCTCTTATTTCAACATCTACATTTAAAAGATCTTTTTCTCATTTTTGGAATTGTTATAAGGCTGAAAATTCATATTCACACAAATAAGATGTAGAAAATTACAACAATAGTTTTAAAGAATTTTCGGCTGTTATCGAATAATTGCCTCTAATTTTAATCCAAAATGACTTAATTGACTCATCCAAATGTTTTGAAATTAAATTTCGATTGTTACAGAGCAAAATTAGTTTTTCCTTTTCATTCAAAGTAAATTCATATAAAGATATATCGCTATCAAAAATGTATTACCAACCCAATCAGATTTTTTTGTATCTAAATTTAGGAAGTAGTGAATAACCGTCACCTCTAAATTAGTAAAATAGTCAATAACCATTTTAAGAATAGTTTATTTCTATAAAACGGTCAAATATTCGGTTCCGGAATTTTTTTTCATAATTCTAAAAATATTTGGACGGCACATTGATTCACTGTACAAGATAATCGAAAATCATCATTTATAGGAAATCTTCATAGAGCGATTATTAACGCTATTTGATTTTAGCGGTACTAATATGGCTGTCCTCAAACCATTCCCATTCGCGTCTCTACACAATCCAGCGTGAACGTGTCCACCTTTTGTAGATGCCCAAGCCGCCATACATGCGGCTTAGGATAGTTCCGCGGCTTTCCCTGCTGAAATCCTGAGAATTGATTTGGCAAGTGGTTTTCACTGTATGTATTGAGGGTGGCATTTCCTCTAACTTACTCCACTATTTCTCATTATGTTTTTTGTTATATTTTAAGTAGTTTTCCTAAAATTTATTTCCCTATCTACTGTTTATTATTTTAATTATCGATTTATAACTTGAGTTTTTATTATTCAAATTTTGAAATGAATGGTGTTGGGTGGGTGGGGGAGAGCTCATTTCTTTTGTTCATAGAATTTAAATATTCTTTATTTTTATGAATCAGAGCCACATTTTTTAGGTGAATAATATTAAGAAACATCCAATTTTTAACGTTTAACAATTATAATGTTACCTTGATCCTAAAAAAAAATATATATCTTTTGAGGTTAAAACTAGATAAATGGCCAAGTGTGTAATGTATTATCCATTCTTATAAAATGTCATTACAAAGAAAAGTATATCTTATAATAACTTTGAAGTTATGATGATATTTTTCTATCATTAAATATACATTTTGAAGACAAAATATTTTTTTAAAATATATTTTATTGATTTAATTTACTTAGAGAAAAAAAAATGTTTATTATTTTGTACCACATAATTAAATTTATCCTTTGTTGTTCGGATTATGGTATAAAAATTAATCCTTATTCATAATTATTAATTTATATATATTTATATTTCTATGTATGTGTGATGCATACCTTTAATATTTTCAATTTTGCGAATGTTATATATATATATATTCTGTGTGTGTGTCACTTAGAATTTCTTTCTTGTGTTATTGTCCTAATATAAGTAAATTATTTATTTATTTACATAACGTTTTGAAGAAGATATTTGTTACTTATTTTGTAGAATTTGAATAAATTAGTATGTAGTAGTTTATATTAAAACAATGATCTATGTATAATACATTCTGAATCATTAAAAGTAATATTTACGTTCAGCTATTTTAGTTTATTCGCTAGTATAGACTGATATTATGCGATATACCTCACTCTATATAAATATTTTTTTATACATATGTGCATTAAAATATTTTCTCAATTTCAATTAAATAAGACTGCAAAATAATTATCCTAAAATCCGTATAAGTAATTTGTGTGTATCACGTATTTCGTAAGAAAGTAATTATTAAATATATTAGTTATAATTGGTGAAATTTTCTAAAATTAAGATAAATCTTACTAAACACTGAGTTGAAGTACTTTCGGATGATTAAAGGACATTGTTTTACTAGCAATTTATAACAACACATACATCAACGCTTAAGGTATGTGGTTTTTAACTATTGGAAGTAAATTTAGACTGAATTTATTGCATATCACAGCTAGTCTTCCATTTCATTCAAAAAGTTAACACCTATATTTATGTATTATTTTCATCCGAGAAACTTTTCTAGCCATAATTTAAAATTATCTTTTTTAAATAAATTGGTTATTTAAAGTAAAAAATATTTAAATGAACATTTTTTTTTACATTGTATTTTTAAAAATTTAAATTGTTAGAAGTTTTGACTTTAGAAACGCGTATTACGAGGTAGTTTAAATTTTCGATTAATAAAAAAAAGTGTCATTGTAAGGTATAGAAAAAATAGTTTGCCTCTTTATCATGTTTTAGTCAATTAAACAGTTTTAAGTAATCCGATGAGTTTGGTAAATACTTTCCATTTCAAGAAAACTTAAACACTTCAAGTGATAAAGAAAAGTAATCATTCTTCAATGAATCATATAATGCTTAAAATATTACATTTTTAGGTATTAAGAAAGGATTGCTACATGCATTTTCTTAATGTATAAAATTTTCTTTACAACTAATAGCTGAAGGTTTCCAATGAAAAATATTTCCATCATTTCAATTCTTAACAAAACTACATATGTGATTTGAATTCTATTTCCTCAAGAATTTTATTTCAAAAAAGATTAGACGTGTTTGCTTTAAAAAAGGTGAAAAATATTCCGAATTAAAGATTTCGTGCGAATCCATAACTGTACATAAAAAGTACTTCAATCAGTATGAAGTATATTGCGTGAGCATCTATTAGCATTTTAATTAATACTGCTATTCTGGAAGGAAGCAGCGTGATATATCCTCAGGCTATACGTTGATAACACTGGTGAAGGGGGAAGCTTCAATTTGCAGTGGGGAGGATGGGGAAAAATCGTAAAGCCTTTGTAATCAGAAATTACCCAATTTTCTACGCTTTCTAGGAAGGCTGCTTGCACGTGCTTTCCATGATTAGCCATATTTCTTTTCCTTGCAGAATCATTTTTTTCGCGGGCAATTTCTATTAATGTCCGATGATAAGCCGATATGGATTAAGTGAAGAATTAAAGAAAAAAAAGCTTGAAAAAAATAAGAAAAATAAAGAAACTCTGATGAAAGTAGCATTTTCAAAAATCTTGAACCGTATGTGTGGATAGACAGAGAGAAAGAATGAAGGATAGAGAGAAGAAGGAAGAACGAGAAGAAGTGAGAGAGAGAGAGAAAGAAAAAGTAATGAGATGAAGTACAAATATCTTTTAAAAATCTAGAAAAATGCTTAAAATTTTTAAAAAAGAAAGAAAAATTAAATTTTTTCCCTTCCTTTTCTTGACGTATTTTCTAATCTGTAGAAGATGTAGGTCAAGGAAAAAGGTAATTAAAATAACAACAGAAATCGCAAGATAAATTTGAGCGATACTGGTTTTGTTTTTGTTTAAATTGATTTCAGAAGAGCAAGTTTAAAAAAAAAACTGATGTTGGAAGAAGATTAAACAAGTCGAAAAATGGGTATTTGTCTTCAGGATATTTAGCAAGAGAAAAATTTTGGAAACAACGACAAGCTTCTTAAAAGCTTAGTAATTAATATAATGTACCGAATAAGATATATTAACATGTTCTTTTCTTTTCCCTAAGTGAGCTCGGCTAATTTGAGGAGAATAATTATTGGTTTCTGATTTTTGTATTTTGAAAAAAAAAATTCTCTTTTTCTTAATTTGTGGTATTTTCCGGCTTAATAATTCGGTACAAATGAGTTTTATTATTTATTTTATGTTTTATTTTAATTCTAGACATTGACCTTCATTGTAATAAAAATTATTTCTACTTTTTTGTTTATTTTGTAATTAAAATCATTTTACTTTTTGAAAACAAACAAATCTTTCTTTTTTTTGTATTAAAAAAAGATTATCAACCTTCACATCATTAAAAGCAAGTTTATTTATCAAATGTTAATGACTCTCATTTTTGGAATTAAAATAATTTTGAAGATTGGTATTTATTCCAAATTCAATTGAAGATATTAGCTTGTGACAACTGTTATTGAATCGCGAATTATAGATTTGAGTAGGAAAATGTATTAAGTACATATAATTTGAATTTAAATTTTCTGGCGAATTACATGAAAGGTTTTTTGCAAATTTCCTTTTATTTAAGGGTGTTAGAATAAATAAACAATATTTTTATTTTTAGTTAAAAAAGAGTAGCGACAAAAATTGTCTATAAAGGTATAAAAGAGAAAATAATAGAAATTCCTCTAAAATATTAATTTTTGACTGTATTTATTAGTTAGAATGTTGTTCATATGTTTTGAGCAGAGATATCATATATGCCATACAAAAATTCAAACAAAATACTATTTGAATGAAAACATCATAATAAATGTACCGAAGTCTTGTAGTAAGCATAATTTCTTTTACATTATTGGAATTTTTAAAGCAACATCAATTTGCTTATATGCACACTTATAGATTTTGTAGATTTAAAATATTCATTATTTCAAGTTCTAATCTTGTTTCCAAGTAAATATTTGAAAGATTTTGATTCAAATTCAGTGTGCTTATATGCACACTTATAGATTTTGTAGATTTAAAATATTCATTATTTCAAGTCCTAATATTGTTTCCAAGTAAATATTTGAAAGATTTTGATTCAAAATTAGTAAAAATATATCGACATGAAATAATTGATTAAATTTAACTATACGAGAAAACATTGCACTTGTAGTATTCATAGATAGGCATTTTTTAAAAAAAAACATTATTTCATTTCACAAGAGTATTTTCGCAGCTATTAATGTATTAAAAAATGCCATCGTTTGTATAAATAATGACAAATGTTAAAAATCATTTACATCATTGATTTCAGATGCGTTTAAAGTAAATAAAAATTTGGAGTTATTTTCCTTTCGAGAATTTTTTTATCCATATTTAAATTGAAAAAGTATACATTTCTTTAAGAATATTGGTTTCTTTGCAGTATAAAATATAATTATTTAGTTAACTTAACAAATGTAACATAATTAGCTGCGTTCGATGAGTTCTAAAGATTATTGGCAAATATACATGATTAATGATTATTTGCAAATATGCAATTATTTTCCAGTAAAACAATATCTGCGTCCAACAGAACCCAAAAGTCACTAATAAAAGTTATGGAATCTAATAATTTTTACAAATCTTTTACCTTGATTCTTTGGATAATAAATATGAACACACCTTTTGAATAAAAATAATTCAATTTACATTTCTCTAGATCTCTTCCGAAATAATTGAGAATATTTCAGAAAAGGATCATTATTCTCTAAAACGTAAGAGAGGTGGGGAGGATTTTCAAAAAATAACTCCCAAGAGAAACATTTATTTCTTTAAAAAAATAACTGTGAATATTTAATACAGTATGTTCCTCTTGTTATCATAATTATTATCTTGTTATCATTTTTAATACAGTGGCTTTTCTTTACATACAGAACATCTTCTATTTCTGAGCTTCTTAAATAGATAAAGAAATGAATGGCAAATGTATGCTCACTTTGAACATAAGGCTATATAAGAGTCTTTCGATATATTTTCTGTTGGAACAATCTCGTTCCACAAGTAAGGAATTTCGTTCAGTCAGCAACAATGAAATTCGGACGATAGCTAAATAGGCAGTGGAATTTCCACCTCATTTCATTTATATCGTTCTGGGCATTCCTCTAGGAGTATGACATAAATATATGGTGAAGAACACTGGATATTGGGGTCATATCTACGTTTTTGTATCGAGTCCGGTATTGAAGAAGGAACTGAAGTATCATCGAATGTAGGGACTGAATGTACAGAAGTATCACCAATAAGAATCTGGATCCAGAATCTATTTAAAATTAATCGAAAGAATGATGCCAACTATTTTTGTGTCCAGAGTAAACTCGCGTGGATGGGTACTAGAAACTATATGAAATTTTCGCATAGATATAAGAGAGCTGTTTGGTGGTTGTCAATATCGGAGGGCGGATTGTTTTTCTTTCTTTTTGTTGCTTAGCATATTGCGTTTGTTTTGTTGGGTTACGGGATGTATCCTTATTGGAAAATATTTGAAATATATTTGTTACCTCAAAGTATTTAACCTTGATCTTCAATGAAAATTGTATTAAAAAAGTAAATAAGCTTATTCTTTTGATAAAAGTTTATGTTGTGAGCATAAGGATAAGAAAAGCACTGAAAAATACAACGGATTAAATAATTTCATTTTTATGAGCTTATGCTTTAAAAAAGCATTATTTATCACTTTCTTCTTCCTATAAATAGGATGTGTTTTTCAGAAGTAAACGAATACAGTTCATGGTTAAGTGTGCGTGCGTGTAATGTAGTAAATGAATTCAGTTACTAGTTAATTGTTTTACAGAATGTGAATTCAATGCTTAATGGATTGTGAAGTAAAACAAAATATACATTCCTCAATATTAATTGAATTTAAGTATGCTTCTCTCATTGTAAGTGAATTTATTGTTTGTTCGTCCTCATAAGGCAAAAACCCTACCCTGTAATTTTGATTGTTTTCCGAAGCAAAAAAAAAATGTCAAAATGGAGATAATTCTGAATTTTAATCTTTATTCAGTTATTGAACTCATAAGGCATTTCAACAACAACAAAATTGAAGAGTGTGTATAAACTACATTTTATATAATTTTTAAAGTTTCTATTCAGCAAGTTTATGTCATTAAAATATTAAAAAAATAATTAAAATAAAATTCTACTTTTGACTTCTTTTGAAGTGAAAGAATATTATACTTAGATGATTGCATTGAAATAACACAATACAAGTATTTGTTGCTTTTAATGTGAAAAAGCAACCTTTATGTAATTTGTTACAGTACATAATAATTCAAAGGTTCTTTTATTTAAAAAACTGCAATGTATACGTGCAATATTAGGCTCGTTTCAAAATGGTGGTGGCTCAAAATCAGATTAGGATTTCTATATAAACGCTAACTATTTATAAAAGTTATTAAATTAAATAAGTGATATATTTTTAAAAACATTTTTCTCCTAGATGAAATAAGAAGAATATATGTGGCTGATGCAAGTGATGAACATGACGATACTGAAAGAAAAGGTAAGTTTTTATCAATTTTTGTTTAGTTTTATGTTTTTAGTTTACATTGAAAGCAGATAAATATAATAAATCAGTATCTACTGAGTGTAATTGGAAAATTCTAAGTTTTAAAGAGTATTTATTTTTACTATATAAAATCGGGAAATTCATTGTGGAATTCTAGCCGGGGTAGCTTTGCTGATCAAAACATGCTACTTACTCCGAAAGGGATCAGTTTGATTGTAGGACTTTTCAAAGACCGTTGAATACAAGAATACCATTGAATTCACATTTGATCTTGCGAGACAAAAAGTTCTCACGATGAAGAGATGTGAAGAGAGAGATTAGAAGACGAGTTCAAATTTCAATCTTAATATCTGACCGTGAATAACTAAACCAAAACTACGAAAGCAGAAGTAACAGGAGTACATTTAAACGTATTTTCATTTAGAAATAAATTGCGAAACCATTCACCAAATTAAGCAAAAAATTAATTTAACAATTTTTAATTTTAAAAGGGAAAGCTGGATAAAGAAACTCAGATTACTACTTAATATTCAAAAGAATATTTTCTCCTTGTCATTATTGCTTATTAGAGAAACTAAAATGGAAATAATCTATACACTTGAACATTGTACCATATTTGTAGAATTTGTGGTATAAATGTTTAGTTAGTGATAGTGTAAGACGTGCACAGTAAAAAGGAAGCATCCAAAACTAGACTATTTTTTATTATATTATTAATCAAATATTTTCATTAACTTCCAGAATGAATTAAAATTTAAAAAAAACACGAGGGAGTCAATGTTATATAAAGATTTTTAAAAATATCCCTCACATAAACATTGAAATATCTCAAATAAATGTAAAATGTCTTAATTAGATTTTTCAATGTAATAAAGTTGAAAAAAGTTGCTTAAAAATCAAAATTGGTCTTTTTTTTTATTCTGCTTTTTGGCAGGCATTTTAATTTGTTTATAAGAACTTCGGCTTCACTTAAAAATCAGTATTTATGTTTCATGATTTGAATAAACCAAATTAATATTTGTACAACAAAAAATTAACTTACAATAAGATGTTACATTTAATTACAAATGAAAACGAAGAAAATGTAATAAATTTGAAAGCTTTGGTATAAAACTATTCTGAAAGATTTTAATTTACTTCAAATTTTAACAAAAATTTTAAAAAAATTTCATGCATTTACTTTTCTATATTATTTAAATACTATTATTGAAGTGATGTGCGAAAAACTAAATTTATAGTTGCAGAAATATACTTATATTATTTAACATAACTATATAAATAAGTTTATAAATCTAACAGAAAATGACAACTCTAACAGTAAACAAGTTGATAATTTGCGTGAACGATAATAAATAAAGATTTAAAAAAAGTGTATCAAACTAGTTTTTGTTGTTATCCTTTAAAATAATATTTTCAACTATTGTTGAGTGTATTAAGAAAACAATATCTCTTTTTATCATTAAATTTTGAATATGATAAATAAAAACAAAATTTCCTCTTTAATTTTATAAAATTTTCTAAATTTGTGAAAAATATTCATTGTTAGAATAATAATTTTATTACTTTTTAACTATTCAATTTACTTATTTACTTCAATAGTTTTTTATTTTATTAGATTTATTTTATTTGCACATTTAATAGCGCAATACTTTCTATTTTATATCCTGCATTTAGTTTAAAGATTCATGCTTTTGAGTATTCTTGCATGAATACTCTAGCTTCTTATTTTCAAACCGAATGACAAGACACTGAAAAGGGAATATTTTCCAGAACGAAGATATTTTAATTTGAGAAAAGTTCACAATTTCAAAATAATTCGTTGAGTTGAAAAATATTTCTCTTAAAAGTTATAAAATGGTGAAGATCGTACACAAATTCTGTCACAATAATATTCCGTGCTTTAAAGTCATTGTTGTTTGATATGCTCAAACTTTTCTATGTTATTTTTTAAAATATGATCATTTTATATTTATTTAATTTAGTTTTTTCCTTGGTCCTTTTTCTTCATGAAATAAGAATTTGAGAAACGTTGCCATTTCAGAAAATTAACACGCGCGTGGCATATTTTTCAAACTCTACATTTATTTAACTAATAAGTGTATTTATATATGCTAAAGTAAAGCTTTTAAAGTACTATCTGTTTAAACTGTAGCAGTTTCAGCATGGAAAAGAATTATGTCGTTTTCTCATTCTCAGGTATAAAATATTTTAGCAATAATTTTTCGTAACTGATTAAATATATATATTCCAACAAAATTCTTTTTAAACCACTTCTGGTAAATTAATATATTAAATAAATAAAGTTTTAAAATTATTTACATCGAATGGGTATAAAAAAATAACGAGTACTTGTGAATAAGATTTTATTTTAATTATATATTTGAAAGCTGTATAGGACGTAAGATTTTAAATATATTAAATTTTACACTTTTTTCTTTATGAAAAAATATCATGGGTTAAATTTTTGGAACCATATAGATGTAATTAATAGTAGTTTTAAGAAATTACACCACCAACCAAGAAAAATTTTATTTATTATAAATTAAAAAGAAACAGTAAATTGTCATCTGAGAAAAACCCAGATGTTAATAAAATCTAATAAGCTTAAAAAATAATATATAAGACGCGTAAGAAAAATACCTGTAAGAAATTCAAATGTTATAAATAATTTTTAGAGATTTTTGGTTAAAGTAATTTGAAAATTTTGGAAACAATCTTAAAATAATTTGTAAATTATACCTCCATACTGAGGAATACTTTCTGAAATGAAATACCTTGGAGAATTTTATATGATTCAAAGTTAATTTTCTTAAAAAATAAAAAATTTTCTCATGTTTCACATTTTATTCGAGATTAAAAGGCGTTTTATTGTAAGACCACTAAAACTATAGTAACTAATTACAAAATTATTATTTTTCACTGGTAATGGTTTCATCTGAAATCAGTGCGCAAAAATTCATATTCGTAATATAAAGTACAATTCTCAGTAATGATTCGAGAGAAAATTCTCATATATATATTCACAAGATCAAAAGCACACAATTACAGAGAAAAAGGGAAAGAAGAGAATACCTTTTTTATGTTTTTTACTGCAGAAAATATTTTATAGATTATTGAATCTGAGATCGAAATCACAAAGAAACCATTTAAATTTTGGTACAAAGAAGCTATTTTCAAACTTTTAAAATAGAATTTTAATAAATTCTTTATTAAAAAAAGTATATATCATTGAAATCGTCATTATTGTGTAGTTGCTTTTACGATTGGGATTTTGATTAAAAACTTTTTTTTTGCTTATTTTTTTAATTATGTCGCTTCAACCGAAATCTAAGAAATTTAAAAAAATAATAATACGTTTTTGAACTTTCTATTTTCTCCCTTTTTAGTGATTCCTTCCATATGTATACACATCCCTTAAACATGTTGTTGTTCTAAATAAATTGTTATACTTTTATTCAAGTCCGTAATTCCACAACAGAGTTAAAAGAAAACATCTTTGAGAGGATTTCTCTTGTCGGTTCTAAGTATTTAAACCAGTCGATGTGATTTATTTTTAATAACTAATCTGTTTCATTTTTTAAAATTTTTGACAAGTAAATAATACATATTTTTAACAAAATCCTTTGTTTAAAATCGACTGATAATAGAATATTTCTTGACAACGGAATTTTAAACCTACACACTAAGCAAAACAAAAATATTTGCTTTAAATCATCGTCAAAGGTCAAAATATTTTTCATGTTACTTTAAAATAAATATATTTTTTACTCTTTATCAAAACCTCAACACCCCAGTGTTAAGTATTTTTGTTATATAATTAGGAAGTCAAAAAAGATAACAAAATTTTAGTTTTAAACCGTATGAGTTTTTCTAAGAAAAAAATTCAACTATATTTCGGGGATTAATTCCATAAGGCGAATAATATTTTATAAACCTCAATTTTTTGTTTTAACAAGAGATTATTACTATTATTTGCTATTTTTTAAATCACTCGGAAAACGCTAGCATAGTATATGTTTCGTGCCTCATATAAAATTTGACTGAAAAAGTTGAGAGAAAAGTAAATAAACATTACTTACATTTAATTCTAGAAATCCCAAGTTTCTTCAACATTAAATCTTGAATTACTCCTCTTTAATAGCTCTTCTAACTTAAATGTCTTTTAATTTCAGATAAAACTCCGGCACCGAAGACTGAGCCGGAACCTAAGGGCAAAGCCTTCGAACGGATCTCGGCTGACCAGCCTGAAGTGATTGAAGGGATAGACGATTTCGGCACGCGGGACGAGGAGAAAACCGCAAATGCTGCGAAAACCGGGGAAGGCCACATGGGACGTTTCGATTCAGTAGATGCGACTCGGGCCAATCTAGTCATCAAAGATAAGTGAGTAGATGCCACAATTAATTGAAATGGAATCGTTTTCAGTAAAATTAGACATACATATTCTTTTTTGATGAAATATTTTCTAAATGCTTGTATCTTAATTAGTGATATTGCCTATCTATAAAATTAAAAGAATACGCATTAATAAGTATGATCATATCGATAAAATTTATCAATTCTCGAATATATGTGTTTATTACAATAATTATCTAAACTTTTTAATTATTGATAATGGTTGAATTATCGCAAATAAAGCTAAAAAGTGTTCAGTTAGTTATTATTTTTAAAGTGGTTTTACCGAAGAAAGAAAAATAAAATGCTTCTATTTTGAGAGAAAAAAGGATTAGACTCCAAGCATTTATCGAATTATCACATTAATACATTTAATTAATTATAAGATATATAATGAATGATATATGCTTAGAATTTTTTTTTTGAGTATCTAAATTATCTCATTCCCTAGAGTGTTCGACTCGTACGAACAAGCACGCACAATAATGTGTAAGTAAAAATAATTATAATAATCATCAATACAATTATTCATTACATAGTATATATAAGCATTTAAGAAAATTTATTTGTTAAATCACAATTTTTTTTAATTACAGTAATTCATTAATAATAATTATATTAAATCATAAATAAATTTATAAATGTGTCACATGTATTTGTATCATTTACCTTCGTGTGCGTAATGCATAATGGGCATGACCAAGTACATTGGATTTTTAGGAAAAATTTTCATAGTATTTCAATTTCGATCTCTCTCTGAACGGCTCAGTTAATTATATTAATTCTTTGCAATGAATAATCTGTGATCTGTCTTCACAATGAATTTTCAGCAATACATCGGTTTGAGGAATTTGCCATTCCTGTCTTCAAACTTATTTTTTGAGTTTTTCTTTCACTTCTGAAAGCATATTCTTTCCAAAAAAATTTTTAATAAATTTAATCCAACATTTTTTTAAATGATTTTATACACAATGGATTTCTTATACTCATATTGGGAGAGCATGTTCTTTCAAATTTAGGGAAATAATTTCAGTAAATATATAAATGTTCTTTTAAATTCGAATAAGTTTACTCTTTGCATTTATACAACTAACTGATTTAGTCTCATAGCTTAATATGTTTTTATTTTTATACAGAATGCAAATGGTTTGAATGTCGGAGAATACTTATTGTTTTGGCCCATCGATAGCTCAATTTAAATTAAAAAACTCATACTCAAAAACACAGTGGACTGTCGTTGTATCTAGTCTCTTTTTTCCAAAAGCCAATAGCCATCTGGTCCACTCTCGACTCCCCGCGTCTTAGCGCGTGCACGCCCAATCCCTGATCATATTTCTCTTCTCTACATTTGTGAAGCGATCACAGCTTCTTACAAAGGGGCGAGGCAATCAACACTTATTGTATATTATTTATACTTTCAATTCAAAGGCAAATTTTTTCGATAAAACTCCAAAAAAATGTAGATCTTTTCTAGGGAAAATGTTTCCATGAAACTATTCCAACTTCAAAGTTTTCTCCTTAACCTTCGATTTTGATCACTGTTTTCATGGACTTCAATTTCTGTTTAAAATGCACTTCTCATGATTCCCATGGTATTTTTCTCAACACTAATACCTTAAAACAACTTCAACTAGGACGGATATATTTTTTAATAAAACTGAAGACAACAAAAGAAACAAAACATGTGTTATACTTAAATGTATATATTTTTTAAAAAAGTAATGCTATTACAATATTTGTCAAAAAAAGAAAGATACATTCTTGAATTTTTTTTTTCATTTTTTTGTGGTTGGGAGTTTAAAAAACTGTTTTTTTTTAATTAATAACTTTTATTGCTTAAAAATTGTTTAATGCGATTTAATAAATAAACCAATCGAAGTTTTTAATACAAATTTCTGTAAAAATCTCAAAAGTAATTTCTGTTAGATGATACAAATTAAAAATAATATGTCCCTGCTTCCCCGCAGTGGAAGTGACGTCATTACTCTTTGTCCTCGTAAAAGCGGGAGTGAGGGATCCCTTCCTTTTTATTATCATATTATTGAGAGCGAGGGGTTCAACGTCTCCCTTCTCTTTCTTATTCCTATACTGATAAACGAGGGATTCAGAAAACACGTGGCAATTTGTCACGCTTAGTTGCTTACATCCCACGCAACTCGTGTTCTTACACGTGCTAAATTAAATGGATTAATT
This sequence comes from Trichonephila clavata, assembly GCA_019973975.1. Classification (NCBI taxonomy): domain Eukaryota; kingdom Metazoa; phylum Arthropoda; class Arachnida; order Araneae; family Nephilidae; genus Trichonephila; species Trichonephila clavata. The sequence continues at coordinate 274,987 of BMAO01021206.1, read as the reverse complement.
GTGCTGAATTGATAAAAAGTTAAAAGAAAAAATCAATTATATTATTGGATTTCCAATTATTGGAATAAATTTTCCAATAATTAATAAATCCTTATCAGTTTTCATTTTTCCAAAAAATTTCTCCTTTTTTAAAAAATACACTTGCTGAATTGAACACTTTTTAGTTTAAAAATCTCATTAAAATATTTGTAAACTCTTTTGATGAACTAATTGAAATTGTAATAATTAGAATGAAGAATTGTATCTGTGTCGTGGATTCAATTAGATTTATTTATTTGCGTATGGTACATATAAAGAGACAATAAGTTACCCAATAATTTCATTGATCAGACCTTTCATTGAGAAAGGTTTTACTATTTGTATTATCTATGGAACTAATTTCATTAAGAAGGTAGAAACTCTCCAACTTTCTCCTTTTCATACAAAATCTTCAATACTATTTTTTATACTAAATCTGAAGTTAATTTAAAAATCCTCCATAAACTATTATATATGCCTTATACAATCAATCTGACTGTATTTATTAAAAACTTGTACTAATCATCATGTTTTTCTATTTTGATCATTTTTATTGAACTGCAAACCTTATAAAAACATTTGTCGTTCTAGTTCCTGGTGTGAATTAATTTTCCTTTGAAGTATTTTATATAATAACAAGGAATTATCCTCTCATGAAGGGCTTTCTTAGTATAGAGCATGTTTACACTTCTAAGTTTTCATTCTTCATCATATATATTTCAAATATATTAAACTTTTTCTTTTCTTTGTATAAGTCATTCAATTTTTAATACTATTTAAGAGATAATATAAAATTTTCTGAGTACAGTACAGCTAATGAAAAGACGCATGGCATGTCTAAAGACATATGTGAGCTACACTCTGTTCTTTCATAAATGTAGAAAACCGTGTTGATTCTTTCGTAACTACAAAGAAAAATAATAATATTTCAAACCATTTGGTACAAAACTTAAAATGAATATTTTATGAAATAAACATGTAATTTCGAACACTAGAAACTCTTGAAAACATGACCCTATCTTAAAATCCGCTATATATATATATATATGGGTAAGTTATCTTTTTTTGCAATGGATTTAGATATTCTATCCATTATTTTCAAAAGGTTTTTGCTCAGTATTATTAATAGAAATGGGAAGGTTGACTGGCCACAAAACATGTTCAACCCCACTTTTATATATATTATTTTATATATAGGCTGTCCTAAGTCGGCAATGTTCAAAATATTGTAGCACCCATATTTTTATATTTAACTCAATTATTTTTATTTTTTCATCTGTTCTTTTTAAAATCTATTGTCTGATTGTCTTGCAATTTCAATTTTTTCAGTTTTGATTATTGTTTATTCCTCTCCCTTTATTTGATAATTTTTACTATGTATAATTCATATATACGTATCTCCTCTCTCTCTCTCTCTCTCTCTATAATTATATATACATTAGTAGTGCACACTGGAATTGTTCAAGGGGAAGGGGTCCAAGGTCAAAAGTCTACATGCCGCCAAACATAGTTTTTTGTCGACTTTCGGGACAAAACAGTAAAAAACTAATTATTGAATAAATAATTAGCATTAATTAATAAAATTAATTAATTATAACAAAAGCTTAATTAAATTTTACGTACTATATACATAGTGCTATAATCAATCGAAAAAAATCAAGGGCTTTGGGGAAGTCTAGACCCAATTTTGTATTTGTTAAGTCTGAAATAAAATAACTACTCCTCGTTTTGCAACACTTTCCTAAAGAAATTTCTCAATTCCTGTTTTAAGGGTAAAAATTGAAATTATAGGACGTGTGAATATTTGGTAAGTTTCCAACGTGCTATACATTTCAGTTTTTTCATTTCTCCTTACATTACACTTATGTAAAATATTCATTTATTTATATTTTTGTTTTGAATATTCGTCAATGGAATTTTTTTCTTTCAAATTTAATTTCAGTCGGGAATTTTGAATCGTGAGTTTATTTGAAAGAAAAAAAGATATGCATTGTGGAGTTTACAGGCGATGCAAGATTTCTCTATTTCTTTTGTCTCAGTTTGGTATCACGAAATGCTGATGTTTCTTATCATGCTACAAGATCAATTATAAGGCAAAATATAATGATTAAGTTAATTAAAAGTTTTTCAAATTTTAAAAATAAAATAAAAAGTTTATTTGAAATACTGTACTATATAGTGTGACCTTCTTTAGTATAAATTAGATATATTTTAAGTTATGGATATAGGTAATATTAAGCTTTTGATTAATTTAAAAGAAGTCCACATGAAATAAATAAAAAGGAAATGTAAACAAAAATGTTTTAAATAATCTATAATAACAAAATCAAATGAAAAAGGCTTGAATCAAGCATAATTCCTAGATTTTGTGCGTGTGCATATTCTGGTTTAACTCTTAGAAAATCTTGGAGAGAGGGTAATTTTGATTGAGACTTCCGTTTACGCACCAATTTAAACTCGTTAATATTGTGTTTTAATTCTGTGGGAATACTAATTTCTCCTCAAATACTGAGTAATGTATTGACAAATAGGCTGTCAAGTATTTATGAAGGGGAGAGGATTAAACTTAGGTTTCTCTGGGGTAGAATTTTCTTTCAGAATTCTTAAAACATTCTTATGACTATTTTAGCAATTCATTTTGAGTTTTCAGGATTTACTAAATATTTTTAAATATAAGGAGTAAATGTAGCTTAAAGAAATTTTTTTACTATACTTTGAATATACATAGATGTGCATTAGTCTACGTTTGAGTAATAAAGTAAATTTTTACAGCATTTGTATAATATTTATGAATTCACAATGGCCCGTAGACTGGAATCTTAAAAATACTTTGCAAAATGAAACTCTTTTCTATATTGCAAAATATCATTTTATGTAAAGATAACTTTTTAAAATGTTCTGCAGTGAATTATACTAGAATTGCAAAGTTTCTCAGAAATTCTATACTAAATATTTTCAGAATTCTATATTTGTTCCCCCAAATATCCTCTTAATCAAAAAAGAACAAGTTAAGTTTATTTTGAGAGGGGGTGAGAGAGAGCTTTTTTTTCTAAATATCCTTTCTATAACAATGAAAAAATTTTTAAGAGCTTAAAAAGAAACTTTCTGTGTTTAGCAAATGAGAAATTGAACAGCTACTAATCCTAGAAATAATACATCGAAAGAACTAAATAATTCAAGGCCCAAAATTAAAATATGTCCATTATTTTTCATATTTGAATTTATTTATAAGTATTTCCTTGAATTATCGGCTTTCTTGTTATCAAAATTTGGAAATTTTTCTTGGAGTAATTGAGGAAAATGTAGTAATTGTTTGATTAGTAATAAGAAGCATGTAGCCATTTACCCATTGCAAATTATATTTAACTATTTTTTATTGATGACATTTCTAATCACTACTAATGATTATGCACATTTTTTTCCTCAGATTTAGCAAACGTATTTTTGTATGAAAAAGGTGACTTTTTGAGAAGGGAAGAAAACGTTACAGATTTATTAGATTATCTGCAAAATTATGCAATTATAGGAAGGCAGTATTAAACAGTTCAGTAAAAACAACATGTGTAATGACAGAAAACGAAAACTTCTAACTACATTAGAATTCAATAATATTACAGTAAAATAGAAAATTAATTATTTTTGTTCGTTCATTCCTTACTAATTAATAGAGACCAATTATTACACATTAGCTATCTGTGAATATTAATTCAATAAAATAATATTACATTTCATTTGAAAAATAATTATTTTCTTAGAAATGGAAACAAAGGGAAAATAATTCAAATGAAATAGTTTTCGTATGCGAAACTGAATTTTAGTAACAACTAATTACGAACATTTAATACCAGGAAAATAAAATAAACTTCATTAGGAATTTTAAAATTCTACTCTGCAACAGCAGACGAAATCTTTCAACAAAGTCAACTCAATCTTCTTCCCCTGAAAAATTAATATTTCATGAAGTTTGATCTTTTACGAAGTGTCGAATACTTTTATCAGTTTTAGTAAAAGTTGTTTGGAAATTCTATTGAAACTTTGGAACACCAATTAGAGTTCGGAAAATTTCTTTTAATTACCCTGTTAATGACTTTGAATAAGATAACATTACTCGGGAATCACTAACTTCCAAATAATTCTCCTATTACTGATATGTATAAGAGAAGATATTGGAGAATATCATCCAGAGATCATTAGAAGTACACTAATGGGAAATATATATCTTAGCGTATCGCATTTACCTTTGTTATCGCTTTAATATTGAGATGTAAGAAGAATTATGGTTCTGAAAAGGTTATTCAATGTTCTTTTCTCAGATTTCAGTAAAAGTTTTAATGATTGAAAAATGAGTATGGGCCTCTCAAGAATGATCTCAATTTATAAAAGTGAAAGGAAAGCTCAATAAATATTTTCATTATAATATTTTAATGCATTCAGAACCATTTATAATTTAATAATAATTAATAATTTATAATTTAATAATAATCATTAACATTTAAACAACAGTATAATTTAAATCAACAAAGTACAATTAATTTCCCACCGTAACTTACTTTACGTAGGAAATTTTTCAGGGTTTTAATTAATTGATTATTTATAAAATTAATTTTCATCACTCTAATATTTCTGAAAACAGAATATTATATATATATATATATATATATTCACATTCGTAATTTTTGGAATTTCATGTGCATTCAATGCAAATTTAACAGTATCCTTAGGTATGTAATAGAAATTATATGAAAATTTGAGTAGTTTTATGACTGATTTTGTTTGAGTCATAATATGAGGAAAAGTGATAGATAAAATTAACTTTCATTTTGACATTCAGCAAATAGTTTTTTTTATCTTAGAAACTATGAATGTTAACTAAAATTAACATTTTGTCAAATTTAACAAAATTTTAATTTCTAAAAATCTATTTTAACACATTTTTACTATTATTGCTCTTTTGAGGTAACTTTCAGATAAATTATTTTTGGCAATATAGCTTTAATGGTGAGAATATTAAACATTTAATTACATATCTATTTAAATTTGCATTTTAATATTTCATAATAAAATATTATAAATTGTATTGCAATGATAATTTTTATGTGCTTAATACTTGGTCCAGCTCTGTTGTAAAAATATAATGATAATAAATCATACAATTTCTCAATATTTCTGTGCTACTATTTGTAAAATGTGTACTATTTCATGTAATAAGCTTCAATAAAAGGGAAAAATCTACTATTTGGTATATGTTTGTTTAAAAATCATATATTTCATCAACTACACAGATATATATTTATGATTATTCTGTGAATATCTTATTGATATTTAAATTAAACAAAAAAGCATAGCAGAACTTAAAATAGTTATTCTATCATGAAAAATATTCTATATTCTTTAAAAAAAACATTAAATTTGTCTTTATTTTATTTATAGGTCTCCAAGTGAAGAAAATGCTCAAAACTTGGTAAGGGCTTTGGAAAAGTTCTTGGAGTTAGACAGAGGAAGTTTCTCAAACGTCAAGTAAGTAGTTCTTTTCTAATCAGAATTTATATTTTTATTAGTTTAAGTGAATTCAACTCAAACTCAGTGGCGCAACAGCCCATGAGGGCCAAGGCCTACTGTGCCCATCTCAGTATACGTGACCATTGGGCGCTGGGGTGCATGAGCAGATGTTCCGATCAGGTGGTCAGCCTGAAGCGAAAAACCCCCAGTGTAGTTTAAGTGAATAGTTATGCGAAATCAACGGAAGTGAATTTATATAAAAAATGCATGTTAAGCAAATTTTTCACATTATGCCTTTTATATATGCAGTTTTTATTTATTAAATAACTAATTAATAATTTCTTTTACTGATTCTATTCCTATTGATTACAGGTTAAAGGGACAAAGAGTAACTTTCAAAGTTAATCCCAATTCTAAAGGCTACAATGCTACCGAAGTTGCCACTAAAGCAGGTAAACACATAGTATTTTTGCAGGTAAAGCACATAGCAAGCGTCTTTCTTTGACGCTTTTTTACAGAAGATTTTTTATTGTGGTTACATCGTGGAAGAAAATTATTAATAAGTAGAACCTACCGATGTAGAAAAATGTCGTATGGTATAAAGATTAAGAGAAAAATAATTGAAAGAAATAATTTAAACCTTTTTAATATTGCCACAAATGGATTGAATTTTCGAAAAAATTGAAAGACTCAATATTGGTTAGATGATTTTAGACTCAAAATAAAATTATCTTTCTATAATAAAAATAGTCGACAGTGATGATTATAGATAAGTGAATGGTATAATGTACATTGCAATAGTTCATAAACCCAGATCTCTATCCCCACATCGTCGAATCAATCAAATTAAAGCTTTTTTTCCCCCGCCTTTCGCTTCATCGTGCACTGTAGAGTTTGACAGTTTCTTAAAATTTTAATAATAAAGAAGCTGTTAAATGTGTACCTGATGTTTTTCTTGTAACTATTTAGTATGCATTCTCAGGGCCGATCCTATCAGGTGTGCAGCGCCTGCACCGCACGAGGGCGGCCTAAACAAGGAGCCGCTACATATAGCTCTATCAATCATGCAAAATCTTTTTCAATTTCTAAAAATAAAACTTATAATACGTTGAATTAATATGCTGAATTTTAAATAGTTATTAAAAAAACAAAATAAGTCACGATTTCCTAATAACATAGCATAGTTTAAGAAAAACAGAATGGTAGTGCACAGTGTGTTGGCTCACACATATAGTTCATTTGTCTACGGTTTACGTATATCCTTCATTTGACAACAAAGTTTGTTACAGAGCTGGCTATACAGCAATAAAAAGTTTTTTTTTTTGCTTATCAGCGACACTGCAATGCACTGTGGATTGATATTTAACAAAGGCGTCTCAAAATTGATTATTGCGAAAACTACTTTACGAAAATATTTAATATGGTTGATATTATCTAAAAAATAGGAGTGTTTAAATTCATCATGCATTTGGGGAAATCAAAAGTTTTCAATTTGATAATAGCCTTACAATTTAGAAAACCAAAATAAAGGAAAGAAGTGATTTTTTTTTGCTTATGGTTTTACAACGCTCATTAACAGCGCCCATTTTCCTTTTGAGTAAAAATGTTATGCTTTCATTAAAAGGTAGTTTTTTGTTATTATATTTGGTATAAAAATATTTGAGGAAAAAACTTGCAGCTCATTTTGAATAAATAATTTTCATTGCAAAGCCTGCTTGAAAAATACTTCAACATTCGCATGGTATTGTTAATGTTACAGAAGTTTACCTAAGTTCTAAATCTTATTTTATGTTGTAGGTACTTTAGTGCTGTATTAAAAAAAAAACTGCGAATTTTATGTGTTTTTTTTTTAAAAAATCCCAAAATGTAACAAGATGCCATATAATCAAATAGGCGAATCAAAAGATTCACAATATAGCACTAAAACAATAATAAAATAAAGCATATAAAAAGCTAATAACGATCTACATTGCAATACGCTTAACCCAACGCTTAACCATTGCAATACGCTTAAAGTGAACTATTGGATAACACGAGATACTACAACAATCCCGACAAAATCTATGTATTTTCATGCATTTTTTTTCCATATTAACGCGAAAATATTCCTCTTTCGAGATCTAACAAAATGCGGAAAGTACCAGAAATTTCAGAGGGGTGTGAAATGAAAGACAGGTGGTTTCACATTAGTTTTCTGTATTATTGAACTGTTCTAGTGTATCATCGGAAGAATTCGTAGCAGTACATGATGATAAAGTGTGTACAGCCCCAATCATGGCAGGCAAGACATTTTGGAGTTTGTTCAAAACTCAAAAATACCATTGATGCAGATTCCGACGGTGAAAATGAAAATAATAATGCATCTCCTGTTCCGAAGTTATCTGAAATAAGGAACACCATTAAAAAAGTATGAGCAGTTATTTAAAGCACATTCCATTGGTGAAATGAATAACAAAATGGTCGACATCCAACAATTTCTGTACAATTTAACAATAAAAAAGACAATGCAAAGAAAAATATCAGATTATTTTCCAAAAACTCAATAACTGTTTTGATTTTCAAAAAACTTTAAAATTTTGCATTAAATTTCATTATTTATGAATGTTTTTTTCTTTGATTTTAATTAAATAAACGCACATGTATACATATCTATGTAAATAAAATATACTTTAATAAGCTTAATTTTATTGAATATATTTTTTTGCAATATCCTTTAACACGAAATTCTCTTAACACGAACAAATACACTTATGTCCATAAATTAAGGATAATTCAGAATCACACAGAAATTGAACTCTAAATTAAAAATTTCACCTATAGAATTATCACACACATCTTGAAGAAGAATATGCAAATTACAGGAAACCACCAGATGGCACGGATAGTACGTCACAATGACGAGAGTGTAAGAGAGGGGTATATAAGGAATGGTGGCAAAGAAGTAAAATTGTTCACAAGCGCTTTAAAAGCCTTTCAGTGCAATAACCGCATAGTTATGGCACAAAGGAAGCATTTGGATGATTTTTTACGTGGTAGAACTATCGTACGACTGGAATGTGGACGTACCCAGCTGGAAGTATCCGAGGAACTTGGAATCGCCCAGAGTGTCATCTCCAGGCTTTGGCAACGATTCCAAGATGATGGTAATGTGAGTAGATGTTACAGAACAGGTCGCCCCCGAGTTACAACGCCGAATGAGGACCGGTATTTGGCAGTTACTGCCAAAAGAAACAGACGGAGCACAGCATCAGACCTATCTCGTAAGCTCTCTTCAGCTACCGGTACGACAGTTTCAAGGCAGACCGTGTACAGACGCTTAGGGCACATTGGTCTACATGCTCGTAGGCCTGTCAGATGTGTTCCCCTTACCGCAACTCACTGTCGCCTGCGATTAACCTGGTGTAGAGAGCATGCATTGTGGACACTGCAACAGTGGTCTTGTGTGATGTTTTCCGACGAGTCCAGGTTTAGTTTGCAGTCTGATTCTCGCCTTACTTTCATATGGAGAGCGCCAGGTACCCGTTACCACCGAGAGAACACCATTGAACGACACCGTTAAGGTGGTGCAGGATGGCTCGTTTGGGGAGGAAATATTCTTGGTTCCAGAACTGACCTGCATGTTCAGAGTGTAACGATGACAGGCCACATCTATCGGGATGTCATTCTGGAGCAACATCTACGTTTGTTTCGGGGCGCCATGGGTGCTGAATTTCTGTTTATGGATGACAACGCCCGTCCTCACTGTGCAAACATTGTGGAAGAATGCCTTCAATCGGAGGATATCACCCGTATGGATTGGCCAGCATACTCACCGGACTTGAATCCAATAGAGCATGTGTGGGATATGCTTCGCCGACGAATTGCAGCCAGTCAACCCCCTCCAACCTGTCTACCGGAACTTCGGAGGGCATTGCTTGATGATGGTGTAATATTCCCCAAGATCAGATTGATAATTTGATACTCAGGATGCGTAGGCGTTGTAAGGCCTGTATTGCATCGTCCGGGAAACATACTCCTTATTAACCATCATACTAACCATGTTATACTGTTTTTTGTAAATAGGTTCTTTTTTAAAATTTGCTCCAGGGAGTAAAGTCGCAATTTTTATTAATTATGTCAATTATATAGCATCTTTTTTGCTCTGTACCTTTTGTTTAATAAATAGACTTTACAAATAAGTCAAATTTGTTTTGCTTCTGTCTCTTTCTTTGCCTGAACTTCATTATCCTTAATTTATGGACATGAGTGTATTTCAGCCCCTTGAGTTTTGTGTTAAACGATTTTCACTACTCGCTTATATGTACACCCCATCTCCTAGTTGAAGAGTAATTTCATGCAATTTTCTTCACTTAGCTAGTGCTTCTCAAACTTTCAACATTTGTGATCTAATATTTAATCATAGTTTTCATCGTCCCTCCCCCTTCTCACCTTTCAATTGCCAGCAAATATTAAATCATTTACTGGAGATAAATTTTTTACTCATCAGCACCTATGTTGCATTGATAAAAGAAAAAAAACCCCTCACTTTTTATTGTATGTATGTGTTGTGTGCGGCTCATACATTAAATCTTGTCATTAATGATACTGCCAGCTCCATTGGTGAAATTTCTGTTTTTCGTCTATGGTATAAGAGGTATGTAATTTCTTTTCGGCGTTTCCATATTGATGGTATTTAGCAACAAAAAAAAAACACTTGAAAAGTTTTACTTTAAAACCGTTAAGGGAAACAAGGAGTGAAGTTTGTATGAATGTTATTTGACCTTTTATAAACAAGACCTAAAAAATTATTACCGCATTAAGGTGATATGGTACCCTAAAAATCATTAAACTGTCGAAAAAAATTTTACTGGCTTATTTGAAACCCCGAATCTTTATAAATAAGCCTGCAAAACTTCAAAGCTTTACCTGCATTTTTCATTAAGTAATGGAGCAATGTTTGATGCTAAACAGCAACTACCACGCCTACATTTCAGATTATCTGCTAGAAAAGAGCCTGATAAATAATGAATTAATTATTTTTCTAATGCGCATCAATGAGATTGACATTATATATGCAGTAATAAATCAATTTAAGAAAGAATTGTGCAATTCATGCAAAAATTCTAGTTTGTGAATTATTTACTGGGAAGATCAAATGGATTTGGTCAAGATTTGAAAGTTGTGCGTGCTTTTTATGATATTATTATGAATGAAATTAAAACTTCAACACGGATTCTCCCCAAGCACAAATACTAAATCTCATTTTGATAACTCATATAATTAAAATTCTAATTCGGAAGAATAGAAAAGCTCTCCCATTTTTATATATTTGTTTTTGGTGATATATATATATATATATATATCCCATGTGTGCGAGATTCAACACTTTTATTAATACAATATTTTAAGATATTTATTTAAACAAATGCACATATACAGTTCTTAGATTTTGATGTATTTTACCTATAAATTGCTATTTGATTTTGCTTTTATTCGTGTACAATATTTAACATGCGAAGGCTTTTAAAATCATGGAAATAAAAAATAAAGGCATAAACATCTTTTGTACAAGTTGTGCATTAGCTCTGAGCATGGAATTAGCTCTGAAGTGTGTGTATTAATTTTTTTAAATAATTTTTGAGATAAAGTTTTATGAAATATTGGTCTTTCATTCGTTTTTTTTTCTATATATTCATTATGACAGTATACAGTTTAGTTGTTCTACATTTGTGCAATTTTTATGGTAAGTAGTTTTAAATAAGCTAAATAACGTTTCATAAAAGTTTCAGACAATTCGATGAATATTATATCATGCTATATTCATGGAATGAAAACTTCAAACTCATATTCCTCCATGTTGAATTTTTGTACATATACTATTATTCCTAGACCCTAAGGCTTTTTTGATAATTGAAGTATGGGTTTGAAATTTTTTATACATGTTCTGAAATGTATGTTTTGTAAAACTGTGCATGGAATTAGCTCTAACAAGTTTAGTACTTTTTCTAAAAAATTTCAAATTCAAAATTAATGTTTTTTGGGGAATTTTTGGAAGTTTAACTATAAAAAAATTAATAAAAAATTAAAGAGCAGCAGCAGAAAAAAAACCCATGCACAGTTTTATGTAGTATATTATAAGGTACTTGGAAAAAAAATTTGAAAGAAATTAGACATTTAAAAAAGCCTTAGGGATTTAAAAAGGGCTTTAAAAAGCTAAAAAAATTTTAATTTTACAAACATTTTGCAACAAACTTAAAAAAATTGGTATGAAATTATTATTAATTATTAACCTTTATAAAATACAATTAAAACCAAATATCAAATATTAAAAATAAAAAAAAATTTGAAGATGGTACCATATCGCCTTAATTAATGGATGACTTATACCTTATTATAAGCTATTCGATATTGTTCTTTCTGTATGGGTTTCACAACATTTTTGATGATGATCTCATGAAAGCCTGAAATGGACTTGAATATTAAGTTACGTGTATAGGAGGAAGAAAGTATTGGGAAAGATGACGGCATACATACTTTATTGAAATAACTTCATTCAAAGATATTTTTCTAGGTAAAAACAGCCAATTGAGCTATTAGAAATTGTAGTCTCCAAATTTTGCTCTAACAATAAGGATATTTTAACCTTACTTGTTTCTCGGGCTTCTGGGAAAATAAGTTTCAGTAAATGAAAAATTATTAAAAATTACTCGAGAAGTAATATGACACAAGAAAGGCTTTCAGATTTAGCCATCATCTATATTGAATCTGAAACCTCAGAAAAAATGGATCTCACTAAAACTGTTATCAAATTTGCTTCTCAGAAAGCCAGAAAAGTTATTTCATAGTTATTTATATTTGGTAGTCTTTGTAGAAAGACTGATTTATATACTTTTCGTTTCACGAGATTTAAGCTACAGTAATTTTTTTATTGGATTATATTTTCTGAATAAATGCATTTATTTTGCATTTCTAATGATAAAATGTCTATTTTTATTTCAAAGGTAGTATTTTTGTTTGTTTACTGTTTGTTTAAAGGTAGTATTTGCACAGGTAAATAAGTTTATAGCGAAAACGTTAAGTGTTAGTCAAAGTATGAAAAATTTTCTGCAGGGGTGGTAGAATAGGTCTTTGCATGCAGGTGGCCGACACCCTAGGATCGGCCCTGGGTATTCTATCATTGCAATAAATGTTAAAAAGTATTAAAATGCCTGTTTTCCCGTAACAAAAATTATTTTGACTTTTTATAATAAAAAAGTGCAAATATCTAAACATCCTTCCCTTTGTAGCAGTACTTAATACAAAAGTTTATTTTTAATTTCAATTTCCCTTCATCTATATACCAGATAATATCATTTTCACTTACAAAAGTTTTGAAATTCTGAACAGAAATTAAATCCACCCTAATATACATATGGTTTATTAACAAATCTCATAGTTTTTTTTATAAACATTAAACTAATATTTTATATCAATATTAAAAATCAATAATTTATAGCAATATAATTTTAGATTTTATATCAATCGATATCGAAGTTTGTAATTTTATTATTTTACTTTTATAGGTTATCTTAATATATTTATGCATTTTTCTGCATGCAAAATGTAAAAGAATTTGACCTTACTTGCGTATAATATTAGAAAGACATCTAGAAATGTAATTATAGAAAAAATAGATTTTATGGATCTTTTATCTGATCCTTCACACGATACCTACGCTAAGCATTAAAAAATTATTTTTATTAAAAAAAAAGTGCAAAAAAAAAATTCAAAGTGTATAAATTATGCATAATTTTTAACTTATTCTTTTCTGAAGAGTTTCTTCTTATGACTAAAAATTATTTATATATATATCTTCCCACACAACAAAAATAACTATGCTTAATATGATGGTTCAATGAAGGGAAAGAACTTTTTAATTTAAATTTAAAATACCTTAAAGGTGTATTCAACGTATAGTTCCGAGTAAAACTTCATCCTAAATATCAATACAATTTTAGTAAGCTAACTTTCAAAATTATGAACTGGTAAATACATATTGTTTTTTTATTGTATCAAGGGTGTCAAGTTGAGATGAACCGTCAATCCAATTCATGTGGGGTTGATGTAGTTGAAGGAATGTGTTATTATCTAACAGCAAGTTTTTCTGTTTAATCTTTCAATAGATTTAATTAAATTAGATACTTGTTGACAGTATCAGTTTTACAGTTTTGAATCATTTTAGACATTTTAATTCGCTGTTAATCAATGGTTATGCTTATTTTTTTTAATTTATTTAATTTTTTATTTAAGTTTTTTTTGTTTTGTTATTTAGTGGGCTATGTGATAGGCTAAGATTCGCAAATCAAGCATGCATTTTAAAGCATTTCTATAAATGACGCATGCTTTTACTTTAAAAAAAAATATGGTTTTTTTTTCTTTTCTTTTTTTAAATCTTTGATAAATACAATTGTTAAGAATAATAGAATAAACAGTAATATTTTTTTTCTTTTGTACATAATTTTTCATGAATATTATCATTTAAAATTTAGTAAAAAAATATTAGACTCTTTTATGTATGTCTATAAATCATCGGTAAGAAATACTGCTGCTAAAAATAATGGTTTTCACGTTTTTTCTTTCTTTCTGATAAATCCATTATTTTATGTTTTTTAATTTAATTTCTTTTTCTCTCTTTGTGGAACAAAGCAGAAATTGTTTTAACTTCATAATCTAATAACTATTGAAATACATTTAAATTAAAAACTGTAAAATTATTGAAAATTAGGTTGAGCAATATTGTAGATACATTTTATTTCAACCCATATGAGTTTTGCTTCTTAGAAAATTCCTCCTGGTTGAGAATCATCGGGGCTGGAAATGAATTTGAAATCCAAATTATGTGTAACTCATGAATGCGAAATGAATTATGCAGCGAAATATATAATACTGCTAATAAAGAGTTATAGATTCCCTTTAACTACATTTTATTTTAAGTCACTGAACTATTATACACGACGTGTCATTTAAAAGGTTGTTTATATTTTATTATTAACTATTAACTATTATTACTTTTAGTGGTATTGGATAAAAGTAAATTGATTTTATTACAGTTAAAGTGTTTCATCTGCTTATGTTATTCAATAAGAAAAAAATTGAAAATCAATTCATCCACATTAGGGTCCTCTTCAAAAAACGAAAAACTAAAAATTTAAATTTAAAACATGGACAAATACGCACAAATTACACAAACATAAAACCGTAGGAATCGAAAACGAAAAATCTAGAGAATGGGTACTCAAACTTTTTTTCTGCTGAGCCGCATACATGTGTCTCCCATTTCACGCGGGTCTCATTCATATGTTAGCTATTTCAAGCAGGCAGCAAAATAAGGTTAAACGGGGGTGGGGGAGGGGAGAAATGCTTTAAGACCAAGACAACATTGGAAATTTAAAACATGGGAAATTGATCAAAATATTATAACTCCTGTTTTGCATTTTTCTAATTATTTTTTATATTTTTTTTCTCACTAACACTAAATTAAAAGAATTTAAGAAACACCCCTTCACAATTTTTGCATCAGTTAACGGTTTCATGTGATTACCAATAATATAAAAAACTTTTTAGGATGTCTTTGTCACTACTGTGGCATTACCACTGACAAAACCGTTGCTGTTGCAAAGAATATTCATTAAAACCTATTTATCACCTCTTCAAAGATGAAAAGTGTCATTTAATGATTGTTGTTTATTGGTATTTTTTAAATACAGCATTTTCCTGACAAATCAAACAAGTACTGATCCATGTTTGTTTTTCAGTACAAAGCTGTCAACTTCCAAATTGTTCGAATATGTTTCGCTTGGAAGGTATAAATGTTCAAAATTAGTTTCACCCATAAAATTGTCGCTACTCTACTGTTGTCTGTTATCGCTAACGTAACCGTTACATATAGAAAAAGAATATCAATTCGTAGCCTTACGAAATCGACAGCAAGAAAGCAAATTTGATATATTTGATTTCTTATCAATGAATTTCCCACCAAATTTTAAAAACATTGTCTTAAATATAAGAGTTTCTCAGAGCAATGGGTCATGACCTGGACACTTAAAAAGGCTCGGTGAGCCGCAGGTTGAATATCGCTGGTCTAGGAGAAAATCAATCCTGCAATCACTACATGAGTCAGCTGGCCTTCCAATACTGCAAGGAAACGTTGCATCTATGCTGTAACTTAGGATCAAAGTCCTGGTAGATGAGCCAGTGTTGTTTATTCATTGTGTTTGATTTACAAACAGGGCAAAGGCTGTTCAGAAAGTCTATTCTGCTTGGGTGCTCGGCTAAGCAGAACTATCTATTAATGTTGAATATTGTAATCAGTAATAACATTTTTTTACAAAAATGTACATTTTATGCTCTTTTAAGTACTTTTTTTATAAAATGTTTATTATTGGTTTAATGGTTTGTTGTAAAATGACAATAAAGTTCTTGCATCTCTATTTCTTTTTATTCATATTTTAGCATGAAAAAAATGCATCTTTAGTTAACAGTGCTTGTATTATTTGGGGAAAATGATCCCAGAGTTATATTTAAACACAGTTAAGAACAATTTTTGGAATATTTCTGAGAAATACGGAATGCAGTCCCCTTTAGATGTATTTGAGAGTTATTTTAAGTCACTTAAAAATAGCACTATTTTCTGAAAACTTACTCAAAACTTGATAAATCCTTTAGGCGATTCCTATAACTATAATAATCCGACATCATTATTCTGACATTTATGTTCTGAGCAGCAGAAAATCTATTCGGTATCTTCAAAAGAAAGACTATTCCAACACAGAATGCAGGCAGTCTTGTTGATCTTCTCGCCAAATGGTTACTTCCGCTTTCCGAATCCGAAACAAAGAGGGGGAAACCGGTACAAAAAACACAAAAAGTAAAATAAGACGGTACGTTTTTCCAAGTCTAGGTCTTACTTCGAACAAATCCAGAAATGCCTGTTGCAATAAAAGCATTTCTTGTATCCGTTTCCATAGCGAGTGAAACGAGAAATCCTCTCACGTCCCTTAGGGAAGAGAGCAAATATAACAGATCACCGCATTAAACTGTCCCTCAAAAATACGTCTTTGTATCCAGTTCGCTGCGTCTAAATATTGGGAGATATAGCTCTAAGAAAGTGAAAATATTTCCCTCACCCAACGGTCTCGCAGCTTGCTTTGGTAGATTAACCTCACCGTGGTTTAAATCTTTTTAAGAATGATATTTGATTTTGTGTTTCAGTAGTAAGATAAGTAAGTTCGTCCTGTCTTCATCAATCCATCCAATCATGCAAAAGAAATGTAATCCTTTTTTTATGAGTTCAAAGGCAGAGGTGGATGACATATATACACACATAAGGTTATGGATGAAGGGATATAGGGGGATTTATGTAAAGTTGCTTTGAAATTTTGCAGACATAAAACAAATGTTTGTTTTTTCAGTTATATATGTGTGTGTTAAGCACATCTGCATTAATAATGAAACTTCAAAGTGCTTTTATCTTATGCAAGTATCTAGAAAAATATAGAAAAGAAAAACTCTCTTTACAAATATGTGTTATATAATTTCTTCCTGCTGCTTTGGAACTCAGAAATATTTGTTATTAATTTCAATCCCTTTTATAAGCTAGTTTTGTATTTATTCTCATGATATTTGCCCTTTTTATTTAATTTCACATGCTAATTAAAAACTTCAATAACTAACATTTGTAAAGGTGGTTGCTGTGCTTTACGCTGTTATGATTATTAAACTTCTTTAAATATGAAAATGAAATTAAAAAGCATAAAATAAACCTAAAAAATTTGCTATTTTTTTATTTTATTTTTTTTCTTCCAAATATACGCAAATGCTTTTTGAATGATTTTTCATCAAAGATTTTTCAAGATAATTTTTTCGAAATTCCATCAGTTATAATAAATAATAGTAAGCTTTAAATTAAAAATGTAGGTTTACTTATTTAAAAAAAAGGTGCATGTTACTCAGTTCATACACCAAAAATTTATTGGAAAATATCTTTTGTGTCTGACTTTATGAACAAAATTATATCCAACTTAGTCTTGTGAATAAACTGTTAATAACTGTCTGCGCAACTTGTTAATAATTGCGCCAAACATTTAGCGCGGCACTGATAAAGATAAAGAATTATCAGAAGGTATTTAGAATAACTGATTTTAATAAAAGTTCATCCAGCTAAAGATGGCTAACTTTTTCAAAATTAATTTTATTTAATTTTCAAATATACTCATTTGAAAGAAGCATCCCTTGTAAAACACATAATTTCTTGAAAATTAAATAAATAACATTTTAAATATGATTTATTTTTAAAATGATAATTACATATTTTTATCAAATGTATTTCTGATTAGATTTTTTGAAACTAGAACATAACTGTAATGCGTGTAACTTGAATAAAATATAATTATGAAAACGTATTTGAAAGATTATAACTATTTCAAAAATTTTGATAAAAAAACACATTGAAAGTCTTAATTTTTTGTATATTTTTAATATCATTCTCCTCTCTCTCTCTCTCTCTTAAAATATGGAGATAAATAGCAAAGTCAAGAGTAAACATAAGAACTGTATAATACTAATTTTATTTGCAGTCGTAAAAGACATACTTATGGGTCTCTCTCTCTGTATGTGTGAGTATGCATATATACATACATAAGTATTACTTTCAATACCTTAATTATTAAACTGTGTTCATCAATTTTTTTAATTCATATAGCTTAAAGTATAATTTATAAACTCAGTAGTGAGTACTTTTTACTCTTATATACAAAAACATTAATTTAATGAAATGGCAGCACAGTTTGTGATAACAGTAAAATATAAAAATCATTATTTAATTAAGTGTAGAGAATGATTTCAAATAGAATGATTTCAATAGAATTAAATTTATTGATTAGTGATGCTAAAGTCTGCTAGGTATAAGAATTAAACATGTTTCACAAAAGAAAAAAAATTGCATTTTTAGGAAGTTTAATGAAAATTAAGAAGATGAACCAATATCTTAAATCATTAATGGGTTTTGAAAAAGAAAATACTAAATAATAAGAAAGCTTTCTACCAAATCAGTACTTGAATATTATTTCTTATAGAATAAATTTTATACAAAATCACTATAGGAAAAGAAGGGTATAAACTTCGAATACTTGTTTATTTTACTTATGTAAATAAGAAAAAAATTCTCTAAAACCCCATTTGTCGTAAAAGTAAGGAAAAAAATTGCATAGGCATTAAAAAATATTATATTTCAAATACAAATCGACATTTTTCTACAAACTGCCAATTCTTTAGCTGTCAGTAAAAAACTGTGTGGAATAAAGACTGCATTTTCTTTATAATTTTGAAAGGTTGAGTAAGAATGAGACAAATACCAGTAATTCTGTCTATTTGCTCTTTGCCACGATTAACTTACTTGTCCACACACAAAACAATGTAATTTTATTCTAAAATAACTTAGATGCACAACATGAGAATATTTCTTTGCTCTTTTAAATTTAAAATATTTCTGTTCTCTATTCATTGCGAAAACAAGGTACTTGAAAAAGTAGCAAAATTATTTTTACGTTAAATAGTTTTGTTCTTGTTTACAAAACGTTGTTCGTTTAAACAGATCAATGATTTTGAAAAAGAGCCAATAGAGGCTTCGTTTGGATTCAGTGTTTACAGAAGCCGTACATAGACTCTATGCGACTTTGTGAAAAGGATACGATTATCAAACGAGGCCTTTCAAATTTGGAGAACTGTGACCATATACTAGTGTCTTTAAAGACTGTCCAATAAAAGACTTTTCTTCAAAAAGAATAAATAGAATGATGAATAGAACGCAAACAGCCTTTCGCACTTCTCCGATAATTTTTCCTATTTCGTTCCCTTCTTCCCTTTTCTACCACCCTTTTTAAAAACCCTGCTAAACACTGTGCAATCTCTGGTATACTTTTTTCACTTTAAATCTTCAATTTATTATTTATTATTATTTTTTTTCATGTTTTTTTTTTCTTTTTTTAAATTTTTTTTCCCTACCTATCATCCTTTTCACTCTTCTCGCTAGTTCTAAGATCTCTTTTTAATTCACGCATTTTATTCATGTCAAAGAGGCTCCTAGGAAAAACGGGGGAGAGTGTACCGACTGTTTTTTCTCTTTTTTTTTTCTTTCTTTTTCTCTCCATTTTCTCATGAATAGATGTCTGAAGGATGTGTACTAAACTAGGAAGGATGGAGGAGGTAAACTGCGACACCCTTTTCAAAGTAAAAGCGAATAAAGACTGAGAAAAGGAATTTAAAAGAGAAAAAAAGAATAGCAACTAAAAGCAGGAAAAAATATAAAGAAAACTAAATCTAAAAAAAAGAGGGATCCATGTTCAGAATGTCTGTTTACTCTGTCACTGTTTGTTGTGTGTGGTATGCTTTCACAAAGACCGTTCTTAGCTACGGCCTGAAATATTTTTGCTGTTAGACTAAAGTTTATCTCAGTTTTAGAACTAACTCAACATACAGGGTATGGGACTTCAAAGGAATCTAAAGCTATGAACCTCATTTAAGAAGCACGAGAAGTATAACAAATTGAAATAAAGGGTTGTAGTAAAGGTGAGGGGTGAAGACGAAAGTCGCTCTCTTTTTCTACCTCATCAAGCCATGCAGTGAAAAGCTACAAAACTTCGTCAAATTTGGCAACACGTTTTGTCGAATTTCTATTTAAAATGTTTTTTTTTTCATTACCTTGACTATTGAAAAAGGAAACCGAAGTTACAATTTCGAAAACAGAATTCAAGTTGTTTGTAATAAAATAACGCCGAATTTCTGTAAATCATTTTTCAATTTTTTTTCTAATCAATTTCGATCATAAGTTTTTAGAAGAGTATTTTCAAAAATGAGTTTTATTAAAAAGTGAGTTTTTTTCTAATGTCATCAAGAGCTCGTATTTGAACTCCTATTGAATGCAACACTGTTCAAAGAACTAGTTATTTTTCCTGATTTTAAATTCTAGGAAATCATAAACTCGCGTCTCAACACCTTTACATAAAAATTTCTTTATTTTTTTTCTAGTATAATACATTTTTCTATTGGTGTAATTAGGAACTGGCTAAAAAATATGTATTACAAAAATTATATGCTAGTTATTTAAAAAACTTGTTAACATTTGGTGTTATATTGAGAGAAATAGTAATCAAATACCCCAATATATGTTGCTCGAAAATTTAAAGACTTCATGTACATTCTTTTCTAAATTTTCTACCGTATAAATTTTTTCACTTTATCTTAGAAATTTCATGTTTATTGCAGTGAAAAGGTGAACAAGCTAAAGAAAACTGAATAATTATTTTGTTTCTTTTCTTTAATTGACCCCATTGTATTGTTAAATGAATCTTTAAATGTTTAGGAATAGGAAACTTATATTTTTAAAAAACCTATTGATTTAAAGAAACGTTGATATTAATGTAATTTAAATGTTAATATTTGAGATGTAATAATAATTTTTTTAAATGAAAATTACGGTGATATGATTTCATTTTCCCATAAAATAAAATAAAATAATA
This sequence comes from Trichonephila clavata, assembly GCA_019973975.1. Taxonomy (NCBI): domain Eukaryota; kingdom Metazoa; phylum Arthropoda; class Arachnida; order Araneae; family Nephilidae; genus Trichonephila; species Trichonephila clavata. The sequence goes on along the minus strand of BMAO01021206.1, from coordinate 253,937 downwards.
ACTAAATTTTAATTTTTGATGGAATTTTAAAATTTTCTTCGTGTGTTTTTATGTTTACTGCATTCTTTTTTACATATAATTTATATTAAAATAGATAAAATGTTTTTAATCTATATGGCAGAAAATTTCTACAGACACACCAATTTTTTTTCATTGCATTATTTTGAGGATTATTTTTTCAGGAAACGTTTTTGTGATTTCTATAACTTATGCAAACAAAAGACCTCTTTTCTAAATTTAATGCATAGTGAATTTCTGAAAATTTTATGTTCAGTTGATTGATTTTTGGTGCAAGAAGAGCTTGGAATTTTTTTCCAGAAAAAGATTATTTTTAATATTTATTCAGTTGTTGAATATATCATGGTTTTTAATTTTTCTACCCTCTAATTTTTTAAAAACTCTTATTTTAATTATTTTATTTTGCCAATTACTTATAAATTCTTAAAAACGAAAGAATATATAAAATGCATGCTCTTTTGATATCTTTACCTGTTTCAACAAACAGCATAGGATTTTCCTACTTCCTTAGAACAACATCAAATATAAAATAAATCAAATGCATATTGTGTAGTTTTTCCATTGTCTTCAAGTTAGAAATTTCCAACAATATCGTTCTTGATTTTAAGTTTTAAGTTTAAGTTTAAAGTAAAAATAATTTTCTTTGTATATGTGTTGCTCCATATTAAGGAGGTTTTGAATAATAAATAATATTATTATTTATTATTCAATTATAATAATATATTATATATTATAATTTAATTTTATATGTAATTAAATATTTATAAATAAAAAAATTTTAATAATATATTTCGGAAAAAAATTCTGAAATTTTAATTTCTAGTTATCAGAATGTACTCAATACTTAAGTGGTCATGATCGTAGCTGCATGCATTTACAACATTAAAGTCGAGCCACGCATGCGAGTGCTGATTCCAATAAGAACCCACAATGACTGATTCAATTAAATGAGCTGGTTAATAGAGGCGCATTAATCGGAATTAAGTTTCGACCCATTTAAATAGCGTGGTGAACTCTGAAAGTTAAAACACTAGAGTTCTACAGCAAATGTCTCTCATATAAATTAAATGTTGCTCAAAATTTCGAAATCCATACCGATAGACTCGAGTTGCCAACATTAATTCAAAAGTTTTTTTAATTATCAGAAAAATCGTCTTCGCAAAATCATGAGCTCTTTTCTTAGGAATACATTCACACTTATTAAGATATTGACACTAAAAAAGTTGTTATTTATTAATTTATGTTTGTGCATGAAGATAAAAATTCTCGCTTGAAATCACAAAGAATGTATACGTATATCTATATAGCACACACACACACATATATATATATATATAGTGAAGGAGAGTAGAAGGAGAATATATAATATATAATTATGAGGACTATATTATTCCATTTATAAATGGAAATCGTTGCCTTCATATAAACGAAGTATTTTTAATTTTTAAAGAGTTTTTTAGATAGTGTGAAATACGAATATTATAATTTTATATTACTTAAAACTTTAAAACATTCTTCATTTTCAGAAAATTGTTTTTTTAAAGTTCATTTATGTATCTAATGTTACATGGATATATTTTTTAATGTCTTAATTTATATTTTGTAAGGTAGAATAATGTAATACAAGTGTCAATAATATTTCTTAGAAAAACATTCTTATTGCATGCTTTAATGCTTTTACTTACAAATGTGTGTTTCTTGTACAGGGGAACTCTCGGCAGATCTTAAAGAAACAACAGGAATCACAGTAGAAGCAGCGAAAATCGGCGAAAAGGTAGGATCAATTCCAAATAAGTACTAGAATAGGCGAAGCATTGCAGTATCACAAATTGTGATACTTTTTTACCGATTTGACTTTTGTACTTAGCATGTTGAATATGCATATAAAATATTTGCAAGTGATTATAATAGTACTTAGATCATAGATACTAAATGAAGAGATGTGTAAATCACTTTCAAAGCATAGTATGACGTTTCATTTAGTGTATTTTTAAAATGGATCTGAGTTTTAAAATCAAATGTATTAGTAAGTTTTGTCTTGCATTGATTTTGCTTAACGATAAACTAGTTTCATATGAACCAAAAGAATAAAATACACTGAACTTTTAGAAAAATATCCTTTTTTTAGATGGTTCTGAAAAGTATGTAAAAATTACGTTAGTGAATATGAGACATTTAAAAAAATTCACCTGGTTTAATTTGACATTTTTAAAAAACATTTCAAGATGTTTTTGTTAAACCACATGAATTTTTTTATAATGAACTATTATGTTAATATAAATGATTAAAATAGTATACTAAATTAATTACATTTTTATTAATTGATACAGTAAGGTTTTTTAAATTACTTTTAAAGACAAATTTTCTTTACTGGGCTGTGTTTAAATTTTATTTCAGATAACATAATAAATTACATTTTTTTCAGCAAAAATTCAAGAGATACACACATCAGAATTAAATTTTCAGAAGCTAACGCTTATTATTATTATTTTTATAAATATATTTACAAACATATTAAATATATTTAGTAATCCGATGGTATTTTCGTTACTTTTTAACAAAAATATTATTACTCTTCCATATAATTATTATGAATTATCTTGTTACTTGAATATATGTATTTGCGAGAATGAGGATAAGTGCGTCTAAACATTCGTATGTAGAAAAAATTTATGAAAAAATAGTAAAAAACTTCATCAAAACAACAAAAAAGAATATGTGAATTGAAATAGAAAAATCCAAGAAATTAAAAATTAAGAAAAGTACCGGCAAAATTAAAATGTATTTTTAGAATACCTGCATTAAACTAATTTTATGGTACCGTATATTTTCCCTTTGAGACTTGGTTGATTAAGACGAAACATTTACAAAAAAAGAAAAGTTTAATAAATAGAGTTAAAAAATGAATGAATGAATGAGAAATCAAATGAATTTTAAAAAATGTCAGAGTATTTAAGAAATAATGAATAAAACATATGCTAACACAATTATTCAAAGTGACAATTAAAAATTTTTAAATACATAAACTAATACTAATACTAAAATACATAAACTAATACTAATAATAAAATACATAAACTAATACTAATACTAAAATACACAAAATAATACTAACCTTTATCAATTGTAATCATCTAAGCTTCATCTAAACAACGTAGATTCAAAATACATTAAAGGAACTTGTCATCATTTCAAGAATGTCAAGAGGAGCGAGCTGTTATTGGTTGATTGTGTAAAAAGTTGAGAGTTGTAAATGGACAACAATATATCAACAATCTAAAAAAATAATCGCAATCTTCACAGACAGATTACTAACATGTAGATTTAGTGATCTGATTGCTGTCTTTGGTAGATTTGGAATATGAATCATAATTTAAATAGCTGATAAATGTATTTGTAGTGTATGTATCATTTAAAAAAATTAATAGGAAAATCATATTATAAACAATATTATTGAATTTGTGTACTTTGTTGTAAAGTTGTTTCCGACTTTAAAAATTTACTGTATTTATATATAAATGCATGTATGCAAGTTGATATTTTAAAAATAGATTTTTATGATATGGAACTGATCCATCATTAAAAATTTCTATAATATTTTGTTTAATGATATAAGAGCCTTTTAGACAAGTGTCATCCTTATCACTTGACCATGGCTCAAAATAATGAGGTTCATTGCCAATAGCCTTTATTTAACTTTACTCTGCGACTGAAAATCGAATCAAGTCTATAAGAAATCGATGATATAATATTTTTATTGTTTTGAGTTTAAAGGAAAATAAAGTGGTAAAAAATAGATGAATGATGCATTACAAGGATAAAATTTTAAATCAAAACATAAAATTTTGTCTGTAAATTAAGTTATAATGAAGTTACAGAGTCTGAAATTAATAATAGTATGAATGTTGTCTTATTATCGCATTCTTTATGTCACAATATAATATTTTACGTTTATCCTAATTAATTATTCAAAGACCTTTGATGTATTTCTTTATTTTATATTGAAATATTGAAAACAAATATATAAGTTCGTTTTATTTGAGGTATATATATATATATATTTTGTGAAGAAGATATATATATCAACTTATTATTTAAGTACGAGTATGTTCTCTTTGATTCTCTGAAATTATTGTAATTTAGTTTTGATTTAATACTAGATAAATCGAACCATGCGGGTTATTGATTTTTATGATTAAAATAATCTACAGAATTTTGTTTTTAAAAATATCGAGTCTGACAATGGTTACGTTTATAAGGCGGGGGGGGGGATTGTTTTGCTTTTCGTGAAACAGATCCGCTTTTTTTCTGTTATGAAGAAAAAGTTCACCTGTTCGGAACTGCTTATTACTCATATGTTCCTTTGGAATTTTTGCTGATTTCAATTCTAAATAAATTTCATTCAATGATTGGAAGTATTAATGAATAACACATGTCTCGGTTAATTTTTTAATTAATTTTTGTGGATTATCCATATAGATATTTTGATTTTTTTATTTGAGTAAGTATTAATAGTTCTGATATCAATTTAATATTATGCACAGAGCAAACTCATTTATGGAGAAAATCCTCCTATCACCTCGTGCAAATTTATATTTTTACCTCAAATTATATACCTCGTATTTTTTTCTTCATCACAATTTTTTTTTTCGTTTCAAAATAAAAAGTATTAAATAATTTATTTTCCCTCCAAATTGTTTCCATCCACATTACGGTATCGTATTTTATCAGTTGTAATCCTAACTATAAAATATTTTTTATGCCGGTTTGTTACCTAAACATATGATCTTCAGAAATTCCATTGAAGTTGTTAATATACGTAGGATATTTTCAGAGAATGTGTTTTAAGTACAAGTTTTCAAACAGGTATCTCAAAAAACTTTCTTATCATGTTTCTAGTTGCTCTGCGGTAAATGAAGCTATAATGAATGTAAGGGAAAGGACAGGAATAAGTGAGAATAGGGCTAGGCCAACTAAGATAAAACTCCCGACTTAATCCCTCTCTTCTGTACGAGATATCTACATCTCCTTTGCTTCGATGTAACAATTAGTAGGAGAAGTAAGGAACAATAATGTTAATTGAAAAACTAATGGATTGCAGCAAAAGCTTATATTTTAAAATATGTATTTTCATATCGGATTTACTTAATAAAAATTTTGAAATATGGTGAAAATGAGGAAAGCAGAGAGAGAAGAAAAATATTCAGAGTAATGCCAATGCCAATGTAGAGAAATTCAGTATTGAAATTTTCTTAAAAATATAATGATACTTAAGTTCAACAGAAATATACTCGAAATTTATTGGAATGTATATTTCGTGCTATATTCCCGGGCTATATTCGTGCTATAAGCCCGTAATGCTAATATACCTTACGGCTTAAAATATTTACAACTTTAAAATTGTTTCAAAAATTATTATCTGAAAGATTCAGAAACATTTGGTAAGGAAGAATTTTGGAAGTCAAATAATTTTTTAGTTTTCGAGATTTCTTCATTAAATATTTTTTTCCAGCTTCCAACATGCAATTTTTTTTTTTTTGCTTTTGATAGTAGAACATAATTTAAAGAACGTTCCTATGTTAAAATTTTGTAACTGAATGATGGTACACACACACACACATACTAAGAGATAATATAGATATAATATTAAGTTATTTTTTCCGAGATAAGTTTTCTTTCTTTCTTACTACAACCGAGCTCAAGATGTGGCTTAGTAGTAAATTTTAATTTTAAAAAAAAAAATTGACTCAATATATAATGCATTTATTTATTAATAAAATTCAAAATAAGTTTTTTTTCCAAAGTTTTTCTTTAATGATCAATAACGATATTTTTGAAATAACGATTATATTCGAACTAAAAGTACATTTACAGAAAATTTCTCATTTTCTAAAAAAATAATTTATTGTATTATAGTCTACATTCTACTAATATTTATAAAGTATTGTGTTCAATTAGGGTGTTACATACCTAAATAAAGTTTTTCGAAATGTTCTCTTCTCAATTATTATGAATTGATTTAAAGAAATTTTATCGACATTTACAATACCATTAAGTTAAAATTTTGCAAATATTACATATAATGTTTAATTTTTTAAAAAAGAAAAAAATATATCAATTAATTTTTGAAAAATCAAACTGTATATTGTAATTTTCAATCTCAAATAAACATCAACAATTTAAGCGTTTTCTGAAATTGAATTTAAAATTGATTCCATGTTAGGCTTAGCTTAGTGTATTTCTTTTTTGAGACGCTTGTGTGTAGGAATTTAGTTGCAATTTATAGCAATATCTGTTTTACAATAACTCATTTAAAATAAAATGATTTTCGTTTACTTTTTATGAAATTTCTTATTCTTATTAAAAGTTTATTTTTATCAAAGTTCATGATTTCTGAAATGTTTTAAAACTAGATTTTCATTCATGTTCTTTTATGATTATTTCGAACTTACTTTATCGATAATTTTACTTTTGCGTTAAAACTATTAATTTGATGTAAATGACGGAATGAATTTATTTACAGAACAAAATTTCCTACTAAATCCATGTATACTTTAAGTTAACGAATCTGTGTTTTCAATGAAAGGAACGTTTTTTGCTTCAGTTATCCATGCGAATCAACAAATATAAAGAAAACTATTATCTGGAAGTATTTATAAAAAATACTCTTCTACAAATGATACAAAATAGACAACAAATTACATTAACTATAAAAAACTCCTCTCGTGCTTAAATTGTTTTGTAAAATTTATTAAAAAAAAGGTTAAATAATAAACGTTGGAGAGTTTCTACAATTAGCTAAGAACACATGAACGAAAATCATTGCAATTTATTCAACGCCTTTTCGAAAAATTTATTTTCTCCCTATATTTTTTATAACATATAACTTGATATAAATCGTTAATAAATATAATTTTAATGTAAATAGGTCTATTTTCTTTCCTTATTCAATTATTCTACTGTCCCTTTCATCGCAAACAATTTCTATATGTTTTCATTATATTTACTCAATACAGTTTTTCCAGTAATACGATAACACAGTGTTCCATTAATAAATTAATAAAGCTGGGAACAGTATATTCAATTAAGAGCTCATTTTCTCCCCTGTCCTCTACTAATTCCCTTTCCTTACTTTGATCGCACAGTACCGCTTCCTGTAGATAACATCCTGATACATGTGACCTCTGTACTTTCAAATTTAACTCTTTTTGAAGCTGGTCTGCATACTTAAAGAAATTTATTCATTAGTGCAGCTAATGGGATCATAAGTCCTTTTTGGCTTAGTAAGGACAGTAAAGTGAAAAGTACCATTCTGAAAAATGGGAAGTATATTAGAGAGAACTTTGGAAAATTCTTAGATAAAGTCGTTAATTACATCGGAGAATTCGTTGGGTGAAGCACAATTCCCATGTAAAATGTCGGTACGTACTCCTCTTGTAACAAAATATCGAAAGACTTGAGTGCACTAGTATTTTTATTTATATCTTAATTCTTTTTAAAATGTTCCTGCTCGTCAAAATGTCGCAATTGGGGGAATTGTTTATTTTATATTTCATTAGTGTATATCTGTAAAAGGTTCAGAACAAAGAATGTGAGAGATGAAATTTCGTATATTCATTTAAATGTGGTGTGGAAACAAAAATCCTATTTCTCTATTAACTACGTGTATTTTCCGTAAATAGTTTTTATAAAATTTATGGGGAACTATCGCTTGATTGATAAATTTTCTTAGAAATTAGATTAAGAATGGAAATATGAAAGGAATAGTTTTAAAAATATTATAATGATTCCTTATACCAAATATATATATTTGAAGGATTTGAACAGAAATCGTTCAGTAGTTCTAAAGATCTCGTAAATTTTTTTGAGAATAAAATTTAACAGAAATTAGGGTTTTCCTTCAAAAACATGCACTTTTTCTATATTAAATTTTAATGAAAATTAGATATGCACAAACTACATTTCAATTAACATGACTTCGAATTTTGAGGAAGAAAATTCCCATGTATGAAATATTGTAAAAATTACAGTTTCATAACATTTAGTGAATTAGTACTCTGATTAGTGATTCTGCTGAGGAAATATTTGATTGATAAATAGTAGTAAATATATAAGTTGATGTATTCATAAATATAAGCTGAAAGATAATAATAATAAGTTATATTTTATTTGGTATTATTTGTAAAAATAAGAAAAACATGTTAAAACGTATATTTCAACTTAATCTGTGATTATTATAAAACACTATTCTTTTGCGTGAGAAAAAATTGCTTAAAGATTAACAAAACTGAACTCTTGCATTTATTATCCATTTTAAGGAAAATATTCAAAATATATTTGGTAGAAATCTATATTAGCGATTTTGAGATTTGCATTAAATACATTATTTAGACCAGGGGTCAGCAAACCATGGCTTGCAAAGCACATACGGCTGGCTCTCCGTACATGGTTGCAGCTCTTCAGTTTTTTTTTATGTATTATGAAAGAATAATTGTGTCTAATAAAAATATTTCCCTTTTGCTTTTTCATTTATGATTAACTATTGAATAATATGCCTCTGTATTTTCGTATACATTTAAATATCTTACTAGTTTAAGATATTCAATTAAGATAATTATTTCTGCATTACATTGCTTTCCGTTAAATCAAAACTTATCGAGAATTAGAAAGAATTTTCCTGTTATTGTTGGACTAAAGTGGTAGAAGTTCAATTTGTTGGTAAAAGTGTCGCCACAAGAAGAAACTCTTAATGCTATTTCCAGTAATTTTTACTTACATGTACATGGATTCTGTAGATGTCTTGAATAGACATGAGATACACTTAAATTCTCAACAAAAATGAGAAAAATATGTTCCTTATTTTATGACTAGCCTATGTATTAATAAAAAGAGCGTGAAAATAATTTTCCTTCGCAAGAAAAATCCCAATTAATTTTGATTATTAACCTAAACATGAAATTTCTGAATAAAGCACCTACGGTATTATCGATAAAGATTTTTTTTTTCAGGAAGCTCGAAAGTTAAATTCTAAACATTATAAAATTTTGCCAAGGGTTTTTCTTCCGTTAAGTCACAGAGGCAGAAATATATTCAATATTTTTCAGTTTTTAAAGGAATGTAAAATGTTAATTTGGCTAAAATTTTACTTACGTATATTAAAAAATATTAGAACATAACAGTCTTGGTCACTTACGGTACCGGAGTCCCTCCCCCTTCTTTTAGAAAGCGTATGCGTATAAATGGCTTTTTAACAATTTAATAATCTTGTTTAACTTGCAGATAACCTCTTCAATCGCAAAAGTTAGCCCCACACAATACCTGTTGTAGACCAAAATATATCATAAAATGCATTAATATATTTAACAGTATTTCTGTAAGACTATTATGTACTTCTTTTTATTCACTTATAAGTGTTTTTTTTATTTTGTTACATTCGTTTTGTTTTTAAAGTAAATTAAGAACTTACTTTTTTAAAATTTTATTTTATCTAAACTTAAACCATCTTTTTTCAAATATTATATCTCGTATCTAATAACGTTATTATCTCCTAATTATTCACAACTTCTACACAGCTAAATAAAATAAATATGTACAGAAAGAATAAAAATTATTATATTTCTCCATCACAAGTTACGAATTCCGTAAAGTTACGAATGCATTTTTCATCGACAGTCATTCCATCAACGGAATGGAGCCAAGCTAAATTCCAAATGGGGTATTAACATCAACCCTCTCTGTCTAGTGAAGCTACTTATAATTCAATTAAAGAGTTAAAAACCCTACCGCTAAGAGCTTTCTACATCCCAGAAGATACTGTATTAACAACTAATGAAATCATCTCTCCGCGGGTAAATTAAAATGAAACAAAATCCTTTTGCTCCTTTAATTGATGGTTTTTAAGCTTAATGGAAATTCCGTTTTGTTTACTTATGTAACGTTTCTCACTGTTCAGTGCCAATTACTAATTCTCATAGGATACAGAGGACGGAGATTATACTTGAATGGAATCATTTTAAATTTCAAAGAGGAGATCAATACGAACTTGTGCAATAGCAAAGAATGAACGCTCGCGTCTCAAGTCCTTTGGGAATTACAAATGAAGTAAAACTTTCTGAAACAATTTTAAGTCGCGGTAGAAAGTTTTCTTTCTTTTTCATTTTTCTCCTTCTTTATGTCAACAAATAGTCATTTAGGATTTTGCGAATGTAAAAATTAAATTCATTTAATGAGCTTATAAGGGTTAGTATTTAGTCTTTAAAAATCAAAATTCACTTTCGGAATTCAATTATATTATTTCTTTACTTCAAAGTTTTGTTATGAGAATACATATTACGAAAGTTATTACTCCCTATGAGTGATTATCGAAGCAAATGTGTTTAAATGTCCACAATATTTGCAAAATAAACAAAATTTTAAGTTCAAGATGTAATTTTATAGAATCTACATTTTTTCGCGCTAAATTGTTAAAGTAAAAATCAAACTTTCCCAGTAAAATTAAGTTTCCAAAAATGAAAAGGCAAATCTACCACCTCATTCTCATTATGGAAAAAGATACTCTTAAAATGGGGAAGAAAATTACTATCATAACAAGGGTAATATATAATAAATCTCCACAGGTTTCATTATTTTTCACAGTAATTATAATTTTTATTCTGCAATAAATAGCATCGAATCTTTGAGCTGATTATTAGTTTTGGATGCTTAAGATTAATCCAATATTTAATTAATTAGTTATTTGAATGATGCTTTTTTTTTTCATTGTTCCCTTGGATTTTTTTTAAAAAAACTATAATGTGTTTTAATTTATGCTTGATTATTACTTAAAACCAAGAAATTAAAAAATAGATGAATATAAAATCAGCTACATTTTTTACCTTTTAAATTTTCTAATTTTGAAACTCTTACTGTTAATCAGGTACAAAAGTTTAATTCCTTTTCTTCATGTTTCTACATATTATTATGTCAAATGTTACAATCTGGTATATTTGACACAGGGATCAATACTTTATCGCCTACCAGTTTTGATAAGTGATCTTATGAACAAATAATAATTAATTTATATCTCTCTTGTTAGCTTTATCTACTCTTTTTTATATAGATATAGAATCTTAAATTTTTTAACGAAACATTATTTAATTTAAATAATACTATAATTTGAAAAATACTAATTATTTATTTTTTATTTTTTATTATTAGTGAAAAATTATTTATCTTTTCACCCAAGTCTAAATCCCGAAAATGAACTATTTTCATTTAACAATTTTGTTATCTACATTTATCATAACACTATAGCTGCATTAAAATAATTTATTCTTTAAGGTTTGAACATTCTGCTTAAAAATCATTTCAGCAGTTATTTGTAAAAGAGTAATTTCCTAAACATATGCTGTATAATATCATAAATGTTTTGCTTTCATTGCTGATTATTGATATTTTGTTTTTTCTTTTAGTTAAAAAATACTGATTTTCTGTAAAATAAATATCCTTTACTTTGCTGTAAATCATGAAAAGTAAAGACTTTGTATTAGAATAAAGCTGGATAAATAATTAAATAAATAAATAGATTAAATTAAGGTGGAAACAAAATTAGGGTTCCATGAATATGGGAAAACTTTAACATTTTAAATGGTTTTTAAATGATAGAATAAAATCCTAGCTTTTTATTTTGTTTTCTGATTAAAAGAAAATAATTTTCATTAAATTTTCGACTATAGTGATAATAAACCCAAAATACTGTGAAGCATTTCAGATAATTTACTTTACAATTATAAAATATTAAAGAAAAAGTTTTGGACAGAAATAAAAGAAGACAAGTAATTCAATATTATAAGAAATAAAATTACATTATCTTACATCTAAAGTTTTATATAGAAACTTAGATGTAAAATTACGTAAAAATACTGAATTTAAATTTTATAATTATTTTTAGTTTGTTTTAAAATGAAATAACAACAAAGACTTCTTAAAGTAAAAATATCTAATTCATATTTCCTATAAAAGAAATAAAATTTCTTATGTACAAAGCGTAAGTTTAAGTTTTGTTAACTTTAGTATGAACATAAGAATAACTTATTCAAATTGTTTAAAATATATAAAGTCGGGAAACTAATAGTTTCTCAAACGTAAAAAGGTTGTTCTGGGTAAAGTTTGTATAGATTCACAAGGAATGCATGTAATTAAAGTTGTTGTGATTGAAAATAAAAATATTTTTACAAAACAATTTCAACGATCAATTTTCCAAAAAACATTTCAACTACTATACTTGCTAATAGTAGAGAGAATTTCAAATAATTATTTTATTCTTGAAAAAAATATTTGCTAGACTCCTAAGTAATATAGTATTTTTTATTTATTTATGTATTGCTAAAATAATATAGCATTTCGCATTTCTTTATTTTAAACACAATTTTGAAATAATTTTCTAATAGATACATTTTTCTAAACATTTGATATGAGCATTCTAGTCCTATTTTTATGTTTTCAATAAATTAATGACATACTATTGATACATCTGATTATTTTTTACACAAAATATGAATGAAGTTTTAATTTTTCATAGTTTATATTAATAAATAAAACCTCTACCAAAAATATTTAAATCATCAAAAATTTTGAATTATCAAAGGTGCAATATAAAAATCTATGAATTAAAACAATATTTTCAAACATAATTATATATGTATATATTTATTAATTTTATAAATAAAATCATGTTATGAAAATTGTATGTAAATATTTTACTTTTTTTTTAAATATCAAATATGTTTAAAAAGTAATAACTGCACACTATCTATTTCCGAATTTCATGCTTTTCTACTTAGAGATTGATTAAAACTAAATATTATGAAAAGGAACTCTTAACGGAACCATTAATTATACATATATATGTGTGTGTGTGTGTGTGTGTCAATTATGTATTATAAAGGAATATCTGTGATAAGAATGCTTACTTTCATCCGCATCGTAGTATTATCAGTTTAAGCAAAATAAAGGCATATTTACCAATTGATTTCATAAGAAAATACTTTTACTCACAGTTGATAACTGTATGTAGCAGTGTTTCTCAAACCTTCAATATTTGGAACCCAATTTTCAAACAATTTAAATCATACCTCCTTCATACAATAACAATGTATAGAATGCAATAATAATGTACTTTGGCACTTAAGCTGCAATACGGCCTTAACTATAGACCGTACAAATTATCAAGATAAGTATTAAATTTTGTATATGTAACTTTTAAGAAATAGATATTTAAAGCAAGTTACTTTTTAGAAATAGGATAAGTATTATGATACTTTTCCTTTCTAATTTTTAATTTGGAACAGAATGTAATCAATATGCAACGTGTATTTCATTTTTTATTAAGTTAGAAGCATTTTCTATTGCTTCTTTTCAGTAAATTAACAATTTTTTTTAAATAATCTTTTATTTTCGACCCCACGTAATCAGGATCCTCTAGGGGATACACCTCACAATTTGAGAATCACTGGTATATAGTATTACATCCTTTTATTTTTAGGAGAAGTACTCGGTCATTTTTAAATCCTTGAAATTATCAATTTCTCGGTTAAGATTTTAAAACTGTTTTTCAATAACTGCATAATAAAAAAATACAACCCTGTCTTGTAAAAATTGAAAAATCTGTGAACGTCCATTTCTATTCCACCTTTATTTTCTTTTATAAAAATGCTGCAAATCCTCGAATGTTTTTTTCTTATTTTGACATGTTTTCCCTCGTTTACGTCGATCTGACAATCCTTGAAGTGCAGCTTATGTATACTCTTCTCCTCTACGTTTTTATCGAAAACCCTTATATTTGCATAAAATCTCTAAAGAAAGTAGATTCGTAAGTGTATAGCGAAAAGTTGAGATTCAGAATACATTTGAATCCTGTTTAATATAATTTCGAAAGACACTAATACAAGCTATATATGCTGCACATTATGTACTTAAAATGAATGCATATATTGACTACAGTACTTGCGCAATTTTTTTTTTATTGTGGGTGTGGAAATTAGAGATACTAATAAATATTAAAAGCATTTAAGTTCTCTATACGTTTTTATGTAGTTATATACTCATTATTTTTATTTTCATAAATTGGGTTTATACCGACATTGCATTTTAAAAAATTCATACATGTTTTTAATTAAATTACTTACTAAAAATTTAGCATCTATCATTTAATTTACATATTTTATTACATAATTTAAATTTATGCATAAAAAGTATTGGATAAAAGTATTGTTCTGTATGCATTTATAAAAAGTAACTGATTACTGTTTTTGCTACCGTGTCTATAAGTTTGACTAAGTGTATTTTTTTCATTCTTTCTAGAAGATATATTTTTCGTACTCAATTACTCTGATTATTTAAATATTTTTATTTATACAATACAATTTATATGAAAATTGAGCAATTAATTATGTTAACTATAAGGTTGGTATTTAAATTAAGCTGTTTATTATGTTAAAGAACAGAAATGTTTCATTGTGCCTAAAGTAATTAAACTGTGATAAAAAAATAATATACAATTTGCGTCGTTTCATTAAAGAGAAACATAAATACCTTTATGTATGTGTGAAGGGGATTTTTTAAATTATTTAAATAGAAGCAAAAATAAAATTCATGCTAGGAAAAGGAGTTTTTAAATATATATACCCTCACATTTTCATTCGTGTTTAAATATTCGTTTCTATAATTTTACTAACAATTAATGCTTGTATTCATTTGAAATGCTTTAGTTTTACCTGTATTAAGGTCGATTGTGATAAATAATACTTATCTAAATGTGACTATTTTTGATTGAAACTATTTTGTTATAACTAAGTAACCTTCTGTGAGTCATTGTTGAATATTTCAGATTAAGTTTCTATATATATGCCAATATATCTGGATATTATTTTGCATCTCAAACTTTACGCATGTAAAAACACTTATAAAATGCTACTGAAATGATTTTTCAACTCTGCAAACCCTTTTCAATACTCCAAATTTAAGTAGAGATTTCACTATTTTTATCTCCATTAGATAATTATAACAAGTATGCATCTATTTTATTATTTCAAAGAATAATAACAAATATTTTATAATTCTTAGTCAAAATATGTATTATGAAAAGTATTAAAAACAGTAAAACATTGTATAAAGTTTTGTACCTAATTAAATAAATCTATATTTCTAACTTGCCACATAGATTTTCGAATGACTAACTTATGTCTCTCAAATCTGTGAAATTATCAAAGTGCTTATAAACTTTAATTTTCAAAATCTGGTTCCAAGCAATTCCTTTCTCAACACAACTAATATATAAGCTTAAGACAAAGCAGCTCAACTCCATTAGCCATCATTCTCCTTCTCCACAATCCGTATATTTAAATTATCAAACAATACTTCATATACGACAGCTATCAATGAATAAATAAAACGTTCAAACTCCATGAAATCCAACGCACGTATGTCATTATCCTTCCTTCCGGTAATGATGTCTAATTTTGCTCGCTTGTCATTTAACACCACTAACATCATTACAAGCTCCAATGAATATGCAAATTAAATAAGCTGCTTTGATTGGGAAAACACTTATTATCCAAGGAAATATGCATTTTAAGTTGTAGGGGACGGTAGAGTTCGGGGAATAGGAGCCTTTATCTGAAAACTTCGTTTACTGCCTATAAGCTTCATTTTTCGGCTTTCATCCTTGGCTTCGTGATCTTTGTCTCCACGTGAAGTTTCTGTCATGTGCGTTAACGTGCGCTTAGATCTCAAACGCGCGTGAATTTTGGCCCCTCGTTTTAATCAGCGTGTTCAAGGAGCGTGAAAAATGGACTCGGTTTCATGAAA
Source organism: Trichonephila clavata (assembly GCA_019973975.1). NCBI lineage: Eukaryota > Metazoa > Arthropoda > Arachnida > Araneae > Nephilidae > Trichonephila > Trichonephila clavata. The sequence continues at coordinate 238,073 of BMAO01021206.1, read as the reverse complement.
GAGTTCGTCAACAAGTTCGATTAACGGAGTTTTAAAAGGGGGAGGGAAAGGGTTGTGTAAAAAGAGTGATGGCGAAAACGTGTGTCTGCAGTCATGCGTATCTTGATCGCTTGCCAGCTGACAACTATAGTTGAAGCTTTGTGGCTTTAAAAGTTGGGAAGTAAAGATCATCAACACATGTGATGAGGAACAATGGAATTCTGGGGTTGAGATTTAATTTGCGCCTTAATTAATCTTAATTAGCTCAGAAATGCCAGGAGATTTAAAAAGATATCGTAATTATATTTTTTCATGTCTTCACTTCTTATACTTTGAAAACTATTTTTTTATACGATGTTCTAGTGGAATTTTTTTTCCATTTTCAGAATCTTTACAGCCCTTGCTTTTAAAACTAGATTGCCCAAATATGCTAGGCTGACGAAAATCTATGCTTTAATATTAAATATATTCTGGCTTATAATTTGAATGATAACTTAATTATATATTTCTACTTTTAATTTAAGGTATTAAAATATTTTTAGTAACACTATCCAATTGAATTCTGAATTTTAGATGCTTTTTTGCGTTGTTTAGTTTACTGGAAAAGCCAGATAAAGTCTTATAAAATTAGATATTTTTAATGAAAAGAAAGTAATATTATTTTTTCCGTATACAGATTTTAGCAATTATTTAAATTACAATCATTTGTTTAGTTTAATCATATAAATGGACTACATAGTTCACAAATTAGTAAACAGAATTTTTTTTTATAAAAAACAGTATATTCGAACCATCTTATACTTAATTCATTGTAGTGCTCAATGGAAGTGTCGATTCAGAAATTTTAAAAAATTACTGAAATCTAAAGTCAAATTAAAAAAAAAAAACATTTTTAAAATTTTTTTTAAATTTCAAAAAAAAAATGGATTAAATTATTTGGGTAGGATTCTAGCTTTTAAACCATTCAAAAAGAATTAGAGAAACTAGTGTCACATTAAAAGAAAAATTCATACGAAACTGAGAGCCAAACAGAATTTTTTATCCATTCATGTAAAGGAAAGAAACAATAAATGAAATAGTGTATAACACTTACATTCTTTGTTTCTATTGAAATGTTGTGACATATATATATACCATCTGCAGTGGTGCACACAGGAATTTTTCAGGGGTGGGGGATCCACGGTCGGAAGTCCGCTATTCTCGTATCATGCTCCATTACGCCACCCAACATATTCATCTGATTTTGTCGATTTTAGGGAACAAAAAACAGTAAATAATTAATTATTGAATAATAAATGCTTAATTAAATTTTCCATACTATATACATAAGGTTATAATCAGTCGAAAAATATCAAGGCCTTGGGGAACCCGAGAACCTCACCCCCATTGTTAGCGCCACTGACCCCCTGGTATTATAAAAACAAAAGTACAAAAAACCTATAGATAATTTTTCCAACCTTTGAAAATTAATTTAATGTTGAATAAATCGCAATAAAACAAGAAGATAATGTAGAAACACGTTACTTTTTACTTCAACACAAATTTAATTTTACATAGTCACCACTTTTATCACTTTTACTAAAATAAAAAATGTTAAAAAGCTTTCGCATTTCATCAGAAGAATCTCTTTTGCATGTATCCTTTCCGCGAGGCATGTTAATTCAAAAAATTCGCAGACAATGGATTCATTTGAGTTCTGTATACAATATGCTGCATATATAAATAAACACCAAACGAAATTTCATTTAGGTTTCCCTAGAACTTAATAAATACATAGTTTTACTTAAAACGCTACTATTTTACAGTCTTTCGCCATATAATTAAAAGCGCAGAATAAAATTCACCAAAAGAGAAAAAATATATAGATCTCGATATTTAACTTAAGAAAATGATACGTATCTATAAACTACCGAAGTTTTAAAAGTTACTCGAGGACTATTTACTTTAAAACTAATGTAAAAAGGTAACATACTGCATGCACTTTTAAAAAAAAAAATAAGTTGAATATTTTAAGACAGATGGAAAAATCTCTCTCTCTCTCTATATATATATATATATATATATATCATCCATATATTTATTATGTCTAAGTTCTATTATTTTTACAATTTCTAATATATCCTTTCTAAAATCTTATGTCTGGTTTATCTTACAATTTCGGTTTTCTCAGTTTTGATTATTATTGATTATTCATCTCTCTATAGTAGAAAATTATAGCAAGTTTAAACTATCTCTATCTATCTATCTATCTATCTATCTATATATATATATATATATATATATTATTTTATACTAAATTTCCATCCATCTATTTTTTATACTAAATTTCTAAAAAAATCCATCACTATGTTAACAAAATACAAAAAAATAACAAACAATGTAGGCCGTATTTAAATGGTCACAGTAATATATAAGTAGGCTCTTAGTCTTAAAAACTATTTTATATACATATACGAGTACACTGCTTAAATTCCTTGTACTTCGAATTAACAACTAATAATTTGCTGAAGGTTGTTTTGTTTGAATATTCTTGCATCAAACAAACATTGTATTCAGCCCAATTCTTTAAAAAATCAGCGAATGTAATTATATGGATTTTAAGCTAATATTTTGATTAAATATTTAGAAAAGAATGGTTCCGATTTAGGATTATTCTGAGAAAAAATATCGCTTTTTCCTGATGCATCTATAGGCAGCCTAACAAGCTTAATAAAGAAATTTAGTTTAATTTCTTAAGACTAATATTTATGATTTCTATTCACAAAAATCAATGATATCTTTTATTCAAGCATTAGTTTTGTTCTCTCTACGCATTATGTAATTTTAAAAGTATATGCTTATGAAGTACACATTAGTGACTTAATTCGATTTGAATATAATTCGAAACTGATCGTAAGTGGCCACGAAACGTATTTCTGCTTTTCAGTGTGTAATTAGCTAAAAACGTGATTTATTTGACATCTATTGGCATCAAATCGAAGTGAATGAACTCACCTTAAACGATTTCTTCTAAGCTCCAATTGTCATTTTAAACTTATTTTCTGTTCAATTGCTGTGATTATTCTAAGTAATTCAGAAGGGGAAAATATACACTTAATTTTCTCATGGAAAATCTGAATTTTAAGAGGTTTTCCTAAAATATATGATATCAACGTAAAATTAATTCATCTGAATAGCGAGAGAAAAAAAATAGACTGTATGAAGATAATAAGCATGTAAACAAGTATTCAAAACAATTTAAGTTCTTAAACTTTTTAACGTCAGCACTGAAAAAACAGAAAAATGTCACTATTATCATCTCTAGCACCTAGCTATAGGGTAGAAATGGGTTGGATACTTCAACTAGTGGGTGAAAAATAGTGTACTCAACAAGTCGTTGTGTTCTTTATCTCATTCTCCCTACTCAGTTCTCCCAACTTGCCCTTCAACCCCATAACGATTTGTCTCCATTAGTCATCCTCGTTCCTCCCACCCTTTTCACAAAGGGATAAAAAAACCCTCCTCTTCCACTGGCTGAAGTATAAAATGACACATTTCTTTCCCATCTATTACTTAGAGCTTATAAATTTTCGTAAATTATTATAGACGTTACATTTTTTTTAAAGTTTGATTCAAAGAATGCTGAATTGAAAGTTAAAAGAAAAATAAATTTAAGTGTGTTAATTAAAAGTATTTATGCACTAATGTTATGAAATAATATTTAAGATTAAAAATAAATTCTAGATAATATTTTTAAATTTAACTAATTTTATATTGGTTTTTTGATCGTCCTATTTTTAGAAATATTTATCTGAGTTAATTTTTTTTTTAAAAATGAGTTGGGTTTAATAAAAATAGAATCTGTAAGAAAATTTACCAGCTTTTAATGAAAATAGATATCTTGTTTTGTAGAATATCCATTCAGAAATTTTTAATGTTATCACAAAAAAATTAAGTAGTTAATTTTTTTTAATTTTATTTAAGTAAGTTTTAAAAGTAAATGTTCAAAAAATGAAAGTTGTTTTTCTGATCCTTTTAATTTTCTGCGTTTTCCCTAAAATTTTGATAGGCATTCAAATTAAACTATGCGTAAATGTCAAATCTTTCATAATTTTTTTCTGAACTTCCTAAGTGTTAGAAAAAAAATTTCTATAAGCTAATTAGAAAAGCTTATTCAAAGACCCAGAACTTTTTTCAGCACAAAAGAATATTATGCGTATGCACCGCATTTTTTCTAAGTTCTTTGTCCTTTTCTGTTTCTGACGAGTTTTATCAGAATATTTTTTTCAATTTGAAATATATTGTCCATTTGAAATAAATTTATTAAATAAGTGTAAAGAAGTGAAAACATAAACAAAATGACAAAATTAAATTGCAAAAAAAGATTAATAACAAACTCTATTTTTAATTAATTTATTGTTTAAGAACTAACTACTTTATTAAAATTTTCCAGTTTTTCATAATTAAGACATCAGCACCTTTATATTTAAATTATTATAAGCTTTCCATAAGCAGTTCACATTAATATTTTCCCTTTAGGATATGTCTTCAAAGCATGTTCTGAATCATAATGTATATCGCATTATTTAACTTATATTTATATTTCTATTTAAATTCAAATTGTTATTTAACTTAAAAGCCAAAGCTTTGAACTTAACGACTTACTCCATAGGAAGTAAATAAGTTAACGAAATCTCTTTAACTCATAGTAAATCAATATTTCTGAAACCTGATTCTATTTTATAAAAGTTTTAACGATGCCCATTATCTGATATATAAAAGATAAAGTTTCATAGGAACCTCTCCTCGCTGCTCGCAATTTTTTTTCTAGATGGATATCATTAGAAGGCACTTTCTATCGTATTCCGGAAAGTAGAATGAAATATCGTGAGGTCACCCACGTCCTCAAACTGTCTTTCAGTCTCATCAAGTTATTACGGTATCAAATTCTGCTTTGATTTTGATGTCCTCCTGGTAGTTTATTAGCTTCGTTTATACTAAGCGGTGTGTGGCTTTGTGTGCTACTGTAGTCTTTCAAAACGTAAGAAACCTTTCCAATGCTGTAGATGTAAAACAATGAAGTTGGAAAATATGAAATTTCCCTGTTAGTAATATGAGAATGTTGTTTTCTCCGTTCTAACAAGGTGGAGCGTACTTCTCTTTCAAATCAACGATAAAAATGTACTCAGTTAATGATGAACATAATTATGTTTTGTAAGGTAGCACGAGGCTTACAAAATGATGAAAGATATCAAATGTCTTTAGAGCGAGTGGATTCAGATTTTGTTGATTAATTAATGCGTAGTTCTCTAATCATGTATATTTGCATTGACTCAATTAAATAAGATTTCGATGTTTGAAATTTAGTTGTAAATGAGTTTAAAATTATGTTTATTTCAGGCAGTCTGATAATGATAATAGCATATAATGTACATTTAGTTTTAGGATATCAACTCACTTATTTTTTTTAACTTTTCACTAACTTTATAAACAAAGAGCATATTTTTTTTGGGGGGGGGGGAGGAATTATTCAGAAAAAAATGAATAAAAATTTGTTTAAATATCATATAATTAATGTTGCATTATACTTTTGATGTAATTGAGAAAGTTTCATTTTCATTTTAAACGAATTGTTCAATTTCAATTGAAAACAACATTAAACAAAAAAAAATATTATAAATAAAAAGCAAACATTATTATTCTTAAACTACTAAACTTGATAAAGTCCTTTCTAAGATGTTTAATTTTAATAAATCTTTTAGTACTAGTTTTTGCAGGCTATATTTAAAGTTATAATAAAATATAATTTGTTTCGTTGTATATTGTATTATTTGATTATATTGAATATTCCCATGATTACTTATTGATTTTAAATAATTTAAAAATAACCTTAATCGATTCCAAATGTAGCAAATTTTTTCTTTCAAAAGCTAAAAAAATTATTTCAAGGAAAAGAAGTCGTAGATTGGTTATTCTTCTACATTTAAAGAACATTTATCAACATCTGAAAATTATCAGAATGTGTGATCATTTTTTCATAAGGGTTAATAAATTACAAAAAGTAATTCTGTAAAAGGTAATAATCAATTGCGAAGGGAAATGCAGCTTACTAATAAAAATGCTAATGGAGAAAATTAAAAAAAAATTTAATTCATTTTAAAATAATTATATTAAAATTATGAAAACATTTTAAAAAAATGAAAATTGGAAGTGATTGTGAAATTTTAAAGTTTATTCAAAGGGCTCAATTGGAAAAAACTGTCAAAAACTTTCGAAGAGTAAATTATTTTTATATAGTTTTTATATAATCTCACAAAATTTTTGAAATCTATAAGCTTAGAAAGTCCAGAGTTTTAATAACTGCTATGTCCGTTTTTATTCACATCCTATTGACAAAAAAACCGGTTTATCTTCATTTAAAGTTTTAAGCCTTTTTTTTATTGTATCAAATATTTTAATATTTTTTTTAATATTTCTATGAGTACATGTAACAAAAGTTGGCACGTATTTTTGATTTAAAACAGTATTTTTTTTAACAAAATTGTTAAATTTAGAATTTAAAAATGTTTTAAGAAATTTTCAAAAAGCATTCAAAATAAAAATGTATTTTACGAATCTCAATCATGTTAGCAGAAAATCCATACCAACTTTTATTACACATAGTTTGACAAATATGCAAGTTAAATTTTATTTGGGAACGTCAATTACTGTAGGAGAAGTAGCATTTTAAAATCCCTTCATAAATTTTTAAATTTTTCCTTAAAAAAATTAATGATTAGCTTTTTGTAGTATTATGAACACAGGAGTCACTAGCAAAAAAATTGGCAGTTATTGAAACTGCCGATAGATGTGAAAACTTGGAACTTTTAGTATTAAAATTTGAAATTTCATAATGTTTCAATTAAAATTATCAACATCAATCTGGTTTTCACATCTATTGACACTCCGAACAATAACTAAATGCATGTTTATATGGTTTTTCATTATTCAAATATATTACGAGCTGTACAAAAGATCATGACAAAATATAAATACAATTCAATTGAAATAACAATTAATATACAATCATATATAATTTATGGATAGCATTTGTATTTACTTAAATTTCAAAGTACTTGATTTTTAACATTATTTTAATTGTTTGCATCATTGTCATCATTAATTTCAACAATACTTAGACTTTTTGTACTTTCAATTTTGTTCTAAAAAAGATACAATAGGCTTTTGGTAACTAAAGTAAGAAAGGAAAATGTTTGATTCAAATTTATCTAAGTATAGCGTAAAAACCGCATCTATAGTCGTTTTATTTTTTGTAGTACTGAGTTTTCGATCATAGACAAATTTAAATTAAGTGTTTCATTTAGAAATTCAATTAGTGGTAGATTATTATCATCTGCAAAGTTAATATTGAAGTCTCCACTTAAAATCATCGGTACATTATCATATTTTTCGCCAAATCTTTTTTAGAGTATTTTAGAACCTTCTTTTGTATAAATCATCAAATTTTCGAATAAAAATTGTTGTATCTGTCTTATAGATTTTCCAGGCGAAATGTAAACGGTAACCATTAATATGTATTGCCCATTCTCGGAATCGCAACGAGCAATGCACAGTACATACACATTGAACTGTTCACTAAATCCATTGAATTTCACTTTTAAGATATACACAGCACTATACGTCAGCTGTATAGCTACAGATATACTGCTATAAGCATGTCGTTGACGCGAACGCACGAGATTTCACCCATCCAAAAAGTGTGTAAGGCGAACAGCACACTGCGCGTGCGCCAGTCAGAGCATGTCGGTGACGCGAAACCATAAGATTTTCCCCTACCAAAAAGTGCCCAACACCGCTAAAGAAGTTTTCACTTCAAAAATTGTAGAAACCATTAAACCAAAGCTCTTTTTATATATTTTACCAATTCCCTTTAAATTTGTTATTTAATTTTAATAAAAAGGTACTAAAATTCAAACTGTGTACTTGATGCATTTTTTCATAACTTCAAAAATTTTTATTTACTACGAATTAGCATGTATTTATTAAATAAAGAAACTACTATAATTTCATACATATACATTTTCCTTCTTATTACTATTTTAAAATTTCCACTACATTTCACGTACTTAAATTGTGAAAATTGCAATATACTAAGGCATACAATTTTATTTTTTTTATTATCAGTTATATCTGTAGATACTTCTTTAATTTGTTTTTTTTTTACATTGATTACGATGTCACTTTTAACTTAAACATTTAAAACATAATAAAACTTTCCCTCAGACACTTGAACACACACTTTAAAGTCCTACCAGGATTGCTATTTTACACCCAATCCTTTTCACCTTAATGCTATTGATCACACTAATCAGGCACAGATTTCGGCAAAGGTTTCAGAGCAAACATAGTTTGCGTCACTGGGAGTCGGAATTGTATTAACTTTGAGGAAGCGTTGGATAATAAACGAGTTGTGCTAAGCAAATATACCAAGTGTGCAAATAGCTTCTCTTCTGATCTGTACTGTTTCTGCTGTTGAATTTGCTTTTGAGCTCAAAGGGTCACTTTTCAATTACTAAGAACCACATTTTCACCAAGTGTCACCTGAACTTGGCGAAGAGTTTTCTGAATGTTAGGATAGGAATGTTGAATTGAGCAAATAATCGGCCTCATCTGATGACCTAAAGTTATCCCTGTTTCTATGGTTAAAGTGTTCAACTTGCTAAATAATTATTGGAAGTTTATTGAATATTGATCAATTCTGACGTCAAAGGTGAATTAAATGATGAATCAATGTTTGTTTTAGAAGTTATATGCTGAATATTTCATACCAAAGTGCTTTAAGCGATACTTACATAAAACTTAAATTTATAATGACAGCATTTTCTAATGTAAAACAGGCTAATTGAGAACCTAAAGAGCTTTGTTATAATACTTAATTAGTTTCAACGCAACTTATTTCGAAACCCAATGAGAATATTTACAGAAGTATTCTATGAAAATTTTAATTTCGAATTGATCTTTAACAGTTTGTAACCTATAGAAATATTGCTCTGTTTAAATAAAATTCAAGCAATTAAAATTTGTTGACGTTTATAGAGATATAAGGAAGAAATTGCATGTAAATGAAGAAACATAAATTTAATTACTTATATATTTGAATTATATGTAATATATATGTATATAATAAAACTATTTTATTGTTCTTTTTATTCAAGCATGATCTAAGCAGTTTCAAATGCGTTTTAGACATGTAATCTTTTTATTAATAGTTTTTATTAAGAGTTAATTTAAAACTTAAATACATTATATTCCATAGAAATTCACTCGAAAATATTATTAAATAAGATGGAAATTTACTAGCAATATAAATTAGTAAAATCCTACTTTTAAAAAACAGCGCTCAGTCTACAATTGTTATTAATACTGCTAAAGCATCCATTCCTTTTGTTCCTAAAATTTAAATTTGTACTTTAATTTTTAATATTCAAACGATTTTAACTTTCAAATAGAATATAACAAAACATATGTACATATATATCGAAACGAAACTTTTCAGGAACTTTAAGATTGAAAGCAATTATTAATTTTATTTAAGTAAATATTGCTGAAAGTTTATGAGAAAATATTGAGAAATTTTGATGCAATTTTGTCAATATATCAATTTTTTAAAATAATTTAATTAATTTCGCCACAGAACTGTTACGTTAGATAGAGATTGTCAGAAATTAACTATATGATATGAAAAAAAACATATTTTTAATTTTTACTTGTTTTTGGAATAAGTAATATCTAATCTTTTTTTTATTATACAGTGTGGATAGACAAAAACTGAAATATAAAAATTCTGTAAACTAAATATAATAGTTCATTATTAAATCTACCAACATTGAATGTTCTTTAACAATGTATTTTAAATTTGGGGATTTTCAGTACTTGATTTTTCCTCGGTTAAATTTTATATTCATCACTTTTTAAACATTTTTGTTAACATACCAAAAATGTTTATTATGATATAGAAACTTTTCAAAACAATCTGAATAGTTAGAGATGTGTCTCTCTCTTTTCCCCTCTCTTAGAAGGTCCTCACTACACATAGAGAAAACCTGAATAATATATATATATATATCAATATGTATAATATTTTATGTTATCATTCCTTCAGTATGTATTGGTTTATGAAATAAATTCATAAAACTGAAAGATTTGAAAAAGCATTTATGCTTAAGGTAGTTGAATATTAAAATATGAAACAAGCAAACTAGGACAGATGGGTATTTTATAAGAAAGAACAGGGGGAAATCCCTTTCTGCCTCTTTTTTTCTATATAGATATATACATATCCACATTTTGGGAAAGGGGAGACTTCCCCGTTGTTATTCTCCTCTAACAATGTGAACGTGGAATAATAAGGGTAGGGGAAAAGGTACGTTCTAGAACGGCTTATTCTGTACAATAAACGAAATCTTTCACAAAACAACAACAAAATGATAAACTGAGAGAGTGACATTGTCTTTTCTTCGAACGTATTTCCTGTTCTTCGGTAAATATATTAGTTTTATTTCCTTTTTCCTTCTTTCCGCAATTTTTTTCATTTCTTATATCTATATATTTATTACACAGATCTAAGATGAACTTATGCACGTACACGCTCAAATAGAGCTAGTTTAGTTACCTCTTTTTTCATGGTATTCCAAAATAGTGTGGTATTGCGTTCTTAAAACATTTGATTTCGAGGAAAAGATGAACAACGGATGAAATATCAGAAATATTTCTGATGTGTACAGGGTTATTATTTATTGGCTTTACAGGTAAAAATATTTGAATTTTGACTTTGGTTTTTGGCCCAGTAAAACATTTACGGTTCAAACAATACAATTGTAGATATTTAAGACAGTTTTTACTTAATTATATTCAAAATATATCAACTGATTAACTTAGTATATAACCAATTCAATAGGTAGTAATCATAAGTTTCTCGTAATAAAAAATAGATGAAATAGATTAATTTTTGTTGTTTACAAATTTTTCCTGTAAAACTGTCAGGTTTTTTATTTTTGAACTACCTAAAAGGGTTTTTTTACCATTTGCTTGATATCTAAAAGGGGAAGGTTTATGAATTTGTAACTTTTCATGAGGAGTTGTATTATAGCAGTTGTATTGTATTTGTAGCAATTAAGTATAATTATTTTGAAAATGCATTATAAAAACTAGTGTTGCTTTTTTAAAAAAAATAGAAATTGACGATAAACCGATTCAGTGCCGTATTTTAATATGATTAATATAACTGAATCATTTGATGAACATTAAAAAAAAATAATAATTCCTTCAATTCAAATATTGTTTACTTTTCTTATTTCTAAAGATATATCTGTTTATTTAATATTCATTAATACAACAAAACATTCGCTGCTGTTTCACATGATTTGTTGCTTTTTAATTTCAAGACTCGCCTTTTTTACAGATTAGCCTTATTTTTAAATTTTTTTAGTAATTATTGATATCTATTATGCGCATTTTTTCTTAAACTTGGGGAACCTTATTTGCTTTTTATCAGAGAATATTAAATTATATTAATCAGAATTGACAACATTTTACAAATAACTTTATAAAAAAGCAATATTTGATTTAATAAACTGAAAACCGATATTTTATTCGCAGGACATTAAATTAACATCTTCACAAAAAAATTTTTTGCCAGGAAATTAATTTCGAGTCATACGAATGAGATATCTAATTTAGTTTCAAGAATATATCTTCTCATTTAACATTTTGCGTTCAAAATTATTCTTAAAGATATCTTTATAAAATGAAACCAAAGAATAATTAAATCAACCTACGTTTTAATATAATGCTAGGACATTTTTTTTGAAAACCTTAAGTTATTAAAAAGTCTTCTCCGGCTTAAAATGAAAAAAAATATAAAGTTTCAGAGAGAATTTCAAATTACATAGGTATTTTACAATTTAAATTTAAATTCAAGAAGTGCACGCAACCTCTAATTTTAAAGCATGCAGCTTTTCGTTTGAAAGAAACAAAATACTTTCTTAAGTTTAAGAAATGGCATTTCTTCTAACATTTCATCCCTTCTAAATCCGTTTAAATCCGTCATTTTAAAATAAAATAACGAGCTTTTTACTACAATTTACGATAAATTCAAGTAACAAGTTTTATATTACATTTCTGTTTAAAAATTCGAATAGAAATTTTAGCGAAGTTTCAGTTTTCTTTTTAGATTACGTAATATTAATTAAATAATAACAATGGTTGTAATTGGAATATTTTCTTATAATCAATCGGAAAAATTTTCGATGCAATTATGATCTGCATCATATTGAAAAAAAAAGAAAAAGGAATTATTGTATTTTAGATTTTTCCAGCACTTTATTTTTACTATCTATTTTTTATAAGTAAAAATCAATGTATTAAAAAATATATTAGTTCGATAGTATATTTTTTCCTGAAAGAAAAGCTGTCCTTTTTTTCAACTGCAATAAGAAAATTTGACGAGTTTCTTTGAAAAACTTTGCAATGAAGTATTTAACTTCATATAAGTATCACGTATCGAAAAGAATGGTTTTATGTATAAATGTTTTATGCATATGTATATGTATATGTATATGTATATGCATATGTATATGTATATGTATATGTATATGCATATGCATATGTATATGTATATGTATATGTATATGTATATGTATATGTATATGTATATGTATATGTATATGTATATGTATATGTATATGTATATGTATATGTATATGTATATGTATATGTATATGTTCATAATACTGAATGTGTGAAAAATTTACCTTGAGGAATCTTAAGAAAATATTAAAGAATACCAGAAAGAAGTAAACAAGAGCAGCTGAAAATGAAACACACATTAGAAAAAAATTAATTTATGCTTTTTGTATCCAGTAGCATCGCTTCCAGAATAAAAGCCTAAATGCCATTGTTAAGTGAAAAAAATAACTGTAGTGGAATATAGTGGAAGCATGTGGATTCATAGTTATAATATTTGAATGTAATACAACAAAATCATTTAGTTGGTTTTTGGAATATTGTAAACATATGTATTATTAAAATCTTTATCCTCATTACACATTCGAAAAATGAATTTAAAAAATCGGATGTTGAAAGGTTATTTTCTGATATTTTTTAATCAAATATCGTTCAAGTTACATCATATATTTACTTTATTGTGTTTACTGTATTGTACATCGGCTTATATATTCAAAAATATATAAAAACGATTACATATATTTCTATGAAATAGGAGTGATAAATTAATCATGCTGTTAATGGTTGTTCTTCACAACGTTTTTAAAGTAAGCATTAAGGAAATAAGGACGATTTGATTTTTGGTTTCATATTGAAATCTCTTAAAAGATATAGTTTCTGATACATTTTAAATGAATCTTATTAGTGTAAATTATTATTGTTCAGATAACTATTCATGTTAATATGAGAAGAATTTTTCGTTGTTTATTTATGTAAAGTAATGATTAAGTAGGCAAATTTAGATTCCCTTTGAAGGAAAAATTTTAAAAAATTGATTACCAAATTATAACGATATGAAAGGGAGAATCATGTTACGTTTAAATAATGTACGAAAACAGAATATTTGGCATTTTCTAATTATTATGAAAATACTTAAAGCAGAAAACTTTTAAGGAGAACAATCAATCAAAATAAATTTTACAGGGAGTTCACTCATTATTAAAAGATATTGAAAATGAATGTATTTTTCAGTTACAATTTATGTGTTGGTTCTTGTTAAATGTGAGTTGCAACGTCTTCCTAGGTTTCGGAAAAATAAAAATCTTTTGTTAATCTGAAACTTTTAGTTTAAAAAATAATAATTTCATCGAAGCAGCAAAATTTTCTTTCAGTTGATTAAAATGTGATTTAATATTTAAAACCTTTTTCAAAATGTTTAATAAGCAGAAGAAAAGTCTGAACTTTCCAATAATAAAATTAAATGGAAAGCAATGGGAGTTAAAAACATTTTTCATACTTACTGGTTATCCTTACCGATAAAGGCAATTAAAACAATTTGGGTAATTACGGTGTCATTTCAAACTTTAAGAGTTATGAATATGCATTAAAATAATTATACGTTTCAAGTTGCTTCAGTTGCGAGAACTTTTTTGAGAATTTCAGTGAGGTTTAATTTTACCTCTAACAGTATATGCACGTATTTACCATATTTTAGGAAGTTCTTGTTTTGTGTGGTTTGTTTCTGTTACAAGTTTTTAAGTAAAGTGCTCATTTCGGTAAAAGAAATTTCTATTGATTGAACAATTTTGTATTAGTATACAGTATTTCCTTTTATATTTTGTTTTTAGTATGAACTCTGCTAATTTTAATTAGTGGGATACATAATTGATGATTCGTGTGGAATCATCAATTAATAAAAACTCTCAAAATTTTTGAACTTAAGATAACTTAAAATTTTTAGCGTTTAATCTCTGAAATTAGCTTGGATAAGTTTGTAAAGTAGAGTTTTTCATTAATTTCACTAAAAGGTACCGATAATACACTTAGATTGTTTTCTGAAAACTTAAAATGCTGATACTAATAATTAATTAATTTTTAAGTATGATTTTAAGAATAAGTTCTTTGATTTTAATTATCTTAATTTATATGTAATGTTAATTTGTAATACTCCAATGAATAATATACACTTCAATGAATAATATGTTTCTAGTGATAAAAAAATCTGTTCGTTTAATTTTATAATTTATTATAAGGACATTATTCTAACAACTTAAAACATTTATTTCTTTTATTCTTAAAAGAATAGGAATAGTTTTAGTTGTAAAAAAATACAATTAATTTGAAATCATTAAAAAAGCACAAAAATTTCGTTGTTTCAAGTTTGAAAAAATAATGTTCTGAAATTAAAAAAAATCAATTACAAAATCGCACAATTTAATATTCTAAAAAAATTACAGATGCCTTATTTTTTTGAGTAAAATTTGATGATAATACCTAACATTACATTACTAAAATGTTTAAGAGGTTTTTTTTTTCTAAAAAATATTACCTATATACGAAAAAAAAATTCTGAAGGAGAAATGGCTTATGGTATTTAAATATCATAACAACAAAATTTATTGAGTTATTTGTTCAAATATTAAACATTCTCAAATGTATATTGACAAAAAAGATTTGTATAATTTAAAGGTACTGGTTATTCCATAAACTTAAAAATAGAATTTATTAGAATTCTCTATAAAGGAAATTGGCAATACTATTTGCAGTAATGATAAAACGGTTTTCTACATAGAAATCTGAGCGAAATACATACATTTTGATACAGTTTGAAAGTATTATTCATCGCTTAAAAAGGTTTCAAGAATATATTCTTACACTGTTCGTTGTCATCTTATTCAAATTAAAGAGCGATGTAATTCGTAAATCAATGAAAGTAGTAACAAAACCCAATAAAAGTAAAAAGTACTCGCATGAACCAAAACAAATTAATTGTATTCCGCAATATTGATGAAGTTTAAATACTTTTTATTGATATTGAAACAAATATAAGTTAAATTGGATTATGTTTAAATAGCATCAACAACTATTTTTCTTTATATTTACTAGATATATAGTATATATATAATAGATGCTTAAGTTTCTGTACAAAAGAACCAAATGTAAGAAAAATCTCCATTTAACATGCCCATGATCTTGTGAATTACGAAAGTGTAAAAATTCACATTTTAAAATTAATAATAACGGGATTTTTGCTAGCTATGTAATATTTAAAACGGAAGTATTCATAAAGTCATGGAATGAATTTGCTAGTTTGTTATCTGCTAGTGGTATAAGGTGTGAAATCAAAGAATTATTATTTCCTTGCGCTCTAGTTTTTTATTCTGCTATAGTATACCTAATATAAGAATCAAAATCAAATTCTTTTTTTTAATACTGTAAAGCAGTGCTCCTCAAACTTTCAATATTAACGACCCAATTTTCAATCATAATTGTCCCCCCATGCAATAACAATGTATTGAATGCAACAATAATGTACTTTGAAGCTAAAAATACAATACTACCCTAACTATAAATCGTACAAATTATAAGATAAATGTTAAATTTTGAAAACAATTTTCTATATGACAGCCCATGAAAAAGTAACTAGTAATTATTAAAGTTATTCCTAACTTAATATTTTATAAATTAATTATCAAATACATTGCGCAATACTGATATATTTATAAATGTATTATATCAGTGTAAATGTGTATTTTATTTTTTATTATGTCAGAATGTATTTTGTTTTGCTACCTTTCGGTAAATTAATATTTTTTAATTATCTTAATTTTTCGACTTTTCGTAATGCTCACCCCACCCACGTAGGTTTATCAAGCCCCTCCCTCTAGGGGAGCTCCCCACAGTTTGAGAAATTTTTTCTGTATTGTTTAGAGTTGATAGGTTACTTATACAGTTTCCAATTCAAGAAAATTAGTCATATAAATATCCAATTTTCGGTAATGAAATATATAAATATTTATATATATTTATATATATATATATCATGTAAAATGAGCACAACTAGAGAATAATAATTATTTTTTGTAACAGTTCCCAAGGTTATTTTTAAGGGCAGCTTTTGTCCAATTTAAAGAATGATTTTACCAATGATGAGCCAATTTTGTATGCATATCCCATACGAAAGTCTAGATATTGATCTTGACAATCGTGAAAAGGAACCTCTAAATTAAATCACAGCCACTTCTCCCCAGCAAAAAACTGCCTCTGACTGCATATACTGAGACGTCACTTGCAATTTACCTTTCTATGAAGATACATTTAAGCGGTTTATCAATTCTGAGTAAAAATCAGTGCATCAACGATTCCGTAGAGCGAAATCTGGTATTTTCACTGGAAGCTTAAGATATCAAAGGGAGACAGGTGGATTCTATCGGACTGTTCTGCAATACCCCGGGGTGCTGTGTAGAATCTCAAACATGAGAAGAGATCTGGAAATGATCATTTTTTTCAATTTTTATTGGCTTATAAAAGTGTGGCATTTCATTTGAATGGTGTTCAATACCCTTCAAGCCCTATATCAAGATGCGCCCTACCTTTTAATCAAAATTCAATTCTTTTTAAATGAATGTTCGTTGAAACAGTCATTTTATGTGCGAGAAATTGGTGAGTTATAGCCTCAAGGTATACTTCGTTCGCGAGATGCAGTTTTAGCTTTAATATGTCAATCCTAATTTGATGTCATCCACTTATCTTTCCTAATTTAATCTTAAAATGTAACGAAAAATTTTTTGACTCTGGAATTTAATAAGGTATATGTATTCTCTATTCATTAAAAAATTCTCCAGTGGTTATGTATATAGAAATTGTATTATAGATTCGCAGTTCTTTTAAAAAGTTATACTAATGCTTTTAAGTAAATTTACAATAACCCTAAATAAATCAGCTATGTAAGCACTTTGTCTAAATTAGGTTTTGATGAGCTGAAATTATGTAAGTAATTTGATTTAATTTACAGTTATAAAAGCACATACGTACAGCTATAAAAGAAATCTTCTTGGAACCAAGCAACGAAGTATATAACATATTTTATTTTCATTATTACTCCTAATGTTTGAAATATAGATATAGTTATCTAATTCAATGATTGTGAACACATTAAGTAGTAACTTTTATTGATTTTTTTATACTAAATAGTCTCAATTGTAATAAATATTATCAAAATTCATTGTATTATTAGTATTAATTAGTATAAATTAATATATTTTCTCTATTTAAAATTAATGATTCAATTTGTTATATTTTTTAAAATATAACATAATATTTTTAATTAATTTTTATTTTATATATATACATTCGTTACGAAATTCAAAGTATGGAAATAATTACGATAATCATACTTCATAAAATGCTAATAATTACAGCAAAACCATGCTTTCTACTAAATCTTCTTTTGTTCCCCTCTTTGTATAAAAAATATTTATTTATTGTATTTTAGATAATTACAACTCATAAATATGTTAAATGTATTAAAATAACCAATTTCTTTTATTTTTTCTTAAATTTTGAAATTTTATACTACAATTGATAGACTCTGACGTATGAACATTTGAATATGTAGTTAAATGATAGATTCTTGGATATATCAAAAGCCCAATGTATTATGATAGTCTTTTCCTCCATGTTTTATTTAGAAATTGAATTTGCATTTGGCTGTAATAGAAATTTTAATTGATATAAAATTCACAATTAAGTAATAAATATTCATATATTAATTTTATATTAAATATTTAAAATAATCACTCTAACTTAAGGAAAATATAAGATAAATGTAATCCAGAAAGAAGTCCTTTCTAACTTGTAATGAGTATTGCCATAACTCATGACCAGTATATTCAATCTTCCATTGTTGTAATAACATGGTGCTTCATTTTTTTCCCTTATGTGCTTTGAAAGAATTTAAATTGTCTCTTTTTCGAACCACAACATTATTCAAAACTTAATATACATATCTTTATTAATAAATATTTTCAAAGGCCCATTTTATAAACATTTATAATCTATGAAAATTTATCTGAAACTTAAAAAATATTTTCCTTAGAAATTCGAGATATATATATTTCATTAACCTTTGTATAAGTAATCTCAATTCTTCTGCTCAATACCTTATTTTCAGAATAAACTGTTTCTTCTTTTTTTTTTGTTGTCTAGTATATAGTAACTTAAGTTACTTTTAATAGTTTCAAATTTTAACACTATAGGAAAAATAAGAACACCAATTTTGACTTTCAATTATCATAATATAATGAGACAAATATCATAATTCGCAATAATTTAATTTAAATCCCCTTATAATAACAGTACTTGTGTTTTTAAGTTACCTTTAAGGTATCCGACTACCCTAAAATTGTGAATTTTGCCAAACGTTGACAAATTTTTTATGATTTTATTTTATAGACCATCTTATTAGCTTTATAAAAATATCAAGTTCATTATTTTCCATTCACTAGAACAAAAACTACAAATGTTTTAGTAAAAGCAGGTTCCCTTACTTTAAGAAAGATGTTATACTTTAAAAATGCGTTTTACTCAAAATGTGTTTTTTTTTCTTTCAAATGCTCAAATGGGACAGCGATTGCTCAAAAATTTTTGAAAAAAATTAACTGACATATTTTGTGTATGTTCTGTGTAATTATAGAAGTGTTTTACTCCTTTAGGTGTATCAATCACTGTTTTATTACAAAATGTACAGTCCCTTATGTTAATATAATCACTGTTTTATTACAAAATGTACAGTCCCTTATGTTAATATAATCACTGTTTTTTTAAACAATTTCATATAAAAACTAAGATAAAGTGTTCTAACTTTTGTAAAAATTAAAATATCTCTTATGCTGAAGGTCATTTCAAAAATGAATAACATGGCAACACATCCTTATTGAATGATTGAAAATTTGCTCCTAAACTTTTGGTACAGAAAGGGCCTCATTTATGTTATTTTTTTGAAAATTTTAACCAATTTTTCCCATTTTAGTAATAATAATTCTTTTTTCTCATCTTAATTTCAGCTTATTTTTCTTAAAATGTACTAAACAAATCTAAGATCTATAAAAATATCCCCATATCTCAGTTTTTTAAAAAAAATAAAGTTGTCGTAAGTAGTCGGATACCTCAAAAACTGCTATAGCTAACACTTTCACAACGTCATTCTCTTATATTACGACAACACTTACACACAATAAGGACTTCTCTCTAAAAATACTTTTTACCTTTAAATATAATTTTTACACCAAGGTCCTCTACTCCTTTATTACATTTTTTTTCCGTTCAAATCTTAGACTTTTACAAGAGGATGATTCCAAATCTTTTTAAAAGGAGTGTGTTTAACTCTCCCTCCATTTATAGAGCTAAGTTTGTGTTTATGTTTCCTGGCTTTGATGTTTATCTGCCACTCACTATGATAAAGTGTGGGTAAATTTCTTTCCCCACCAAAACGATATATATTTACTTTCTTTTGAGAGCACATATCAACTAACCTCGAGCTACTTCTCGACACTCCCGATGATATTTTCTTCATCGGGGAGGGAGCAGGGCATTCACCTTCTTTTTGCGATCATCCCCTATCCCCAACCAATTAGTCCAGATAGATGTCTGTCAAATAGATATTCGGTCGCTATGGTGATAATACGAACGGGGTTCATATGTGTGATGTAAGGTCGGTGATTGGTGCTGTAACTCAACAATGATACCTGGTTTAAAAAATATTTTTCCTTAAGGTCCTTTAATTTTTACATTCTCTTATTGATTCTTTTTTTGGAGATATTTTTGATGTTTAACTTTATTTTTAATTTTCATTATTGTTTCGTAAAATTGTAATTAACTTCTGAAAGTTTTCCAAAATTATCTTTGAATTTGTGGCAGAGATAGCGGAAGAAAATATTCAATAATGCATTAATATGCGGAAGTTTACAATAATTGGTACAAAAGAGTTAATTCATTTTTTTAATGTAGAACTTGTTTTTAGGTATCCATTTAGCTTAGTTTTGAGAGAAACAATATTTAGGTAGTTTTAAACTAATTTTTCATTATAAAACTAAATTTTATAACTTCATAACAAAAAACATATCATGAAATTCAGTGATAAATCTTATTATTAACTAATTGTAAACACACTATTTACGATGAAAACCTTTTTTTAGGTTTATAAAAGATAAATTCAAATTTTAATTTTAACTTTCAAATAAAAATTCAATTTCAGACTCGTAGAAATTAAAAAAAACCATCTGTGGGAAGAATTTTGCTGACATGAAGTAAAAATTAAAAGGAAATTGAAGTCTATTTCCAAGCAATTATAGTATAACAATTCTGTAAATATATTTGAAAACAATACGTTTTTCAGATAGAACCGTCTATTTCGAAGAAGGCAAAAAGTACTATATTTGAGACATTATGAACTGAATTTTTACTTTTTTTACTGTATTTATATCAACTCAGTAAAATAAATTGCAATGCATCTTATTTTATGTATTTCTAATAAAGCATTTATACTATACAAATTTATTGAGAAATTTTAAACACAAATTCTAATTATTAGAAAGTAACTTATAACAACTCCAACCATAAATTTAAATTATAAAATACAACTTATGTTAAATAAATTAGAGAGAAGGGAAGGTATTGATTTCTTACAACTACAAAGATATTTACTATTATAAAGTTACAAGTATAGAAATGGTAGTAACTATTCATGAATCACTGTATTAGAATGAAGATTTTTGGATGAAAAATTCACAAGAAATTTCAAAAGATGAGGAGATTTTTTTGTTCTGATAGCAGAATCAGCTTTAGTATCTATAAAGTTCAAATACAGTTTTTCATGCCATTTTCTAATATATAAAAAAAAAACTTTTTACAGAGATCAAACAAAATCCCCCCAATTCCGTTACTTCTCTGCCAAAACTTCTTTGTTTGTATTTTAGCAGCACTTTAGAAATGGATCGGGATTACTCCACACAAGATTTCGTTATTTTCACTTTAATCACTAAATGGTTTCAAAGAACTGCTCTGTGTTCCAAAACGGGTTCTTTATAAAACCTGCGATAAAAGGAAAAGGATCAACTAATGTGCATCTTAGGCATGTGCCGAGTTCTTTATTTACACTATTTATCAGTATTAGTGCAGTGAGGAAACTTTCTACGCTCTTTTCAACTGTAAATTGTTTTATGTATCTTAAACTATCTTATCAATACCTTTTATCTGTTTGCTTTTCTTAATATCATTTTAAAATCTCTTTTTAATCTTTAGAGTGTTTTTTGAAAATTTGGGATTTTGGTAAAATGGGATACTGATCTTCATTTAAGAAAGAATGAAGCTCCCAAAATAAAAAAAAATCGATGCTAAAAATGTTCTTGTATTCTAAGAAAAACGAACAAGAAAAAGAAAAAGAAAAGGCCTCCCCCCCCCTGTTGTTACTTTACCCTTCATGTCTATAAAACTGGCTCGAATATTTCCTTTAGCACTTAAAGAAAGGCTTACAATTGCAGCTTTTATTGGAGAAATATAAAATTAATATATTCTAAAACGATTTACACATCCTTTCAAGAAATTCTTAAATTCATATAAAAGCAATAAAATGTTCGAAATTTATATGATTTTTGCATACTTTGGTTCAAAATTCTTGATCTATGTAATTGCTTAGTGTAGGATATCTTTTAAATTTTAATGCATTAAATGTCAAATATTTTATCAGTTTTTTCTATATTTTTATTACCTTTGAAAAGTACACGTAGAGGATAGATATAAAGGGATATTTTTTTTTTTTTTGCTAAGGCTATTTTTTTGCTATTTTTTTTTCTGTTTCCATATTGCCATTTGATGCTAATCGTTTTTTTTTAAAATAAAGTTGGTGATAATGTAAAAAAGTGAGATTTATTACTATGTTCTTTCAGACTGAATTCCTTATCAGTAGCACATACAAGGGGATATGGGAAGGGGGGCGGGTCCCCCTCCCATCACCCTTGGGTTTTTGGCGGTTTATTATAATTCAATGCATATAGTACGTAATTTAATTAAGTATTTGTTATAATTAGTTTGTTATTAATTAATGCTAATTATTTATTTAATGATTTATTTATTTTTTTTTTTTTTGACAACTGATAAAATCAAAAGAACATGTGTGTTGGAATATGCTTCAAGAATAGTGGACTTTCGACCCTCGTTCCCCCCTCTCTTGAAAAATTCCTGCGTGCATCACTGTTCCTTATACTGAGTAAAAGTGCTTAATTACAAGCTTTTCTTTTCTTTATTTAAAACATTTTCTGATTTATCCTAATGTAAATACAAATTAAATGTAATTCATTTTTATTAATTTTTCGATTAATTATCATTTAATGAATTATATAAAAGGATATCATTATATAATTACTCAGTGATGTACACAGATTACTCTTCCATGGGAAAGATTATTATATTAAAGAAATATCGTAGGAAGCCCCACGACGTAATCTTTATGCTAAAAATTAAAGATATAGGAGGAGTTTGACTTTCAAATACCATCCTTTTGTACGTCACTGTAATGATCAGTGTCGTGAATTCAAACTCTACTTTTTCAAATATGCCAATAAGAAGTATTGATGTTTGGACTACCCAGGTTAAAACCCCTGTTCTTGAAAAAAAATTGCTGAAAAAATTGGGAGAGTTTAGGGATCTTTAAAATCATCTTGAGAAAAATCAAGTAAGACTTTAAAAATGTAATATAGATATTTTCGAATGTATTTTACGATGTCAAGGTTCCCAGAATAGCTATTTTGAGTTGATGAACATACCTTTGATGTTATGGAATTGCTACCATATTCCAGAAATCTGCATTTTAAGTATTCAAAAGGAATAAAGTTTTTTGAAAAGAATGAGAAATAATAAGGTTTTTTTCATCAAATTTGTGAAAATATTTTAATGTCTTTTTTTTAATTATTCCTTTTTGTTATCCAGTTCTTTAAAAAATAATTTTTAAAAATCAAGCAGAAATTTTATTTTTATTTTCTATTTTTGATGCAATTTATTGCACTAAAAGTACAGTACCAGATATATTAAATTTGATGAGGAAAATAGAATTGCTAAAGCATTAACATTAAATCCTCGAATTCAAATGCATTGAAAATGCAAAATTAGGAAAAATCATTGAATAGGAGACAAAATAGTAATAATAATAAACATAATGTACTTTTACTATATTTTCTTCCTATAATTTAATAAATTTAAAATTTCTTATTTTTGTTCGTGATGTTGAAGTTTGAAAATCTTTTCCAAAAATCATTTAAAAAGTTGTAAAATATTTATTTTAAAAAAGGCATTTTCTACACATCTATAAAATATGTGATAACACATTTTTCTTCTATTTTAGTGAATTATATTCATTTCTTATAGTAACAAATGCATATGATATCAACATAGGTTTTGAGCACCAACGTATTAGTAGCATTTGTAAAATAACAAATTCTAAGATTGTATGTGTTGTAAAAGTATTAACACTATATTTTTCTTTAACAGTGTTTAAGAATGGTCATATTTAGAAAGAGCGTCTTGAGTTTTCACAAATAATAGAAAAATCATATACTTACAATAAATTAGTGAAATTATTTATTAAAAAATACAGATCAAAACCCAGAAATTTTGAGTAACATTATTTTTTAATCGCCCACATTTGAAATAAATTATAATTATTTACAAAAGCCTGTTATTTTCCTTTTTCTTTTAGCTTTTTTCTTTTTTTTCTATTCTCGAAAGCTTTGGAAATTTAAAATAAGCAGATTATTACATTCTAAGATTTATTATAAGAAACAGAGAAGTGTCCCCTTGAGTTCTCTTGCAAAATATAATAAAACAAAACATTCATAAAATTTTCGAACTAAAATAAGATATTGTCTGCTAAGGTATTAGAAAATAAAGCATGCTTCTAAACATTTCGAAAAAGTGTTTTGGAAGGGATAATTATAAATTGATGTACATCATTGGAGGAATTTTGTAACATGTGCATTTTCAATATATATTCTGAATTAGCTTTAAAACATAATTTCTATACATTTTGTTTTTGTTGACTACACGGATGAGTTTCTGTGTCTTTAGTTAAGTTGTTGTCTTTTTTCCCCTAAAATTAAAGAAGGAAAAAAAAACAAATTTTGCTCGTAAGTTTTCCTTTGATTGAGTTGAGCAACCACATTTCTTAATTAAAAAGCCAACGGCATTATAAACTTCTGAAAAATCCGTTTAAACATTTTCAAGGTTTCCTTTTCAGTATACTTTACTAAGGTTTCAGTCAAGAAGTTCCCATAGAATGAAAATTTTCCCTAGATTCATAAAAGAATTATTGCCAGACGCATAGAGCTTAGTCGATGAATACTTTATGATTTTTATAGTGCTATATATTAAATATATTTTTTTGTATTAGTAATTTAGAGTAGGAGCATTTTATTTTTAGCATGGTTAAAATGAGCACACACACACAAAATGTGGTTATTATTAAATATATTTCTAATATATTAGAGTTAATCCTCCTAGTTTCCTACAAAAAAAAAATTAACTTTTCAAGCCGTTAATTTTTCTATCAAGAGGCTGTCTGGGCTTATTTCACAATTAGAAACTTCTCAAATATTTTACATTATTTCAGTTACATGCCTTATGTAAAAAAAATAATAATAAATACTTTGCCCTCGACTCTGCAAAAATGGTATCGTATCTGCTACCTAAAATGCAGCCTTTATATTTGGAGAATTATTAGGTACAATATTTTTTTTTTACCCTAGAAAGACGATGCGTATATACCAAAGAAGAAGAAAAAAAAAATAAGAAAATCCGGCAGTTAAACAGAATGCATTTATGTTAACAACTAGTATGATAAATTTTAAAATAATGCTGAATCACACACACACAGACAAAATGGTAGATACATGACGAGTGTGAGTGAGGGTGTTTTGTCATAACAGTCATTAAAAATCTCTAGTTATACGAACTTTTTAAAGCTCTATCTGCTTACTTTAATAGCTGATATATGGTATCGTTTATATAAATAGCAAAACAAAAGATATCAACTGCATTTCGAGATTTTGTTTGTAGAGAAGAAACCAATCAACTGTATTTTACTCTTTTACGCTGGGGAGAGCTTTGATTTCTCAACCATGCAGTTCCCATACAGTAATTAACTAACGATTTTCAGTTTTCAAAATTAAATTAAAAGCTAGAATCCAGTTCCACTTAAAAGATTACGATATTTGCTCACTTTGTAATTTTTCTGATAGAAATCTATTTTCTCTGTAATTTATAATTGATTTTCCCTTAAAAATAAACTTATTGACTCTTGAAACAGCTTTGATTGTTTTAAAACATTTTAATTAAGAAAGAATAGCAAAAATGAAGCTGATTTTCGCTATGTAATGCAAATAGTCGAACGCAGTGCTGCATATTTAGATATCAATCCAGTAGTGTTTTGGTGTTCACTGAGGCAGTATGTTTCCCATCTCTGAAGTCAAAACGTGCCTGTTTTTTAAAAAGCCTTTCGTGTTGGATAGCTAAGCACTTACTCACTCCAAAGACACGTTCTATTCAATAATGTGTGCACTTGAAAAAGCGTAAAATCGTCTTTAATTGAAACGCGTGGAGATTTATATCAAATAAAAGGCACGGAAACCGAACGCTCTCATTTTGTACTTAATACTGTCAGATTGTGTGATTTATTTGTGCGACTAAACACCAAACTCTAAGCCCAGTCCCCCTTTTTTGTTGTATGTAATGAAAATATCGTGTATTTTCAATCTCGTCAGAGAGAGCGCTATCGATGCGTGATATTATCACAGACTCATAGAGAAACTTCAAAGGGATTCTCGTAATCTGAGTCAGTGAATTATTCACAGATTGTGACGTACTCATATAGGCTTTCATCACGCATACAAACTTCGGAAAAGGCATTTGGAGATCCTTTGATGTTCCGAAATCTTTTGAAGGCGCTTATTAATTCATTTCGTCGAGAAGAAAATACCGTGTTGGGAATTTTATAAACTTTCAATACCTTCTTGCTTCAATTCACAAAACAAGATCTGGTATAAATTGTGGATGAACTAATTATTTTAGATTGGCTTAAGTAAATTTGTTATGAACCTCATATCGAATGTCAATAGATTATATTTATATAAATTACCATTCTAGTTAATTTTACAGATCAGTGTACAATGACTATACATAAAAGAAATATATGACAAAGAGAGTGCTGGTAGCGTTATTAACACACTGAGGATTATTTTAATAACTGCTTAGAAATAATTACATCATTCATATTGATTGAAGTGTCTATAAGTTTTATCAAACGTCAATAAAGAACATTGGGTTTAATATATTGCTGTGGAGCTAAATAATCTGAAGAGTTAAAAGGGTTCGAACTTATGAAGAAGATATACTAAAAAAATCAAGAAGTTATTGTTGAATTACCAGTTTGTGGCGATAATAGTACTAATTATTTCTATTTTATAGAAAAAAGTGATTTTAGAACTGTCTGTATTGTACAAGTGCTGTTTAGAATACTAATAAGCATATATGCATAAAAAAAACTATTTGTTATCAATTACAAGATTATGTATTTTATTATTTGCAGAGAAAACACCATATACATTTTAATAGAATTTTCTAAAAGTTGAAAGATAGATCCTTTAAAACATGTCATATCTTACCCTTACAAAAATCAATTTCATTTCCTTCCAAATAATTCTACCATTATGTTAAAACTGTCTCAAAAACTGAAATATAACTTCATTCTTGTATTTATTGTGTAATGTAAAAGGCAAATATATGTTTAGTTATATATGGCTTATTAAGCCTTCTATAATTATGAATTATAATTAAGAGATACCAAGGAACGATGCATACAGAAATAGTTAAAACACTCAACATTGCATGAATTATGATTTCAGATATTTTCATGAATGAAAAACAAACAATAACCTGCCAATTTATGAGTCTAACACACTGAAGTTCAATTCAAATAATTCAGAGTGTCTCTATATTTTAAAAAATATATACTATAAAAGATGCACTTCCTTATAAATAAAAAAAAAGAGTTAACAGTTAAGAGTCTAAGGTTCCAGCGCCTTTTCATTCCTTGACTTGGAAGAAAATCCAAATTTCTGTGAATTTAATCTGCAGATATTTAACCCCAAAAAAATCATGAAGTTAAAAGTAACATTATCATTTACATGTACTACACATTTTTCTGATTTAAACAGTTAAATCATAACCATAATTAATAATTTTCTTCATGTTTCTTTTAAAATAAATTTTCCCTAACATTTTTGCAATTTTATGCATATTTGTTTAAACAAGCAAATGTCATTTATAAAACGAATATCACAATGCTTGGAAGTACAAATGGATTAAATCCGGTACTCTGTTAACACAAATTCAACAGGGTTTTTTTAAATTTTTTTCTTTAGTGAACTTGAGAAAAATATCACACTTAGAAGCTTGTTTGTACCCCAATCCTTTATTATAATGATTTTTTAAATTAAAATGAATGGATCCATTTATAACCAGACTAAATGTTTATGATGAAGATATTTTGTTTTCCTAAAATGACTAAAGAAATGTATTTATTTATATTTTTTAACAGTTAAAATCTTCCCCCTTAACAGTTCCTGAAAATTAAGATGACAGGTAAACTTTGTACTAAGAATTATTGAGCGCCGCATTAAGTCTTTAAAATAATGATGTTCCTTATAAACGCCGCATGGAAAGGTTTAATAAAAATATATCAAGAAGAAAAAAAGTCCTTAGTTCGTAATTGATTTAAATTAAACAGGTATTTTGCTGCAGCAAGTTTATATGTATAATGTGACTCAGCATCCCTGGTAAACTTCCCTTGTTAACCTATCATTTAAGCTCATTGGCTTATCCCCACTTTCCGCAACTTTCTATTTTAAAGGAAAATGGGTTTTCGGTAGCTTCTGCCAATGTATATTGTATTTGTAAGCCGTCTCTTTGTTTTTCAGCCTCTTAAGCCTTTACAGTAACAGATAATTTATTTTCCCGACGGATATATTTTGCGTGCATTCCTTATTCATACGTTGAAAAACACTACATCAAAAAGAGTTTTATAAATAATGGCATTGCTCTCAAAATAAAGCAATACAAGCAATTGCATTTTATTTTCAATTTGTACTATTCACATAGGTTAGTTTTTATACTTAATGGGAAAACCAAATACATAAACATATTTGTTTGAGCTTTAAAACGAAAATAAGAACACTTATTTTTTCCTGGAACATATAACCAGAGGATTAAAAATTTTAATATTTACTTTTTTGTAATTTTCTTTTCATATTTACTTGCATTTGTTTGTAACCTTAGCATAATATAATGTTTAATATTCTATTGTTTCTTTTTTGTTTCAAAATTAAATATTATCTACTTTAAAATAGAAAAATTGATATTCCAATATGTGAGTTTAATTCTCAAAATAGCTATAAGTTTTCTTATTACCGTATCCTGGGGATACGATGTATATAAGTAATAAGGCTTAGGCAGGATGTGTATAAGTAATAAGGCTTGTACAAGTAGGCTTAATTCTTTAAATTTCTAACGAAAAGCAACGCAATACTATTCAGGGATGTTTAAAAAATTGTTTTGTTCGAAAATAAAATTATTCTATTATGCCTACATGTAGATTAAAAACCCTTTTATAAAAACCAATTATATTGTGAAATATCTAGTTTATATTGTCTATTACTGAGAAAGTATGTATTTTTATCATTATTTTTTATCACAAATAGAAATAAATATTAATATGAATGTACACACAGGAATGCATACAGGTCACTTTTGTCATAAATAAGAAACCGCTACTTATTTTTTACTTAATTCCTTAAGAAAAATAAACGTTATTTATACTTAACCCTGTATTTCTCGCTCGAAAAAAAAAAATGAACGGAATTTCACGCGCGGAGTATCTCAAACTCAAGGGTGTTTACATTCTGTTTTTACCGTAAAGTTTGCATATAAAGGTGAAAAAGGAAGAAAAGTAGGACACACAATATGTTTATTACACTTTTCACACGTAAATTTAATTTTTCTGTTCTTTTTATTAGGGCATCCACAGTACATTGTTTATACACTCCTTTAGTCTTCATCGCGTGTGAGTGCGATGTTTCCACTGGATCTTATTTATTTAAATATTTCGTAGAAGCATTGCTTGTGTTGGTTTCTACATTCTTCATATTCTTCTGGAAATCGAAATTCAAATAGAAATCAGCGTCTGGTTCAATATTTAGTAGGTAGTTTCTAAGTACTTAACAAAATAATTTGCGCATTTATTGTTGAAACGTTCAACAACAACAAAAATATTGTCATAGGCTAACAATTACATTTTCTAGCTATTTAAAGTGATGTACTCATTTAATAAAAGGACGATAATTGTTCCCTCAATTAAGTTATCTGGATAAATTTCAGTAGAGGTATCATTATCAACAGTTCATTATTCGATTCTTCCTTATCCTCCCCTCAAAGAGACTTTCTTCATCCAAAAATACTGTCGTTCTACATCTATTACATACTGTATCTATTAAAGTACTTAAATATCACATTTCTTCAGTAATACGCCATTGTATAAGAAATGTTTTAAAACGTGCTCATGTATTTGGAACTGGAACGGTGATTCAGGGGCAGTGTATGACATACCCGAAAAGGTGGTATTCAAAAATATATATTTAAAATTCGCCTACAAGGTAAGGCCCCTCAAAGGATTGACCTGAAAGTCAGCCCCATGGAAAACTATCCATTTTTCCAAAAAGGTTTTAGATTGAATTTTAAGAAAATTAGGTGGTGGGTATGAGATACCATGCGCGAGAAGTGCCGGGTTAATAATATAATTGGTAAATATATTTTTTAAAATTCAAACAAATGCTTAGAAAGTAAAAAGAAAAACTGAATTTCATAAAAATTGACAACTTAAAAGGTAACGGATAACAAATCTTAATTTAATGCAATACATAAGCAGGTGAAACGTTTTTGTAAAACATAATTAGCCGGGAATCGCATTCATATTCTTAATAATAATATTCATTATAATGGATATTTTCAAGTATATAATAATTTTACTTAATTTATTTCCATATATTTTAAAATTTCTTAATTAACATTAGTAGTGCGAATGTTGTAGCTAACTATTTGTGTGATTTAAACTATTGCATCAAACTATTTGATTCAAACTTTATAATAAGGACTATTTGATCAACTAAATGATTCAGAACCATACATTAAATATAATAGCTTATAAGTGCCAGTTAATGAGTGTCGCAAGAAAATCCCTTCGTACATTCACGAGTAACAGACAGTTACCTAAATTCATAACACAACATCATGTAGGATGCCTGCATGTTCAGAATGTTAAAAGATGAAGACAACAGGACTTCGAAAGTGTATACTAACTTCAATAAATAGCTTATCAACGCTCTGGACGATAATGGATTTGTAGGAAAACTGCCACTTATGTTCCTTTGGTATTAATAGATGTGGACGTGAATTAACTCGCTTGTGCAGTTTAGCCCTGTAGACTATTAAGAAAGCGTGTGGTCATCAAAAGTGTAGAATGTATATATTCCCGCGTTTTATAACGAACTTCAAATATTTCACTAAGCAATATCTAAAAATATTTAAATCGCAGATAATTTTATTTAATATTTTTTTTCTTCGATTGTTTCAATAAGGAGCAAATTTTTGTATGATTATAATAATTTAATATTCATTACTAATATTTGCTATGCTATAATAAACTTCTCTCAATTTAAAAAAAATTATTTTGATTTTCTGTTCGATGCTATTTTACAACTCTTTTCTTAAAATAATGTGAGTAAATGATGTCTGTAGTGAAAGTTTACATGAATGAAAGGAAATATTATGTTTTATTGCTACTAACACAGAAGAGTAAAAATGTATTCTTACATTATAATTAGATATTCAGTTATTCTCAGTGTATTTATGTTATTCCGTTGTAATGTGTTTCTTACAAATTGGTAATCAGAAAGTTAATCAACGTAATTTTTACACAGGATTTATTTTATTTATTTTTCTATTGAAGATGTTTATTTATACTCTTCGTTTTCTATTTTTCGCATTATCTTTAACATTCAATTAGGTATAAGAAGGGCACTCACTAAAAATGAATAATAAAACATATATTTTAGGGGAGATTTATGGTGAAAGTGAAATAATTTGTATCATTTGTTGCTGAAAAAAATGCATTCATTATTGTGTATGGTTTTTATAGTTTTAGATAGTTGATTTAATTTGACTAAATTATTCAAGATTAAGCTTTTAGCATGTTCATCATTAAAATATTAATTTTAAATGTCAATATGAACTTTAATACACTAACAAAAGTTTTGATTTAACATTTCATCTAAGTTCGTGAAAGTTACTTCTTTTTCAATTCAATTAGATTTAAAAACGTTTTTATCATAGTGCTACAAACAAATTGAAGTATATAAAATCAATACTATATAGCAGAATTTCAAATAAATGGAAATCTTTTGTTGTCTACTTGCAATAACTTATGAAAATTCCATTAGGTTGGTGAAAACAAATTTCTTTCAAAACTCAAACTTAAAAATATTTTCTGATCAAAAGATCGTGTTTTTTCCCATAAACAGCTGTTTCTGATTCAAAATTGAGAAACAGCGATTTGAATGTCCGCCTATTTAATTTGACAAAGAAAAATATCCATTTGTGGGGAGATGGGGATATTGAATACTAGTACTTAAAGCGTGAGGCTTTGAGAATAAGAATAAATTATCGCTCTCAGAAACTTAAAATTTTGAATAGGAGGAAAATCATGCATATATAGAACAGGAGGTGTTGACAGAAAAAATTAGTAAATGAAAAATTGATGCAGATAAAAGTTCGAGGAAATGTCTCACTCTTTTATTTTCAAAAGGCCTCTTTTCCCCCAGTTTTCTCAGTTCATTGGGGGATAGATTGTTGCTGGTATACCCTATTCATCATATTTTTCATTTTATTTATTCCTCATTGCTTTAAAGGTGTGGATACGGGAGGATTCACAAACTTCCAGAAAATTTATTTCACCTTATAATTCACTTCAATTTTAATCAAAATCAAATATGCGATTTGAAAGGGCAGGGGGAGAGAAAATGCATAAGGATTCTGTGGGAGTAAAAAACATAATAATTGCTGTTACGAAGTCTATTGAAGGGGGAAAATGGGGAGGGAAAGAGGGGAAAATAAAGCATATCGACAACAAAGAACTCAAAAAAAAAAAAAAAAACTAAAGGACAGAGAAGGTAGGGAAGAACTTCCCGGGAAATAAAAATAATTTTTATTGGTAGTTTTTGTGACGTAGCCGTGTAATCGCGTAAATGTGCGATGACAATATTTTACACCCCTAATAGCCGCATCTTTGAAAAAGGAAATTAGCATTTAAAGTGCATGCAATTTTCAGAGATGTTTTTTTTTCATTTCATCTTTCTTTTCTTTTTGAACTCCCTTTTGCTAAATCCCCTCTTCATCAGAGCTCATGTCCTGTCATTCTGAATTTCTGATTCATTCGCACCATTTTTTTCCTGGTTTCTATATCTCTGAATTTCTTTGTATAGGGATTTTTTTACCAACTGCAGGTGAAGATAACGAAGATTGACAAGTATAAAGTATAAATAACCACTTCAGTTCTTCAATTTAAGCATAAGTATAAAGCAAGTTTCGAAGTGTTTTTGATAAATATTAACCTAGTTCTTAATATATTAGAAATGTAAAACATATTTTTTGTTTTGCAAGTGAAGAGAAAAGGAATTCCATTCTTTCCTCATTTGACAGTGTAAATAATTGGTATTTCAAACCATTGTTATAAGCCCTTTTATGGACTTTGACAATAGTAAAATATTTTATGAATCTGCCCAAAGCCCGCTGAACTTTTGAAAGTTATTTTTTTAAAAATGGAAACGAACATTTTTAGTTTCTTAAAACTTTTATTCAAAATGGGTTTTGCGAATTGTTGGTGCGTCTGCAATCTATCTGAAGATTTTTGTTGCTTGCTATTTTAATGTTGTCTGAAGACGGAGAACATTCAAACTACTTTAGAGTTGAATTTCTGTCGCATAAAAATAATTATAAAGTTTCTATTCGAATGAATTGAATTTAAATATTTCATTTGATATCGGCATACGTGCGCGCGGATTTAGGTATAAAACATTTTCATATCTTATGTTCATTTAAAATTGTCGGTAAGAGTTAGTTTAAAACAAAAGTTAGGTTACACACAGTTCAATTTTATTCATTCCTTAAAATTAAATTACTTTAATTGCATATACTTTTCGAGTTCGATTATTTGGTATTGTATATAAACCATTAAAGTATTTTACAGATATTAATAATTGAATATATTTGAAGTATATTTTATTAGAAGGATTATTTAACTTACTTTCTTAACTTGCTTCAATAATAGCTAGTATTTTTTCTTTTTATTTTATACACCTGCAAATTCAAAAAATATGAAAGAAATTACTCTATGAAATTTTCTTTTTGAACATTATGAGTTCTAGTTAAAACATATTCAGTTGAATTTGGATTTTTTTTCTCCTCTCTATTTCTCTCTTTCTCTACTAATCATTCTTTCAGTTCCCTTTTTTTTAAAAGATCTATAAAACGTACAATCGTGAATGAAAAGCATATGTACACTTTTGTGCAGTTTTCCTTATATTACAATATCCCCTACCCTACGACGATTTCTTTTATTTTGTATTTATTACGTCTATGAAATGATGGAATAAAAAAAATGCATAATTCATTGTCAATTACTAGACGAAATTGGAAAATTTCAATCTGATAGTTTTAAGTTACTGTCCTATTCAGTTTTTTTTTTTAATATTTCTCTTTTTCTTCGGTTTCTATCTTTATCTTTTTTTTTTCTGTTTAGATATTTTTATGTTTGACTCTCTTTTTAACTCTTGCCTTGAATTTTTTTCTCACCTTTTGTTTCTTTATTTTTCTTTCTTAAATTGACAGAAATGTGAACATAAGACATTCTTTTTTTTTTGTCCTTCTCATACTATTTAATTTATAATTTTGGGAATATTTTTCGTAATGATTCGTAATTATTTATATTGCCTGTATAAAGTAATCATTTTAATGATAGCTGAATAGCTTCCATTGTTAAAACTTTGATTTTAATTTTGTTTCACACTTAATTAAAATGAGCCACATTAATTTTTACTTTAAAAAGTATGCTGATGAGTTAATAGAATTTCAAAGCTGGGAACTAAAAAGGAACTTATTCAAAATTCAGAAATAAATAAAAACTAACTTCCACTTCTATAAGAGCTAAAATACTCTAAAAAAGAGAGAAAAACTCTAACAAACTAAAATGTGGGGAACATTCAGTGTTTGAGTTAGCACCTCATTTTCACATACACATACAAAGATTAATTTCATATAAATCACTGATTATTCCTTCTTCAATCTTGTCACGCAGATTTTTTTAAAGAAAAATATCTATTCCATGTAGTATATATGCAATTTTTTACTAACCGGAGGAAATATTTATTTCATTAAAGAACGCAAATCATTTATTTTTAATAATTTACGTATCTCAATTTTGTATATTACTACATAATATTTTTGAATTATTTTATCTCATAGGATTTTAATACATCAAACCATCCAATCAGGATATATATAGTTACTCATTTACCTAATAATCTAATGTTATTAATGTATTCATTCTTTTAAATCCCTTCTCTATCCTTTGAAATTTAATAAAAATGCAAATTTTATTTACTCTTTCTAGAATTTGCTTTTAAAAAATTGTTCTTTTCCTTCTTTTATCCTCCACATCCAGCACTTTCTTCTAGATAAGATTTTATAGCTTTTATCTCACTTTCTCATTTCGCTTGGAGAAAATACATCTTATTTCTTTGGATATTCCAAAGAGCTGTTGAACCAAAAGAAAGGTGGAAGATTTCTATGCATCGATATCATTTTTTTTCTTTTTAAATAATTATATCACTCTACAGCTTGGCTTCTAATGATAGGACATAAATCGTAGAGAGATATCTTAGTTTAATTTAGAAGTAGCTCAAAATAGTCTAATCTATATATATTTTAGTTTGATTTGTATAATAAAAAGACTGAAAGAGAACAAATAATAAAGCAGATTTAACAGTAAGAATTTGCTAAGTCCATCATCGTATAATAAGTGATAATGATTATAAATCACTTTATACTGTAAAATAGGGTGGCTCGTGGCTATACGGAGAAAAAAAATTATTATTGGAGCTTATTTATGTGGAAAAGATGCTTTAAGATGTGCAAATTAGAAGAAAAATAATTTTAAGAAATAATTTCAAAATTTATTATTGCCACAAAGAGGTTGAATGAAGAAGAAAAAAAGAATTTTGGTTAGAGGACTTTTAGACTAAAAATGTATAATAAGTTATTTTTTTCTTTAAAATAAACCACCAAAAACGTCGATTATTGCTAAATGAGTACTGATTAGTGCAATGCGCATTGGTGCATTTCATAACTCCAGCTCTTTTTTCCCACATCGTCGGATTAGTCTGATATAAGTTTTTGCCCCCTTCCGCTTTATCATGCACTAAATACGATAGTAAGATTTAAAAAATTTAATGCTAAAGAAGCTGTTAAATGTTTTTGATGTTTTTTCTTGTAATTATTTAAGAAGTGTTCTCTCATCGCAATAAATGTTAGAAAATATTAAAATACCTGTTTTTCTTTAATTAAAATCACTTTGACTATTTAACATGAAATTACTCAAATACCCATCTTTATTCCCTTCTGTGGTAGTATATATTGCGAAAATAATTTTTAAATCTACTTTTCCTTTCCTTTATATACCAAAAAACATCTTTTTCGTATTGTTAAGTTCTAAAATCCTAGAAAAAAAACTTTCGTCTACCTTATTATACAATTTGGGAAAAATTTTCAAATTCTTAAAAATCAGAATTATATTTAGAAATAATTTTTTAAGAAAACCAGTGTGTGTGTTTGTGTGTGCAGTGTAAAATTTTTTTTAAATGTTATTCACTAACTGCTTATATCAATATTTAAGTCTTCCTATATATATACACTAAAAATAAAATTTAAACCAGAAGTTTCGAATACAATAATTTTTTTATAATAATTATAATCTAATAAATTGCTTAAAAATAGATAACGTTTTATTTCGATAATCGCAAATTGTTATCCCCTTATAGTTTTGTTTTCTTTTTATATTATATATGTATAATGTAAGCAACATAATGTATACATTATATATATATATAAGTAATTAAATGCTATTTATGCTAATTTTTTTTAGTTCAATTTCTTTCAGAGAACCTCTTTTACGTATAATTAAGTGAAATATTTTTTTATTTTAAAAAATGTTTAACATGAATAAAAAGCAGGGAAGTTAATAAGAAAGGGTAATAACTAAATTTGAATGTATTTAACGTAACTAATTTTTTTTTAGATTATTCTAGATTCGAGAGCACTTTGTAGTTTTTGAAAAACTAAATAAATTTAAAATGCGTAGCTATAATTTTTTAAATACCGCCGGCTGGGTGGCGTGGTTGGTTTGCGCTGGCCTTCTGCACCCAAGGTTGCGGGTTCGACCCCGGCCCAAGTCGGTGGATTTTCATGATGCAGAAAATCGACAGCGGCCATGTCGTATGATTATGTGGCATGTAAAAGATCCCTAGAGTATCTGTTTAGCTTGGATGCTTTCGGCAAAATTAAATCCTAGTACTGGTTCGCATCGCCAAGAGCTCAGGTGCCTCCCTCTGTGGAGAAAACTGGGCGTCAAAATTGCTTGCTGTAATTGGTATCTCCTATATGGTGCAGCGCTAAGAAGTGATACCAGCTCGTGGGAAATGTACTAGGTCTGCAAAGGTTTAAAATACCAATGCGCAGCCCCATTGAAAAAAAAATTTTAAATACCTATGTAGGTTTTGAATGTTTTGTAATGGTTATGAAATATATTACTTGCAAAATTAATCATTAGAAATGAAATACATATTTTCCCCCTATATCCGTTCTAGATGCTTCCCTGGAAAAACGAAATAACTGTAAAAAATGCTAGAAAAATATTTATTTCTACAAGTGAATCAATGTCCCTGCCATCTGTTTATAATCCTTTACCCTCTGTACCACGGAACAGAAAAACATACAGATGATATTTCTGCGCTATTCCTAAGTTGTGATTGGTTCAGTTTGAGATAATTCTCCGAGACCCCAGCTTACGCAAGGATAATTTTGCGCAATGCGATTCCGTGTCTAAAGCACTGGCACTGGACATGTATTAGTTCAGAAAACTTTGTTTACGCAATTATAAATGTCATCACAAGCTCCTTTATCTGTATAAATGAAAGGATCACACCGTGAGGTGTCAAGAAGTTATGTCTTGGTTAAACCAAATCCCTTTCATTTCTTTTTTGAGATGCTTTGACACTAATCGTATTTAGGATGTCTTTTATACTTAGAACCAACTGTGTTCGTTGTTGCCTTAAGTTCGGATTATACCAGAGATAAGTAAATAAGAGATGGCGTCAGTTTGGGATCAAATGTACATAATCCCTACTGGCTCTGATTTTTCCAGAATCGAGACAAACAACTATTACTAATATTCAAATATTACTTAAGGTTTTTTTTAAAACGAAACAGTTTTCATATACTTCGAGTTGTATGAATGCACTTTGATTCACATATTTAAAATTTTACTAAGAATTAATTTGTGGGAGATGGGAGCTGTTTAAGTCTTATATAAAGAGACAGACAGATATATATGGAAAAAGATATAGATATAGATACAAAGGCATTTTGACCACGGTAGCTAAATAGTCATAGTCGTAAATTCGTAGCTTGTATTGTCGGGCCGCAGGCTTAATTCCTTGCGACTCCACTAGGTCAGGGTTGGCGAACCTTTATTGGTCAACGTGCCATTTTTTTCTAAGGAAATGATCAATGAGGTATAGATGTGCCGTCAAATAATTTTGACTAGAGAATATTGGGAAAATCATAAAACTAAATACTAACAACTCAAAACTCTTTATTTAATACAAAAAATACATTTTGCACTGTATAGTAGTAAATGTTTTAATTATGCGTGTAGTTCAAATTAAAGTAACTTTAGTGTGACTTCCGTTGTTGCAGATTAGATGATAAATAACATATTAGGATTGCAAGATGTTACTTTTAGTAGAATGCTTGCTGAATTGGAATCATCTACCAAACGGTTTCTAAGCGATTCTTTAATATTATTCATCTCTGAAAATAATGACTTGCAAGCATAGGTGAATAAAAATATGGTTACAATAGCATGAATCAGCTTCTTAAAACGGTTAAATGTGTCTTGAATCCGTTTTACACACGATGTTATACATGCAACTGTTCCATAACATAAAACACACAGCGCTTTGTCGCCTTTAAGAATCATGCCATATTTCTCGGTCCACCAAGTTTGAAATTCTCTGTTACACTAACAATCTTGCACTTTTTCCGGTTTTTTTTGCTGAACTAGCGATTAAATAACGATTAGAAATCGTAAATATAACACAAATAAACTTTAAAATACAGTAGTGTCAATGAAGTTTATTATGCTATGCATGGACAAACTTCGCATCACTAGCAATTGCAGTCCACGACATAACTAAGGCAAAACAATAACAAAAGAGTGCTGATTCGCGACCAATCATTCGCGTTTGATCCTAATACTTCATTGTGAACTTTGTTATTCTGAACTAAAATGCAAACCGTTTTGATTGGTGGCGTGCCCAAAATATTGTGCCGCGTGCCATTGTTTTGCCATCCCTGCTATGGACGCACCATGTAGAGGGAATGATGAACGTCAAACCTTTCGAGATTTTTAGCCTTCCTGCTGGTATGATGTGGAAATTCTGAAGACGGTTATGCAAGCTTATGTGTCATCTTCTTCACTTGACCATGGCTCAAAAATACGAGTTCCGTTACCAATAGCCCTCATATTGCTTCACAGTGCCATTTAAATTAAAAGCAATTCATGTATAAGTATTTAGAATATCAAATCCAGAATTATTGAACAAATAAATTGAAATATAAGGATCTATTCTCTTCTCCCTTAAAATATAATTGCTTCTTTATTTCGTCTAATACGAATACCAATTTTTGGAAAAAATAATCTCTGTGTGAACTCTTAAAAACTTATATTCTTTCCGTGCCTAATTTAAAAACATATTTAATTGACTCCGTATTCTTTGGTGAAACATATTAAAATTTCTCAAGCAGAAAAAAAGAAAGAAAGCCGGGGAAATGTATTTTTTTAACTGTAGTATTTTTCTTAACAGTTGAATAATATTTGTGAATGCTACTAATGCACTTGATTTTCATGTTCACTATGGTGAATAGTGGTTATGAGGAGAAAAAAACATTAATTGAAATCTACCTATGTCAAAAAGATGTTTTGTGGCACGGAGATTAGTTAAAAAATTTCAAAATTTAATATTTCTACAAATGGGTTGAAATTTCAAAACAAAAGGAAAGGGGGGGGGGTAATTTTGGCTTGATGATTTTGGACTCAAAATGAATATATTTCTGCAATATAAATAACCAGATGTATATTACAGATAATTGTGTTCACAATAATATGCATACCTAATTGATATATACACTTTAGATTAAATAACTATATTCCCCCTCCCCACCAAACACAATGTATATTAGGGTGGATTACGGTTATATGGGGGAGAAAATATTATTATTAATCAGAACCTACCTATGCGGAAAAGAAGTTTTATGATATGAAGATAAGAAGAAAAATAATTTCAAACAATAATCTCAAAATTTACTATTGCTACAAAGACAAAATTTTAGAGGATTTTAGACTCAAAA
Source organism: Trichonephila clavata (assembly GCA_019973975.1). NCBI lineage: Eukaryota > Metazoa > Arthropoda > Arachnida > Araneae > Nephilidae > Trichonephila > Trichonephila clavata. The sequence goes on along the minus strand of BMAO01021206.1, from coordinate 197,714 downwards.
TAGTTATTTCTCTGCAATATAAATAACCAAAAAAGATAATTATTGATTTATGAGTACTGAGTAATGTGCAGTACAATGTACATTGCAACATTTCATAGCTCAGCTCTTTCTCTGCGCACTGACGAATCAGTCAAATCTCAGCTTTTTTTCGTCTTCCGTTTTATCGTGAGCTGTAATTTCGACAATGTTTTTATTTTCATTTAATATAAAAAAATTTGCTTATGTACCTGATGTTTTTTTTCTTGTGAATATTTAGTATGTGTCCTGTCATTGCTATAGATGTCAAAAAGTACTAAAATACATGTTTCATTTTAACAAAAAAGCTCAAATACACATATTTCATTCCCCTTGGGGAAGTACTTAATATAAAAATAAATTTTTGTGTTCCATTTTTCCCCTCATTTAGTACAATAGAGCATCTTTTTTGTATAGGTAGGTTTTAAAATTCTGAAAAATCATTTTCAATCCACATACAGAGAAAATTATTTGCCTATTGAATGATTGACTAGCTGAGAGAGTATATGCAAGTTGAAACGTGTAATAAGTTAAGGGTTGCATACACATTATCTAATTACTCTATATATTTACCAAGGATGAGTAGTTATATTGAAAATAAAAAAAATAATTGAACCATATTATACAGCTTACAAACTGTATTTACAGACTTATAAAAGCGCAATTGTTTCTTTGTTGAAAGAGTAGCTAACATTTCCCTTAGAATGGCATAGAAAATTACTATTGAAACAAAGTGCTGATATAAGGATTGCACGGCTAAAAAGGCTTTAGAACATCATTATTTATTGGATTAAGACTCATTTTTTTTTAGAATTCTTCTTTTCTCCTTAATAATTTTCGTTAAATTCGAATGTGTTGAATCTTTGTGTGGTTCAAACTTCTGAAACGAAACACTTAAGATTTTAAAATGCAGACACAATTTCTAACAGATAACATGAGATATATCTTCATTCTGAATTTTAAATTTTATATGTGTAGCGAATGAAAAAAAATAATATGGAAAAATAACTTATGGATTGTTTTATTTGTAATATAACGAATAAAAGCTTTTAAAATCCATTAAAGCACCCCAATTACGTAGCAAACATAAACCTCGTACTTATCTCAAGATAAAACTAGGTGAAAATAATCCAAATTTCATTTCTAGTCTACCTTTTCAAAAACGAAACACTTTTAAAATATCGTTTGGTGGATAATTTTTGAATTTTTTTTTACAAATCGTTTTATTATTATAATATGAAGTTTTATTATTATTATATAGTATATATATAAATCGTTTGTCAAAATATTTAACTTACTATACACTGTTTCTGTAACTGATTTAAGACAATTGTGAAAAAAATTAAAATTCGATTTTGTGATTTGATTATGTTGCAGTAGTGATTATGATCTTATATCTTGTTGAAATAGGGACTGTGATATAAATTGAGTTTAAGTAGACTTTAAAGTTTTATTTTATATAAAGAAGTTTGTGTAATATTCAGAACAAAATCGGGCTTCCGAATCAATGAAATTTGATGATGAGAGTAAGTAATATGATTTTAAAATTTAGTTCCATATTCTCTTTTACTTTATGAAATAATTTACTTACTTTGATTAAGGCTGCTTCCGCTAATATTAAAGAATAGAACCCAAATTCGGTATATGTTTTTAGATATAAAAGTACTCAAACATTAATATTTTACTCTGGCTTCACTATCCTGTAGAGAATCACTTATTTTCTCATACTACTCATTTGTATCCAATTTGACGCATTTTTTCTTTTATAAACTGTGTTTCCCATTTTTCCTCTTATATCGTAATGCTAAATGAGCTATCCCTTTACATGTTAAAAATAAAAACTGATTATTTGTGGAATATTTTGCAATTTTAAAAACACTATATTATAAACAAATGCATAGGTTACAATGTTAGTAATTTTTACAAAAATTGAGACATTTTTTCTGTCAAAAATGGGCTTCGCGTTATGTTCATGCTCCTGTACATATGACGAAAACAGCCTTAAACATCTTATTTATTTCATTCTTATTCAATTCGTATGCTATAAATTCAAACAAAATATGTTTGAAGAAACCAACTAATATCAAATTAACTTACAGATTTAGAAATTGAACTTAAAAAAAAATAGTCCCAACAAAAATAAGTCTAACAAAATCAATATGTGTAATAATCCACAGTTGTATTGCATAAAACAAACTTACTTTTTAAAAACAACAAGTTGAACACGTATAATTTTTTAAATAATTATTTTAAAAAATAAATATTTCCTTACATTTTTGACATCAAAATGAAGTTGACCTTTCAGAGTTCTGAGCAAAAAACAGTCTGGAAGAAATAGAAGTAGATAGTTAATTTTTAATTGAAACCTTAAGTAATAAAAACTGAAATACACAAACAATTTTTTTCTCAGTGAAAATAGGAACAGTCAGACAGTGGAGCCAATATTTGGATGAATATTAGACAATCGTACTTGATACCACATCAGATTTTTACTATCAAATGAAAAAAAAGTTTCTTAACCCTTTAACCGGTTTTCCCATACGCTGTACGGGTACTGATATTTTATTTTTCTTTAATGTGCACATATTTTTAATTTTTATAGGGAGATTATTAAAGTTATATATATAGTATGTGTTTAAGAGATGGTTTTTCTATGGTACTGAAATACCTCATCCGAGATTTTCTTTGTGGTGAAGGCGGTAATTTTTGCTTTGAAGGCCGGAATTTATATTCTTAAAAATTTTCGATAAAGAACAGGGATTGATGAGAAGAAATGAGTATGTAAAGATAGTCCAAAAAAGCCGATATTATCTCTGTTCCGTTTGTAACGTAAGACTAAATATTACACACCATGCTTCAAAATGTGCGTGAATATATACCATGCATTCACACACAAAACCCTCGACCACTTGAAAAAAGGTACGAATATGAATATTTTTCATTAGTACGAGAGAAACTCTTTTAAGATTCTGCATAGCATGCAGAGTGGGCCTATAAAAATAGCAAACATTTAGGGGTTATTGTGTTCCCCAATTATAAAATAAAAAGTAGTACAAAAACTTAATAATAGAAAATTAAAATAAAACTCTCTTTTATTTTCGTATTCTGTTAAGTATTATTCTTAGTTATATGCAATTAAAAATGGGCCTTTTTGGAACATTGACTAGTTAAAGGATTAATCAAATATAAATTTTAGATCTTAAAACAACTACTTTAAACATTTCTATGATTTATGCAAGAAAATAATTAATTAAATGTTCAGAAATATATTTTTTTTGAGTAAGTAATGAAATCAAAATGTTAGAATTTATAATTTTTTGAATGGTTGTTATTTTTTCACATGTATCCGATTGTCTTACATTCCTCATGGAAATATTTTACTGTTTTGTTAGAAAACGATTCGCTTAAGAATATCTCATTTTTCTTAGCAACATTTATCTCACTTTAAAACAATTTCAATAAATGGTGAAATAATTTAGGGAAATTGGCACATCTGTGGATCAACAATTGCTTCTCCCTTTTTTTTATTCAGATATATATCTATATATAAAGGGTGTGTTTGTAGTCCCCTCTCCAATCTCTTTCATCCCGAAATGGGGGTGAGTCCCCTTTCTGCTATACCTCCATGCTCTGTAAGTGGATCCAATGAGTGTTTTAACAGCGAAAAGAATGAAGAAAATTGAAATAAAGAACTAGATTAGAGCAAGTTAAAAGTAAAAATAGAGTATATATATATGTATTGCAAATGAATAAATTGTATGAATTTAAATGTTGTTAAATTTTTTTCGGTAACGTCAGTTTTTAAATTGAAATATTTTTGAAGTATTAAAACGATTAGGAAGAGAGATATTTATTCAATAACCACTGCATATAATTCATACAAAAGATTATTATTCATTAGTTTCTATACGTTCTAATTCAACAACTTTATCAACCAATTATTTATAGTTGGGGTATTCTATTCAATTATTGAACTTAAATAACTAAATTAGTAAATGATATTTTAGATATTTTTTTTTAAATTACAACATTTGTGTTTCTTTGTGTACTAGTTATTTTTATAAATGGAAAGGAAAATCTACAAAGTCTATAAATAATAATTACTTCTATTGAAATATTTTTGCCAATATGAACAACGATCAATGAACAGTAAAGAATCGTCTCCAGACTGCATTGATACAAACGACAGAGAAACTCTAGACAATTAAGTATTCAATTAATTATATTAAATCAGTCTACATATGATCTCTGGAATCGAAAACACAAGATCTATTCAATTGCGACGATAGAGAGGGGAACTTTCGATAAATAATTAATTTAAATAGTCCTCTTGTGTGCTTCTATCTCTAATGGCTTCTTCCGAAATCACCTTTAGTGTTAATTTCTGATTGAATGAGGGTGACAGAACAATGGGTTATATTGTAGTGATCACATAATACTCCTCAATTCAACAGATGTTTCTTTGTGAATTAGTAATTAAGCTTAATCTCGATTGCAGACAGCTATTGTCGGCATTCTAGCTTCGAATCATTTAGAATTATTAGACTCTTTACATTCTCTGTCCACGATTAAATGGATCGTTTTAGAATGCAAACAACTTAGATTGTCATTTTAATAACCTTTCATTTGCGTTCGTGGTTTCGGGTTTGAATAGAAGCAGGAAGGAGTGGAATTTTGAAAATCAGGGTGAGGTAAATGGTGTTAGTAGATTTGGAATACCTGCTTTTTATTGATTAGGCAAATAATTATAACATTTAGGATTTTAATTCATCTATTTGGGAAAATGTCATTAATGCTGTAAAAATACTTTATGTTAAATAAACCTATTAAAATTTTAAATAATAATTATTCAACAGCTAAATTTTGGAAAATTATAAGAATACATTTTTTATTAAGTGATAAATTTACTTTAGAAATGATGTTTTATATTAGCTTGTAGCAAAATGATTTTGCTCTCAAATTGGTTTTTTCTTATTTGTGCGACATTGTTTTCTCAATCTGTCTTGCTTCCCATAGTAAATTCTCTTACTTATATGCGTATATATATTTCGTACTATATATATTTTAAGAAAACCTTTTTCACCGTTAAACAACTGATTTGCGGGGGCGTAGCTACAAATGGGCTAGGCGGTGCCGTGCACCGGGCCCCTCAAGCTCAGGAGGGGTCCTTGGACGCTGACCACCAAGCAAACCGAACTTGCAATAATTTCTCCCAAATTTAGGATATAAATATTAAAGGTTGCAACATAACTATAATTATGCTAATTTTCTTAAAAGTAATTTTGAACTTAAAGGTAATTGTTTGTTTAAAGTTTTGAACCTCACTTATTGAAAAGTTTATATTATTTTACATTTTTTTCATTTTTCTATAAACTGTTACTTTAAAATAAACCTTCACTTAAAGGTTCCACAAGAACATCATACCATATTTGTTATAACATCTTAAAAAACCTACACAAGAACTAATTCCTTCATTATTACATTATATTTTTAATAACAATTTGATTCATTGTGTGTTGTGTGTGTGTGTGTGTGTGTGTGTGTGTGTGTGTGTGTGTATGTGTGTGTGTGTGTGTGTGTGTGTGTGTGTGTGTGTGTGTGTGTGTGTGTGTGTGAGCTTTATCCTCCTACAAAAATAACCAATTACTCCCAACGATGTATTGTAGCGTAGCATTATGTTTCCTCTTCCTTTTAACGTCGTTACGTATTCAAGCATATGGGAAGTATTGCATAAATTATAAAACTGAAATTGCGAATTTTAAATAAAGAAACCCTGGGTGCGTTTAAGTATAAACAATGCTAAGAAAGAGAGAGAAAGGTAGCAAATAAAATTTGTAGCCTTGTAAAAAGTTAAAATATTCATATATTTTTACTTTTTTACTTGATAAAATCCAATAAAGGTAGAGCCTCTTTTTATTTCAGCAGCATGGCCTTTGGATACCTAGCTACGCCACTGCTTATTTGATAGCTTTTACAGAAATTTAATATCACTTAAATGTACTCTAATACGCTTAATGTGTGAGATATCTCTTGCAATGTGTTTGATGATGGTTCTTTTACTTAGTATCTTATAATTCATTGTATTTCGATCTTGATGCTCTTCATACACATTAGGGCAGAACGTGGCTACATGGAGAAAAAATTTACTAGCAATCGCAACCTACCTATGTAGAAAAGATGTTATATAGAATAGAGATTAAAAGAAAAAAATTAGAAAAAAAAATAATTTGAAAGTTTAATAATGCCACACAAAGGCTATACTTTTTGAAAAAAAAATGCAAGAGATTAACTTCGGTTAGATGATTTTAGACTCAAAATATTTTTTACAATATAAATAAAATTAAATATGTATTAAGGTATCCGACTACTTGTGACGATTTTTAAAAAAAAATAGTGATATGGATATTTTTTTTGTGGCTTTTAGATTTGTTTAGTGCATTTTAAGTAGAATATGCTAAAATTAAGAAGAAAAAAAATTATTATTTCTAAAAAATTGAAAAAAATTTGTAAAAATTTACAAAAAATTCCATAAACGGGGCCCATTCTGTACCAAAAGTTTATAAACGAAGTTTCAATTTTTCAATTCTGATGTGTTGCTATGTTGTTCATTTTTAAAGGCCTTTCAGGATAAGAGATATTTTAATTTTCACAAAAATTCGAGCACTTTATCTTTGTTATTATATGAAATTGCTTAAAGAAATAGTGATTATATTAACACAGAGACTGTAAATTTTGTAATAAAACAGTTATTGATAAATCTCAAGGTTAAAACGCTTCTACTATTATGCAGAACATACATAAAAAATTTCGGTTAATTATTTTCAAAACTTTTTGAGCAATAACTGTTCCCATTTGATCATTTTAAAAAACACACGTTTCGAGTAAAACGCGTTTTAAAGTATGACATCTTGCCTAAAGTAATGGCATTTACTTTTACTAAAACTTGTAGTTTTTGTTCTAGCGAACGAAAACTAATAAACTTGGTATTTTTATAAAGCTAATAAGATAGTCTATAAATTAAAATCATAAAAAAAATTGACAATTTTTGGCAAAATTCTCAATTTTAGGGTAATTTGATTCCTTAAATTTCTACAGTACTCACGATTACTGATAAGTGAGAACCGAGCAGTAAGTTGTGTACAATGTTCCCCCTCAAAATTTCATAACCTAGCTCTTTTTCCCATTACCGTCGAATCATCCGATCCAAGCTTTTCCTCTTCTTCGCTTTATCGTACACTGTAGTTTCTCGATGATAACTTACTTAAAAATTCAATACTAAAGGAGCTGTTAAATGTTTTTGATGGTTTTTTTTCTTGTAACTATTTAATATGTGTCCTTTCAACTCAATAAGTACTAAAATGTCAATTTTAGTTTTAAAAAAATTACTTTGACTTTTTACTATGAAAAAGCAATAATACCTAAACACACAAAACACACTTCCTTTGTGACAGTATTTAACATAAAAATTAATTATTTGCTTTATTTGTTCTTTTATTTATATACCAAAGAGCATATTTTCAAAAAAATAAATTCTGAAAAAAAAATTTTTTTTTTTTGTTTTAATTCACAGATTTTAATACATTTAATTTTCTGAAATAGATTACTTTAGAATGTATAAAAAGGATAATAGAATAAATTTCTACTCTAATTTCTGTTGAGAACAAATTTCATACATCAAATACACACACACACATTTAATCCTTAATTAAATACATCAATCCTTTAAGGAGAGTTTGATAAATCATTTTATGAGAAAGTTATAGAAGCTCTGCTGTATTCGTAAAAAGTATTTTCTTCGATATATATTTCTTTTTCTATTTCTTATTATAGTTTTATATAAAAACAGATTTATTTTGTGTAATAAACACCATTAAGACAAAAATAATTTGATAATGATAACAAATATAATAAAAATTCAATTTGTGAATTGAGAATTTTTTTTCCGAGTCTTTTGTGCTTCTAAAATTTAAATTGCATCATATGATTCTTAATTTCAATATTACAAGAGATTTTTATTTGTTGAATTTTATTAGCAAGTATATTAAAGTTAAAAAAATGTTTTGATTTTTCTAACTTCAACCTAAAAAATGATAAAAAATAATGCTATATAAAAGGGAAAAAAATTCATTTTCAGACACAGAATAACATAAAAACAGTATTTTCTATTTATTTTTATTATTACATTACTTAGCAATTTCTATTTATAATGTACTTCGTTTTTACTATAACTTTGCAGAATTAAAAAAAGTATGGAAAAACGAAAAAATAACGAAAAAGCTAAAATAAAGGATTTTATAGAAATAGCTATATCAAATACTGCAGCAGACGCACGCACAATCCATGCAATTTAAATTGAAACATTTGATGAATGACTCGTAAAATTCATTTATTTGTGTGATATATGAATATGACAGTTTGCACGCGAAGTGGTATGCGGAAACGAGCGGGGAGGGAAGAAGTGGGTCTCTTGATGGTTTTCCATGGATGGGTTTAAGGGAGAGAATAGAAAATGAATCAACAGATTGTTATTGTATTCTCATAATAGATTATTCCTCTATAGAAGCTTAAATCTTCGTGTAAATATTGTCAAGGTTGGATAAATTTTGGAAAATTTAATTTTTCTATAAAGGACTTATTTTGTTTTGTAAATCAGCAAAGATTTCGAATTAAACTTAGAGTAACATTTGCTGTCTTCTATACAAGATAAAGAGTCCTTTCTTTTTCTTTCTTTTTTTCTTTTTTTTATTTCAATTTTTCCAGTTATCTTTCTTATGACTCATTGTGAATATTTATATACAAATTCTATATAATATCTGTAAACAGACAAATTTTTTCTTTTAAATTTAAAAAAAATCAATTTATTAGTAAAAGTAGAAATTAAGCAAGATTATTTTTAACAGTCAAAATGTACTGATTAAGACAAGAATTATTAGTATAGCAAAACATGACGCTTTTTGTGTGATAGAGAAGTTAGAATTCTCGATATTAAAATTGCGGAATTTCATTATACGAATAAGTTTTTTTATTTGATTCTTTTCTGCTTAACAGTAGATCGTAGACATAAATAATTTTTCCTTTATGTATGTCCCTCCGTACTTTTATTACAAATTTAGGGATTACCATGTTAATTTTATAGCTGGTCTTTCACTGCATATGCTGCAATCAAAGTTGTTTTCTATTGCACTATTAGCAAAAGAAATCGAAATGATATATTTTAAAAATTCTTAAACAGTATACGAAATTAAAAAGTTTTTTCTATGCTTCTTTCAATGAAACACAAATTATCAACAAAACAGTTAACCAATTTGGAAATTAATTTAAATTTCTTTTCGCTCTTAAAGTACATATATATATACCTTTTTTCCTCTTTTTCTCTCTCTCTCTCTTTTAAGAGTTTAATTCATTATTATATTCATGTTTGTTTCATACAATTCTTATACAGTTATAATGAGAGCGTATTTTTAGAGAATTTGTAAAAGAATTTTCCGCACACAAAAATACATTTCTTTTTAATTTCTGATGAAGTAATGAATTTTTAATCAAAACTGTTGATCATGTTCCTTTAAAAGGATATGCTTATAAAATAAAAGTATCTTTATCAATTATTTCACAGCATCCGTAACTGAATAAAATAGATTGATATAATATTTTTCTTTGACGAAAGCATTATAATTAATGTACCAACTGATCTACTCACAGATGCCATCATTATAGTAAATACTTCAGCAATTCTCTTAAGAAAAATAATGTTAATATTAAAGTACTAAATTTAACAATCTATGATAATTTTACTTTGGAAGATTGTTTTCGAAAAAAAATTATTTAATAGTTTTGCGGTAACTTAAAAACTGACAGCATTTTTTTAAGTCCTAATTAGTTTTTTTTTTTTAATTTTTAAAAACTTTCGCAATGGCGCTTTGACATTTTAAAATTATATATATATAAATATATTGCAAAGATTTTTTATTTCCTTTTTTTCTCAAATTTTAATTTCCGATCTTAGGCACGTTGCAAATTCAAATGGAAAATGATTAAAATATTTTATATGCCACTGGAAGATTTTAAATTTTTAGAACTTTTTAATGGTTCTCTCTTTTCAGGTAATCAAAGTTTTCTGGAACTAATTTAGATGTATTTGATTTCATTATCTTTTATATACACTTTATTTTTCACTTTCATTAAGCACAAATTTGCACATTTTAAAAAAATTACAGAACTTTATAAAACAGGTGGAATATATATATATATATATATATATGACGAATATATATATATATGACGAATTGAAGAACATATGTTGATATATTTTGACAAAAATGACTACAACTATTAATTATTCGTATATTTTAAAGTATACAATGTTTGTGTCCTATTATAAGACGATATAAAATTTTAGGAATTTTTCTTTTCAAAAGATTTGTTTTTCTAAATTTAGTGTATTAAGAGATAAAATTTAAAAATATACTATTTCTCATATTTCTTTCAAGTGAAATATTAAATTAATTCGAGGTGTCTCAAAATTTATGAAGCTTTATTTTTAAAAAAAACTGAATTTAATCATACATCTTTTAAAAAAACGCTTCAATTAATTTAACTTTTAAGAATAGTAAATATTGTTTTATTAAGTATTTGGATAATACCAAATAATTAATTTGGTATTGTAGTGCCAAAAGTTCTAAAACAAGTGTAAAGGATTTAAAATCAAACAACTTGTAATGAAATATGAAATTAAACTTCCTTAAAATTTTAATTTACCTTTAAATTTGACATCCTGTTCCTTTTATTGAAATTGATCTCCTTTTGACTTCAATCAGGCTTTAAATCTCTTTGGATAGTCATCATTCGAGGCATACAAAGAATGTTCATCATTGCTTTCCTCAAAGAACGTTTAAGACATTTAAAATTATTGAGAAGCCGTTTTTGGCACAACTTCGCTTTCAATACTAATCATTATTTATTGTCGAGTGGATTTAAATTTTGAAGGCTGGAAGGTTAATCTTTGTGTTCTATGAAATTCGGCATATTCTCTTTCAAATACCGCTTGATCGTGTTCGACTCACGAGAAGATACAGAGTCCTGTTGTAAAGTTCGATAGTTTGCATTGAACAGGTTTATGTTTAAGGGCTTCACTAATGGTTCTGTGAAAGCGTTTTTATAAACTTTTCCCGTGGTTTTCACTCCTTTCTGCAAAAAAGGAGTATCTTAGATGATTTCATAGAATGATGAGCTCTGTGTCTCATTTTTTCTTCTCTTTAGCTTCTTGGTCATTCTGGTGGTCAAAAGATTCTTCAGTGTCAAAAAGTTTTTCTGTTATGAGCGTGCTGCCGCGAAGTGCTTTTACTTTAAAGTACCTCTTGGTCCTCCTAGAAAGAACTATGTACTATTTTGTAAGGAAATGATCAGTTCTTTCATAAACTCTTGATCTAAATTTTTCTTGTACCATGTGATACATTGTTCTTTTTGACAGGTTTTGTATAACAAGAAGAATCTTATTTCGAAAAAGTTTTAGACGAATTCTAACCCTGATTAATTCGACGAGAGCTGTTGTTCTCACCGAGCGTGGATGACTGATTTTAGTATGGTCTGGAAAACTATTGGTCTCAGAAAACTTCTTAATTGTTCGGTAAATAAGTATAATTTTACTGTCTAAATGACTTAAAATGTCTCCGATGGTTTCTACTTTTTCTTAATGCGGAGAAATATCTGCTCCACATTTCTGTTCAAAGTGTTTGATCTCTGAATGATTTAAAACAACATATGTGTGAAAGAAGGAATTTTTTTTTGAAAAATATTGTGGAATATCTCTAAAGACGAAATTTAAAATCATCTACTGTTTTGAATCGCTACAGGCAATCTCAGATTTTAGTATCAGAGCTTATGAAACAACTAAGCATTTTATGTGTGACAAGTAAAAAACTCTGTTCTTTTCTAAATCAAATAAAAAAATTTAAAAAATACGAATTGAATTATTTTTTTTATTGTACATTTTTGCAAATTTGTGTTCTGATTTCTAACGCACTAAACAGTTAGGAAAGAAAAAAGTTATTTTATTTGATCGAACAGCAGATTAAAATGATCGAAAAATATAATGATCTTTAAATATATATATTTAAAGTTCGTATAAATATTTTTTTAAAAAATGAACAATTTAAAAAAAAAGTGGAATAGAATTTTTTTCCTAAATATGAATTTTATCCGTGAAAGAAGAGATTAAGAAATTAATAGCCAAAACCGAATGTGATTTAGATTAAGTAAAACAATTTAAACTTATCATTTAAAGAACCCTTTACACATTATGTAGAAGAATAATTAAACTTTATTTGTCAATTTAAAAAAAAAAAGATAATATTTTTAATGAGTTTGTTTTCTTCATTCCGTTACATACTAAACATGATTTATATTGCTTAAATAGGTCTATCACTTAGAAAATTATGCAATTATTCTGAATCTTAGTCTTCATAATAAAATTTTAAGCATTTCTCTTTCCATATATTTATTGGGTTATATGTTAAAAGAAATTCGCTAAATTTTATGTAGGTATAATACTTACGTTTTTGAATATGCGTTTAAAAAATGCGAGTAATTCCTAGATAAGTTTCATAAATTTAGAACAGCTTTATCAATAAAAAATAGAGATATTTCATTTAGATGCTTTAATTATACGAAAGCCAAAATACTCTTAATTGCTTGTCTTGAGAAAATATATTAAAGAATATTTTTACGAAAATTACAACGTTTGCTGATATTATGAAAATACAGAACTGAATCATATCATCGGTCATACGGGTTGAAAATTTCTAAAATTAATGAAATGTAACTAATTTTCCAACTCGAATGTATAACTTCAGTTTTTAAATTTTATTAAATTACAGATTTTATCATTATTGATTACTGAAATAACCAAGTCTTGAATATTTTATAGTTATTATTGAATCACGCGGAATGTTATTAATCATCGTAATGTACTCGAAGTACTCAAATTCTAGAAACATAATATGAAAGAGAATAACTGAAAATAGTAAGCTCAGCATGTTTATTTAACATACGTTACTTTGATAGCTTATTTAAGAAAAGTTTGAATCGACCATGAATTAAGAAAGATTCAAGCGGCTGAGTTTGGAACCTCAGAAAAATTAAGAATCAGGTAGAATTTTCTATTTCTGATATTGGACAGCGAAACAAATTAAGGAACACATGGTTTTCAATTGTTGAACGAAAAACAAAAACTTGAATTCATTAAAAAGTTTGTAACTTCTGCCTACGCTGCATTTAGGCAATGACCAATATTATCAGTGATCGCGGTGTTTCGCGTTGTGAGTGAAAATTTTCAAAGTCTAGGATTAAAAAGCGCAGTCGAAATTTTTCATCAAAATGCGTTCGTTCTAAATGATGCACGATGTTCCGGTAATTTCGGTCACGGGACCACCCCTCAGGGGCGCGCGCACCTTTCTCTCATTCGTCAACCGTTTTGCACCCATTTGTCCAATCTGTGGTGGCTACGAGATATCCTCCGCTTCCACGCGCCTCGCGCCGGACATGCCCCGTTCCCCGGCCTTGATTCCCCCGCTCTTTTCCAGGAAAAATCCAAGGTTGCCGAATTTCGGGAATCAGGATTAAAATAGTCATTGGCGAAAAGTTTTGTCGCCAAGAATTTTTTTAAATAAAAGGCTGTTAATTGTAGGTACAAATTCTGACTTTGTGTTTATTGAAAATGAATATATAATTTTTTACTTTTGTTTCACATATTATTACTTAATTATTCTACGATATAACTACAATGACAAGACACTATTGTACTTTTATTTCGTTGCAAAAGAAATTAAATATAGAAAACTATTTTATTAAACAAAGTTTAAAATAATGCTTATTTGTCGGTCATGAATTGGTCTGAATGAATACCATTCAGACCTTTCCTCACTAACTTCAAAAGTTTTTTTGATCAACATTGTGTAATTTTTAGGGTACGTCCAAGAAGATAAGTTCTAAATTTATTTTATTCTGGTAATAAGTTATTATCTTGTTTTTGTTATTTCGTAATTAGCATATTTTATTTTGTTGATAATAATTTGTTCCTTATATTTGCTTTCAATAACACTCTCATAACACCGATTTTTCTTTATTTGAATAACACACTTAAGAGAATGATTCGTTTCATTGAAGTTCGTAATAAAACTGTCTAGTTAAAAATTGAAAAAGTTATACCTCTCTTTTAAAAAGTATCCGTGTCTTTTGTTTGTTTTAAAAAAATTTACGTGTGTTTGACCATGTAGAGTGGGACCAACCAATTTTTTAAAAAAATATCTCGCTTTGATGTACTTAGTTGAAAAATTCTTTCGTGTAATAACTTTAACTGTTGGATTCCTAATTTATCGTAATAAGTCCCTTTCAGGATTGCTCTTTTTTTTTATAAAATATGTCAATGATTTGAATAATTACGTCTTGTAACCAATCAAACTGTTTTTTTTTTTTTATTAGAGGAATTTCAAACTAAAAAGTTATAAAACTTTTAAGAAATAACTAGGTTCCTACTTAATTGAAATGATGTTAAAATTAGTCGAAGTTTTCGAAAAAAATTATTGTTCCGGATCCTAACTGTTCTAAAAGAAAAGTAATTTCCGCAAAACTTGTATCAGGACGTCAATTTTTCACATTTAGACTGCCCCTTCACCTATTTTGGCATCTTTTGGCTACTGATGAGAGATATTGCGCCAAAAAATAGTGATTCAATTTTTCCAAATATGGAAGCAACTCGTAGCTCTACAGGTAAGGCAGTAGGCATCTCTGATTGGCAGACGTTCTGCTCAAGCTCTTAGTTAATGCCAGGGCGGTTCCAAGAACAGAGCATGTCGGGAAGCGCCCTCTATCATTGGTTAGCAAGTCCCTTAAAATCTGAAGTTTCCGAGCGCTCGTCGCATTCTTGGCGATGCACTCCAAGCCTCAGCATCTTCTCTTTCAAGCTTCAAAATCTTCTTTCTCCTCTTTTGCCTCCTTCGTCT
The DNA here is from genome assembly GCA_019973975.1 of Trichonephila clavata. Taxonomy (NCBI): domain Eukaryota; kingdom Metazoa; phylum Arthropoda; class Arachnida; order Araneae; family Nephilidae; genus Trichonephila; species Trichonephila clavata. Next base: position 182,703 of record BMAO01021206.1, on the reverse strand, counting down.
TCTGAAGATCTCCGCTGGTTTCTTCTAATTTTTTTCTCGACTTTTTCGGTATCGGGTAACGTACTTTGCTCATTTTCTCTCTCTGCTTTCGCAATTACGCTTAGTGTTCTCATTTCGTTAAAAAATAAATCTATTATTTTATTTATTGATAATTTTCTCTTGAATTTACGTTCTTTTACGTTAAAAAAATGACTTTAATTTTTAAAAGTTATATCCTCCCGCTGGAGTGGCCAAGAAGGCCAAGTTTGGTTTATTTTGAAGATCTCGTATATGAATACATATTTTTTCTTCAATCTACGTAAATCTTTGTTAATAGGCTTATCACTAAATAACGTTATATCGAATTTTTATGTTAATTTCAAACTAATTTCGTCTCTTAGACGTTCAAAATATTAAATCTTTCATATTTAGTTAACATTTAGATGTTCGCCTTGCAATATTTAAGATTATTTTCTCGTTTAGATGTTAGCTTCGTAGTTGCTTTGCGACAATTTACGATCTGGTCTAAAGTTTGTCAACTCTAATAGTCTAGTCAAGTAGCTATAGTATCATTATGTCACGAGAACTGTTCCTAATGGTGCTTTGTCTATGAGCTAAAATATATAGTTGTCAAATGATACTTTTGACTGTGATAAAAAAATCCATTTGAGCATTTTAATGCAGAGCTTAATTTTTTTTTTAAATTTCACTTTTAGTTAAATCTTTTTGCAAGCAAACTAAAAATAAGCTTGAAAATTCTTGTCCGAAAGAGCTTACTTCAAATTTCCTATTCATTGCGTTCGCTATGGCGTCCATCTTAACAAATTACTACCAAATGTTACTATTTGAAAAAATTTGTTAATCAAAAGTATTGTTTCCTTCAAAATTTAAAAGAACTTTCTTTCAATATGAAAATTAACGAGTATTCTTTTCATTAAAGTTTATTTTTCGTATTTTTAAAATAGTTGATTGGTGACAATTATCTTTAAAAAAGCTGTTCAAGCGTTATTACGCTGCTTACGCCAAATCCTCAACACATATCATGCACTCATTAATTTTGTTTTCATTTAATATATAATTTATTAATTAACTCATCATAAAATCAAATTTTATTAAAAGTTTGCTCCTTATTAATATTTTTTTCGCACTTCTTTCATGTCCTTAAAACAATTTTCATTCGCGTTATTTCATTTTATTCTAATTTCCTTTCAAAAGCTGACTATGATGTGATACAGCATCTTGAGCATTACATTAATTATCTTTATATTAATTCACTTTAAACTGAAAATTGCATCTCTTTCAATGTAATGATATTTTTTATGTTAAAGATTAATTGAATATATTACAGTGAAACAGTGTATGTTAATGATATTTTTCTTGTATACGGTTTCCTTTTTCTTGTGTATATTATCACTTTGTATCATTTTCTTGTGCACAGTTACTATTATTTTCCAAATAAGTGAATGGTTATTAAAATTACATTAAATTAATTACGAATTTTTCTTACAGATATTTATCCAAGTGATTGGTTATCTGTTTTATGAGTTGCTTGAAATGAAAATTTTTTACTTCTTTAAATTATTGATTACTGTACTGCTTACTTGATAATTCAAATTTTATCACTGGTATAAAGAGATGCAGTTTCATTATTTATGAATTATAAATTTATTAAAATATATCCGCATATGTAATATAAAAAATAATATGTAACTGAAATTTTCTGTAAATTTGTAGTAAAAAGTAAATAATTACGGCATTATATCAGAAGTGTTATATTAAATAATTTGTAAAAAAAATTGTAGAGATATTGAGATTTTTTGCAAATTTGTAATTGAATAGCTCATTTTTTGTAAAAATAATTATAAGTATTGCTGTTATGTTACTTTAAATTGTATGAAAGAAAATTATCAATGAGCTTGCAAGAAAAAAAAATATGACACTGTACTTATTAAAACTTTATAGCAATTTGAATAAGAAAGTGATTCATTAGCAAAATGTTTCTTTTTTAATATTCATAGTTGATTATTCCCCATTTTTTTTCAAATTTTAGTTTCCATTCACTATGATTAATTTTGTTGATCTTTTCTTATTAATTATTTTATTGATACTATTTAATTTCTATATCTCTAATACAATTGTAGATTTTTGCTGGTATTTAAGTTACATAAATTTTTCTGATTAAATTGATTTAAATATAAAAATTTCCTGCTAAATATATCTATTGCCCTTTTATGTCCTCATCATTGCATTTCTTTATGGTGGCGTGGTTGGTTTGTCGCTGGCCTTCCACACCCAAGGTTGCGGGTTCAAACCCGGCACAAGTCGGTGGATTTTCTTGATGCAGAAAATCGACAGCGGCCAAGTCGTATGATTGTACGGCATGTGAAAAATCCTTAGAGTATCTGTTTGGCTTGGATGCTCTCGGCAAAATTAAATCCTAGTGCAAAGTTTGCATCGTCAAAAGCTCAGGTGCCTCCCTCTGTGGAGGAAACTGGGCGTCAAAATTGCTTGCTGTAATTGGTATCGCCTATATGGCGCAGCGCTAAAAAGTGGTACCAGCTCTTGGGGAATGTACTAGGTCTGCAAAGGTTTAAAATAACAAAGCGCGGCTCCATTGAAAAAAAATGTAAAAAAGTAAGCAATTATATGCTCTTAAAACATTTGCCAAGTATATTATTTTTCGTTAATATGAAATATTTATTGTTTTAAAAACAAACGTAAAGTTGTAATACTTAAAATTTTGTATTTTAATTAACATTCCTAAAAGTGTCTTTTGGAAACATTTAATGAATCATCTGTTTAATTTACTAATTTAAATTAACTATGCAACTATTTAAAAAATTTATTTTGTAATTATTTTAAAGTTCATTTAAAATTTTGAAATAATAAAATTAAAGGAAGCAAAGATGAGGGACATATAATTATTCTAAAACAATTGTATCTATTTCATTTGAAATTTCTTTTTCAAAATTAATAAGATTGATATTATAAAAATATTGTTATGTTACACTTCATTAAAAACACTATCAGCAAAATTTTATATTTTGTGGTTAGTTTAAATTTTTCCAAAAGTTTTTAAAATTATTATTGGCAATATGATTTAAATTTGTGTTGGTTCAACTTGGTGTTAACCATTTTCACTTATTTTCTACCATTATCTTATTCACACAACATATTAAAGCAGCAGATTAAGTTGAAGATTATTAGAAATAATTATTAAAGTACTTTTTGTGTTAAATTTTCCTAAAAAGTTTATTTTTTGAATTAAATCTGGCTGATTTGAAAATATTCTGAGCAAGCTTTTGAAGTATTGTAAAAATAACTGATTTCAATGAATTTCAGTAATGTCAATTAATTATCCTATGTTTATTATATATATTTTTGCTTTATTTTATTAGTTTAAATCAGATCTATAAATAAAAAAAATTAACTTTATTTTTGAAAATCAATGTTATTAATCTATTTATAACAACATATTTAAATTGGTAAATTTTTATTCTATTAAAAGTATAAATATTACATTATGAAAAAATCCTGAATTTCAATGGATTGCTTAAGTTTTAAAATTTGGAATTAAATAAAAAATCAAACAAATCAGTAGCATGGAAAATAATTATGCATCTTCTTGAGTTTCTCTTATTTATTTAAAAAATTGTATAGTTAATTACCTTAAAAAGTATATAATTTAATCTAAATATCTTCACAATGTAAAAAAAATATTTACGTTTTAAAAACTATTTAAACCATGAGAAGAGTTCATTTTTACGTATCTTTGAAATTCTTGTACAATATATAAGCAATTTTTTTCCAATGAAAAATTAATAATGACACTGATTTATAAAAGTCTTGATCAATAGGTTTAATAATATTTAAATACTACAAAGAGGCTTGATTAAATAAAATTAAATTTTCAAATGAGCTTCACCCATTTCGAAACTGTCAATTCACTTCAAACTTATATTACTCGCGCTTAAACTTTTTCTAAATTAATATGTTGTGTTTTGATGCTGCAGTATTTCTAAATCAAACATGGGTTTTATTGCTTTGAAAATGTGTAATTCAAAATTGTTTTACGATTTGTTTTAACATTATCAATTAAAAATTAATGAAAAACCCAAAATGTGTCAATTAATTTTTAAAAAAGAAACCAACAATCGATGGCACTTAAAAGAAATCATCGTATTTTTAATAATATTTCCATACTTCGAAAAAACATTCAATCTCTTTTGAAGAATATTCTTTTCCAAAATTAATGATAGATTTTTTTTTAATTCTAAAACCGTTTAAAAGTACTATTTTTAGTAAAAATGAACTCTTCTTTTAAGATGATCACATTTCATGAAAATTATTAGAAATAAGTTTTAGACAATAATAAAGAAGATGTATGATTGGAATTTAAAATTATTAATAACAAAAACTTCCTCAGGAAATTTTCAAAAAACATTCATATTTGTCAATTGTGATTGTGATCAGAGAGAGAGAGACTGAAAAAATTAAATAATGTATAGCGTCCAAAATCCATGTTAAATTAAAAAGAAAGAAAACAGAAGGGCTGTTGAGACATTTCACAACGCCCTTTTCCAAAAAAAAAAACCAAAAAAAAAAAGAAACAAAATCTACAGAAGAACAGAAGAAGAGAATCTTGAGGACCTCTGCTTTACTTAACAAAAAAAAAAAAAAATTGCTATATATCCAGTGCTAAAAGTATGGCGTTTGGGACCATTCCTATCTCTGAGTCGCCCCCTTTCATCTACCAGATAAGACTTAATACCGTCCAAATAACGTTGAAGAACTGATTTCAACAGTTTTTTGAACGATGCGGTGTCCTTCGAATGCTTCCGGGTTTTAAAAGACAGACTCTAGCAGACTTTACGCTCGCCTGTCTCAAGAATATGTCTTACTTACCTTATCGAGACTGTCGAATCTTTAATCCTGTAATTCACTGAAAACGAGCTTGAAACCACCATTAACAGCAAGAAATATTTTCCAGAACTCACCGAATACTCCTTTAACTGCTCCAGATTTCACACTCGAGAAAAACTGCTTCATTTTCAAAATACTTCCACGCCTCTGAAGATTACTTTCACCAGAAGGTAAGATTTAAAACTTTTTTTTATTAATAGAAGAAAGCAATTTATCATATGTTTTTAAACTTTTTGCAAAATCTGATTAATTAATGCTGATTGTTGTACAATGCAAACATACATTTTTCGATGTATGAGTTCTATTTTCAAACCGTTATTTTAGAAAAATGAGAAATCTGCTTTTCTAAATTATGTTAAACATATCGTAAAGTTCAAAGAATTAAATGCAATTTAATTTATATTATTAATTAATTAATGTATGTAAATTAATTAATCAGTTAATGAATTGGTTAATTTAGTTTCATTAATAAATTAATTCGTTTCTACTAAATGGTTAATTTTGTTATTTTTAATGATTGTTTAATGTATTGCTAAATTAATTCTTTCATTAAAGACTAAATTTATATTGAATAAGTATAAAAAAGACTAATGCAAATATTAATTAATTAATAAATGTTTTAATAACATATGTCTCAGTTGTACTCTCCACCATACAAAAATAATAATCCTACTGAATTTTGTTTTTTATTTTAAGAATTTGGATTTAATACTTAAATGAATATAATTTTAATGCATGCTTACCGGCAATGATCATGTATACGAAAGAAATACCAACACTTATTACAAAGAAAATTAATTATTTTTTAAATCATATTAAAGCCGAATATTCTAGAAAAAAAACTAATTTCTTATGAACAGTAAATCAATGCATACATCACATGCTTTTTATGAAAAAACAACAGGACTTCGAACTTAAAGAAATGATACATTAATTTTGAAAAATAATTCGTTAATTATAATGCATAAATTAGTAATTTAATAAAAGCATTAACTAGATTAAGTTGAAATCAACTTGTGGATACTTAAATATACTAGCCGTATAAGAAGATTTATACCGAACCCCTTCATTGAATAATAACGAAAGAGTATTTTTTTGTTCAATAAGTTAATTTTGTTCAACATAATTAAATTAATAACGGTTGTCAGTTAATTCATGTATCGTACATCTCTTAGAACAATAAACAAATAAATAAAATATTACACAAACGGATGATTGTTTCAATTATTTTGAGAAAAAAATTTATTGACCATGAATTACCATTTTTCAATTTATAAACCAATTAATATATTTTTGTTTGTATTGTCAATCTGAAAGTAATTCCTTAATCATATTCTGGTATAAGTAACGATCCATATTCCTTTTTGTGTTTAGCATTTCTTTTATTTTTCCAAACTTATGAACAGTTCTAATACATATTTTAATTATCTTGCATATAATTTCTCCTATTGTTCGTTTATAGAAATAAATAAGTTTTTTGAAGAAGAAGAATTCTTTAACAGAATTTTTATTATTTAATCTTCATCTTTTACTTTTCTTGTATTCTTACAAAATTTTAATATTTTTTTAAAAAGCATTTCCACAAATATTTTAAAATGGACTTTTTTTTTCAAAAGCAATAATAAAATAGAAATAATACTTGCTTGATGTCTCAAATTTCAAAACTCGTTTCTTCTGTGACAACTATGCGTTTTTTTAAGAAAATTAATTAAAATACTGTATATCTTATGATATGCTACATATTTATTTTTTAAATCTGTGTACTCTCGAGTATTCTCGTCTTTTCGAATAAGCAATTTTAAAAATGGAATGCATTTATTGTCTAACTTCTTAATGCTGCTAAAAATAGTTAAAGGGCTAAGTAAATACATATAATGAATTAATTAATATACATAATAATACACGAAATCTGTAAGAATAATAACAAAAAAAGCATTAAGTACATTATTGAGAATAATTTTATACGCAAGTTAGTTTTAAGTGGGGTTTTTCAGCAGTTGAAAAAGCATTGTTTTTTATAAAAATAAGTTTATTTTTTAATTTGAAAAAATTATAATTGTAAATTAATTACTGTGATCTTAGATATCTCTCATATAGTTTTAATATCATATTATACACCTGTTAAGTTTTAAAAACTTCATGTATGGCATTTAACATAGCTTATAAAGAAGAAGCAGATTTATCTGCATAATATTATATCCGGACTGTTTGAAGAGAAAAGTACATATAATTTTAATTGAAAAAATTAAGTAATATAAAATTATAAAAAATATGTAACAATTTAATTTATTTGTGTGATAGTCTCACTTATATGTTATAAATTTATAACACTTGAAGAATTTTAAATTAATTAAAAAAATTTTTTACATTTTCAAGTATTTGATATTACAAAATCATAACAAATAAAGTTCTTTCGAAGCAAACTAAGTACAGATACGTCTGTAGTATGTTGTGCTTTTTACCAATTTGTGCTTTTTAGCTTAAATATTATCAATTTAATTTTTCAATTTTTAGAAACAAAAGTAAACCATTTTTTTGTAATATTACAACTATTCCACTTTATTAACAAAAAATTACTTAGCAAACAATTTTTTTTCATAAGATATGTTTTTATTGATCTTTACTTTTTTTAAATAAAATTATAGTTTTAGGATTGACATGAAATCGAGTTACATTTATTTCCTACAATTTATCTTAAGCTGTTTTTTACAAATATAGCTCTAATATATTTTAATGGTTTCAGAAAAATTATTGATATTTTCCAAAATTTTATTCGTTTGATATCTCAAAAGGAAAAGGCAATTGTCCAACTCATTTAAATATTTTCTATCATGAAAAATAAAATAAAACCTGTACATGCAAATTTAAAATTGTTAGTTAAATCAATAACGCAAAACTATTCAAATTATTACTGTATTTTCCACATATTATATTATTAGTATTATTGCTGAAAATTAATAATATAAAATCATTAATACTCTCAAATTTTGCACTGCATTCAATGAAGTAAGACCTCGATATTTTTAATAAGATTCCCAAATATTGAGTGTTTAGACCTCAGTATATATTACCTCATGGCATCTAAAAACAAAAGAGATACTGAGTATGTACCGTAAAGAAAATAATACTATTTCTAGAAAACATTAACATTTATGTGTCATTCTACAAGTAACACTATATATCAGATAATTTTTCACGGCATAAGAGCTGATGTTCTTGGATAACGTTGAGAAAATTTGATGAAAATAATTAAGTATTTTATAATGTGCAGAGTAATAGCCATTTTTTTAAAACGCAAACACGCCAGTTATTTACATTTTGAAACACATTTTATTGATATATGTTTTAATAATTAACGTACTAAAAATATTTTGAAATAAATAACTTTATTTCCGATGAACATTAAATTTTATTTTTTATTAAATATTAGTATGTGCATTTTTGCTTCTACATGGCTATAAGAGTAATTAAATTTTAAATTCAAATTTATAGATGTCACTACTTTATGCTAATTTTTGTTTTCAAAGTTGATTTAACAACCGTAGTAGAAGGAAATAATAGTTATGTTAAATGAAAAATTAACGATAGAAAAACAATAGAGTAATACACCCTGAGAACAGTGCAAAACAAAGTAATTTTATTTTTAGATTCACTCAAAAAAATCTTTACATAAATTCAATTTTAAAAAACACATTAAAAGTAATAGAATGAAAAAATAAATAAATTATAGCTTCTAATTAATTTTATGAAGAAAAAGATTAAAGAAAAGAATTCTAAAGTTTTTTTAAAGGTTAAATGAACCCTGAAAGTTAATTTTTAAAAAGTTGTATTCAGATGTTTAAAATGTTAATTCTAGAATATGCAATCCATTTTAAATATCAGTATATTAACATTCAGCTCCGTTTTAAGACTTAAATTAAGATAAAAAAATTATAATTTAAAGATGATAAATTTAATCTTAAACGAGAAATTGTTTCTTGTAAATACGAATAAATAAGAAAAATAAAATAAAATTTAAGTTTTGAAATAAGTTTATGCTGCAATTACTAACAAAAGGTTAGATTATATAAAAAAAATTGGAGTGAAATTACTTTTAATACAATTAAGATAGCTTGCTAATAAAAGTAAATAATGCACTAATTTAAAACTTTCAGCATCCTTATTGTCTTCCTAAATAATTAACTTCAAAATCACTAAACTGGAACTCTTCAAAAATAAATTTAAAAAGAGAAATCGACAGAATTATAAGTGTTTAATTCAAAAGTATTTTTTATTAATATATGTATTATGGTTCTTTCAAAAATTCCTTAAAATGTACTATTTTTTTAACTAAAAATAAATTATTAAGTAATGAATACTAAATCGATAACTTTAATAATTTTTTGAAATCAACTCAAGATTTATCTGTTCCATCTATTCAATTATTTATGCACAATTTTCATATAATTTAAAATATTTTGAATAAAATAATTTTTAACTTTCATACCACAAATTTACATCAAACTGAACCTTTAATAACTTTGATTGATTTTCTTTTTTATTTTAGTTATAATAGTCCTATGGTAATTTGTGAATTACAAAGATATATATATATATATAAAGATTCACATTTAATTTGTTTACTTCCTCAAAATTTACTTTTGCGAACAAAGGATTTAATTTTATCTGAAGTATTTAGCACCTGAACTCTTGACAAACCCCAATTTAATAAATTTTTCATTTGTTTAATTGTTACTATACATTCCTTCATTCTTACAAGAAAGCTAAAAAAATAAACCTTAATCACTGATGAGTATTTTTTTTCAAATTTAAAATTTTGAACCGCTATTTAAATAATCAGTTAATTAGTTAAAATGTTTTAAAAATTTATTCTGATTTATCATTGAATGAGAACTAATGTGTGTTACACATTTAAGATTTTTATTTTTTCAATAAAGCAGTATAAGATTTGTCATCTAGTTAAGTATGCAAATTACAAATATAATAAAACGACAAACAGATTTATTATGTTCAGATACTGAAACACATTAAACTTTTAGTTAAAAGTACTTAAATCTAATGTGAAAATTATAACCTGTGAAAGGGGAAAGTTCATTAACAAAAAATGAAATGTTAAAATGATATTGATAAATAAAAGTAAGTCTACATTTAAAATAAAATTATATTCAAGAATTTTATCTCTAACATGCATTCTAAGTGCAAAACAATTTGGAATAAAATGTTATATTTATCTGAAAGCAAAACTTCTCCTTAAAAATAAATCACAGAAAGTAAAACTAATCCTCCCCAAGTTAATCTTTAGCTGGCTCTTCTATTCCCAAAATCTCCACCGTCGCTAAAAACTAAGCTGCAACTGACCAAGAAGTAGAGGTTGTTTCTGATTATATTGAAAGGAACCAGACATCCTTATTTCAAGAAATGATGTAGAAAAAAATGCATATTTCTTCAGTTCTACGGGGTTTTACTTTTTACAAATATTATGTTGAAGTATAAATTAAATTTAGGAATAAATAGAAATACCTATTGAAATTGCAGTTAATCTTAAAAATATTTAACTTGATACGAAGGAGAGTTATATATCCACCAACGGTAAAAATTATTTTAAAAAATGTAGTATTGTACTATTCTACGTAATTTAAATTTAGTAATAGGAAACAAAAAGGAGTATCTTAATTACTTGTTACAAAAATTGAGCTTGCAAGAAAATTACTCTTCCTTTAAAAACATTCAGAAAAGAATAAAATGCATATTTTTGTAATAAACTATTAATCATTTGAGGGAGAAAAAAAATTTTGTCCAAAAAAATAATACTAACACATAGACGTTTTATTTCTACTTGAAATGTATCTATAAATATTAATGTATCTGTGTGTAAATATAAGAATAATTCTTGTAAATCTGAAAGCGAACTATACATATATGTGAATAGATAAATAAAATTTATTTAAAAGTCGTATCAAATATTGAACGTAATTCATAATTTAAGACGTTATTTGGCCCTCATGGGCTGAGGGCGCAACAGCCCATGTTTCGTTCAAGTGGTCAGTCTGACACGAAACACAACGTGTTCAGTTCCAAAGCAAGTTTGTTACTCTTTTATCGACCCACTGAAGGTATTGAAGGCTGAGTCAATCTTGCCCAGCCGGGATTTGAACCCTGACCTGTGACGTGGAAGCACGATACACTATAAATCAACCACTTGTTGATAGTGTATCGCATCAACACTTGTCAGTACATTAATAGTTATTCAAATTTTGGGACAAATTTTTAAGCTAAACTTGTTTTAAAATAAAAAAAAAATACAGTAACTCTTGTCCTTGCTTTTTAATGAATACAAAAAGCTATTTTATTAAATTATTAAATTTTTAGGCTTAAAATAAGCAATATTATTGTTTTTATTTTTATATATTTACTATTAAAATATTGTGAAAATATTAGAAAGACTTTCCTTTCATTTCACAACTTTGAAAAAAATGAATCAGGTATTTCATTTTGTTAAATGTGCAACACCAAAATCTTTTTTATCATTGTTTTTTTTAAATATATGTATATATTTTCCCACATTGGAATCAAATTGAAATGTAGAATTTAAAGCGCAATTACACTTTATCTTGATAAAATGGAACGACATCAGTGAATTTAAAGTATCAAAATTTTACTATTTCACAGTGCAATAATTTCTTAAAACATTTTGTTGAGATGGAAAAGAAAAAATCATATTTTTAACCACTGGTTCTTAGACTAAACGACAATGAAGAAAAATATTGAACATTCTTAAAAACCGGTTTTCTTTTAAAAAAATAACTGTAAGAATTCGAATATGGTAATTCACGGTACTTTATGATAAGAAGGCGAAACAATAATTACGTATAAAATATGGTTTTACTTTTAAAAAAAGTATTAAAATTTAAGCATTTTTAAAAAGTTCTGTGGCTTTAAATTTTGAAAATATAAATAAAAGTAGTATGTTAAAAAGTTCGAAAGTAAGATGGTACTTTTTCGTATGACACATTTCAATTGATATTGCCCTTCTCCAGTTCTTCAGAAAAGCGGATAAACTGGATATTGATTCCTTGAATAAATCCGTCTTACAGAAATTGCTTCAGTTGGCTACGCTAGTTAAAATAGGGGAAATCACGCTGTATAAAAAAATTTCAGTCAAAGAAATTTATGATTTTATGTAGAATAAATTTCATTTTAAAGATAATATTTTCATTGTGTGTTTTAAATGCCCATGTACATAAAAAAAATACATTTTTCATCTTAGTTTTAAGATTTAACATTGTTAATACCGTTGAAAACGTTTTACTAACTTATATGGCTAAAATTTCAATTTTATACTTTACAGTCTTGCATATTTAAAGAATAAATTATTTATTCCTTATTATTTATATTATTCCTTAAATATATTCTTAATCTTACGAAATGTTGAGTACAAAAATATTTTATTAACTTTATCCTAAAAACATATTTTCATATTAGGCGCATAAAATATTTTTTAAATATTTCACTATATTTCAAATTTTATTTACTTTACTTTTTTAAGTAAATGTGTAGCTTGTGAGGCATAAAAATAATCTAATAATTATTTTCTGTGTGATTGCTATAAGAAAATAAATATTTATTGAGGTAAGTAGTTGCTACAAAATAGGAACTATTAATTATGCACATATAGAATGTAAAGTACAAGACTTTTAAAAGTTCACTAAGAATTTCATTTTACTTATAAATAAAAAAAGATCTTTATTTTTTTACTAAGACAATGAATAACAAATTTCAAACTTAAATCCTGTAAACTACCAGTGCTACTGGAACAAAGGCATCAAATTAGCAGACGTGATTTATATACACAGAGCAAAGTTGATAAAATTTATATATTTAAAAACAGCAATATAAGTTCAGCAAAATAATTAAATATATTCCCCTAAAATTTACTAACTAAATTATCAATTTAAAAAATATCTTTCATGATTTTTTAACTTCAAAAACTCAATGAAAATTTAAAACATGAATATATGTTTAATGACAAAATATTTAATGAAACTTGTTTGAAATATTTTCACAATACAATTACGATACAAAAAAGTTAAACATTTGAATTTGAATTTTATAATAGTATTATTTCTTACATATATTTTTAATATCATTAGAAATTTTGCGAGCAATTGTAGACTAGTGGTGTAGGAAATAAACATGAAATGTTGTTCATTATCTGTAGATAATTAAAAAGATTAAAATTTTTGATGTGTTGATTTAATGATTTAATTTAAAATATTTTCCGCATTTATTTAAAAGGTATATAACATTGAATTGTAAAATTAAAAGTTTGTTGTCAAGTATCTTTACTTGAAATTTAAGATAAATTGTAACTGCATTTAAAGTCAAAATTAACAGAATGATGATGAGTACTGCTGTGGTTCTAAGTTCATGAGCCTCATATATTCTCATGGACAATGATATAGCCCGCTGTAACTGACAATCCCGTTATTTGAATAATATACAAACAAAAATGGTAAACCTTATATTTGTATAAATTTAAAATAATTTTAACTGTTAGTAAATTAAATCTCCTAAACAGTATTTAAATGGTTGTAAAATAAAATTAAGTTTTGAGTAAAAACGTAAAATACTTAAATAAAAAATAAGGGTTTTTTTCCAGATATTTTGATAAAAATATTTATGAATGATTGAAAGTAACATTCTGTGTATTTATTGCTAAAAAAGTAAATTAACTTCGAAATTCAAGAAACCTTTTTGACATTTAAATTTACCGTGGAATATTTTTATGTTACTTCTGATTAATTGTAAAAATAAACTATTGCTTGCAATTTTTTTATTTCACCATTAAGAAGAAAAAAGTATCTTAATTTAAAGTTGCACTCTAAAATGTTAAATTTGTTTCGTTTTTGAAATGTTTCTTTCAAAATATGCATTAAAGTACAATTTATTCTTAATGCAATATTTTAAACAAATATATAAAACATTAAAGACCTCAACTATAAAAATATGTTACGTTTAATAAGAATTTAATTATTTATCAAAAGATAAAGTATGCACTACTTGAAATTTTTATTTTAAAACTAGTGAAAAATATAGGTAAAAAATGAATGAAATTAATGAATCATCAGGTTGAGGTTTCGACGCATTTTTTTTTTAAATTAAGCATAGCACATTAAAACGTACAGTTAATTAATCCTGAATTTACTAATTATAAACAATGATATGGTATTTAACAATAAATTTGTTAATATTTTGCACATTTTATTAAATTTTGTGAAGGAAAAAGATTATATGTGTATCTAATACTAAATCACTATAAATCTAACTTAAATCAAAGCAATAAAAAGAGCATGAAAATGTTGGATGAAACAATATAACATAACTGATACATTAGCAATATCTTAGGCTTAGGAAAAAAATGTCAGGGTTCAGTGAAATCTAAACTGATGCATTTTTTTTTTTATTTACCTATATTTATAGTTTAAAATACAATTTTGAAGAAAAATACAGTTAAAAATAATGTTAACACTTAAGAGAACTAAAATTATATAATTCGTTTTTAAACTCTAAATTACCATATAATCAAAGATTATCTAAAAAAATCAACTAACCTATAAAAAGCCAACAGAAAAAAAATATTATATATCCGAAAATAATTTTTCCTAAATATATTCCTTAAGGTGATCAACAATATATTATACCGAAAAAATGTAAACACAATGCAAACAAGTTATTTTTTAAAAAAAAATGAATAGAGAAAGTTTAAACTAAAGCTAATAAACTGAAAAAATCAGACAATTATCGCAGAGAGTTAACTGGATGCGACATGTATGATTGAATAAAGAAGTAAATGATAAATATTAAATTGTAAATTATAACAGACTAACTTGAACAAATTTCAAATATATCATTGAAGAAATTGAATATCATAATTACGTTTTAAGCAGTATCTAATAATTTTTTTAAGAAAATTATGAAAGTTAGCTTTACCTTTATTAACTCAAGAATAATACCGATCCAAACTGTTAAAATAAATATTCCTGTGTATTTATATATACATATTATTGTAAAAGAATTAACTTTTACTAATGTTAGCATTAAAAACATCTCTTTTGTCCCAAATATTGCTGTTTAATTTATGATCTATGATGGTTATTTTTAGTTTCAACAGGTTTCAGTATATAAAATAAAATGTTATCTAAGATATAACTCTCGATTTTTTTTTCAAAATGAATTCAAATAAGCATTACTATATTTATATGGATACATAGTATTATCAATACATTACTTTTATTGAAAATGTTACTGTGTAACTATTATGAATAAAATTGCATCCAGGTATATATATATATATATATATATACTAAGAAAATAATTCTTAAATTCGATGGATATTCTGTTGAAAATTCTATGTACTTTAACTGAGGAAGTTTTTCCTCTTCCTCTATTTGTTCTCCATTTCTTCCCTTTGTTTTCTTTGGGATAACAATTTTCTTACATTCAAGGCGAGAACGTTCACATTACTGGATGGACAGAAAAAAGTAATCGATTTCTGTTACGTGTTTATTCTGTATATACATTTTAGGTATAATATGTATGCTATTCTGTATCACTTTCTGAATCTTGAAAAAAAATTTCATTTTATTTTATAACATGTGTTCTTTCGAGATAGTTTTTCTTTTATAGTCCAATTGAAAAATTATTTTCGCATCACCTTTTAGTAGATTTTATATAAAATACAATAACTCAGTACGCTTCAAGTGCTTTTTTTGAAATATTTATATAAGTATCAACTAGTTATACTAAAACATGTCAATACATACAACTAGAATTAAATATTACTCAAACAAATATATTCCTTTGCGTTGCAAATATTAAATAAACAGAATTTCCCAAAATGAACATATTGAATCAAAATGCTTCAATTAATCTATTTTTATATAATTTTTTAATTTCTTTAAAGAAAAACTAGAAATAGGAGATTTTGCTTTATTTCATTCAATGGCATATTGTACTTATTAAGATAAAAAAGCTAGTTAGCTAAGTTTTTCTACCTGCACTGACAAGAAGATTTTTTTTATATTCAAATCTAGAAAACTATCATTTTTTGTGTTATATCGTAATGGAAATGTTCCTTATTATGTATATAAGACTTACCTCTCTATTAAAAAATTAATTTTTAGAAAAAAGATTTGATCTCAAAGGGTCATAATTTTTTTTGAATTGAAAAGATGTCTGTAATATAAAAAAAATGATTTAGTTGTTCGCTGGTTTGTTGTTTGATATAAAAGTGTAATATGCACATTGGCTAGAATTGCAAAAATTGTAATCTAGATTAGGGCTCTTTTTTCATTATGTTTGTTTGTCAAATGAATAGTTGAAATAAGCTTCACTCAGGAGAAAAACGAAAATTTTTGCAACATGCAAATAACCTTAAGTATCAGTTAAATAATAAATAAATAATTCTTATTAAAGACAGGCAAGTATTATTAAGATTAAATGACTATATACCAACAAAACCTTCATTATATAATAAAGGTTTAGCTGACAGAACTTCACAAAAATGAAGATATTGAATCGGCCTCTTTTTCTTAAAAAGAGGAGGGGGATCATTAATAACTTTTAAAAATAATTTTTAAATATTTCTAATACAAAATGCTTATCCCAACTTTTTCGTTCCCTTCAATGGTATGAAAAATATTTTTAAGATGATATCTGTGAACTACATTAATTCAACTTGCACAAAACAAACAATTTATTTGGTGTCGAAAACTACGAAATTGTTATTTTTTATATTAAAAGGTTCAATCCTGTAAATAAAAAAAAACTAATTATAAATAATATGAATTTAAGCAAGCACATAATATTTTTATCATAATGAGTGTTCTTTCATTTAAAACAACCCCATTTTTGGTTCTTTGGTTGGTTGGATGGTGGTTGGTTGGTTGGTATGCGCGTAATATGCACTTTTGTTAGAGTCGCATAAACTGTAATTTACATTAGGGCTTTCTTGTAATTATATGTATTTCTTGGCTGGGTGGCACGAATAAGTTTCACTCACGAGTAATACGAAAAATATTGCAATCTTTAAATAACTTTAAAATCCATTAACTGATGAATAAATAGTTCATATAAAATGTGGATAAATATTATAAAAATTAAATAATATGCAGCAGAAAAATTTTCATTGTATAATAAAGGATTAACTGTCGGGACTTCCCAAAAATGAAGATATTGTGAATCGTCTTTTCTTCATTAATAAAGTTTTTAAAAATACTTTGTAAATATTTCTAATTCTACGTTTCCTTAAATGTTATAGAAAACACTTTTAAGATAATAAGAACTGTAAATTACACTATTTCAACTTGCATTGACATACAAATGTTTCATATCGAAATTTAAAAAACAATTAAAATATTTTTGTATCAAATTATGTGAAAAATATGTTTAATTATATTACCATATTAAATTTAATTCTGTACATAAAAAATCAATTATAAGTGGAAATAAGACGCATTTATCTAATCATATAATATTTTTAACTTAAAGAACTATTTTTAATCTAAAACAACACTTTTATTTAGATGGTCTGATGGTTGGTTGGGTGGTTGGTAAGCTCGTAATATACTCAATGGTTAGCAGCATAATAAATTGCATTTTTTTAGATATTTTCCTTAATTGTCTTATTATTTCTATTCTTTTCTAGTAACTAATATTTCTAATAGTTATTATTACATTTTTTCAGTAGTTCTTATAAAAAGTCAATGTAAATTACCAGAACTAAACATAGCCCACCAACAAACTTTTTATTATATAAAAAAGTAATAATAACTGTCACAGTACTTCCCAAAACGAAGAAATTGAATCAACAGGTTTTCTTTATATTTTGTCAATAATTTTAATATTTTAATAAAAAACAAAAATAATTAACAGTATTTGCTTCTTTTTCTTCCATAGGGTGAAATATATTTCTTTCAAACTGCATTGACAAACGAACATTTTACATTCAAATTTAGCAAAATATTATTTTTCCGTACTAAATTATATTTAATAAAGAGTCTTTTAATGCAATCTAACTTGAATTTCATCAGTAAAAAAATAACATTTTTAAGAGAAAGTGATTTTATTTCAACCATTCTGATTGATCAACTGTATGATTACTGACAAACAGATTTTTATTACGAAATATAGGAAATTATTATTTTTTAATCGAATTATAGTGAAAAATTGTCCTGTTACACGCAAAGAAGACTTAATCCTGTAAAAAAGAGGTTTTTAAGGACAAATGATTTGATTGTAACTAATTACATAACATTTTAAACTTTAAGAAGTTTCTTTAATCTAAGACAATCGATTTTGTAGCTCACTTTAGGGATTTATTCTCATTATATTTGCTCTTTGGGGGGGGGATAGAATAGATAAAGTCCGCTCAAAAGTTATATAATTTTTTTGCATCAAGTAAATAACTTTAATAATCGATAAATGATAGTAAAAAGTTCCTATGAAAGTATAATTAAAATTAAAAACTACACAGTAACACAATTTTTATTATAAAATAAAAGTTTAATTCTCAGGAGTTCACAAAAATGAAAACGCCCAATCAACATTTTGTTCATTAATCATTTTTAAAAACAAATTTGTAAACATTTCTTAAAAAAAATGCTTATCACAACTCTTTTTTTCAATGACATGCAAAATATGTTTATTATAATAATATCTGTAAACCACATTCATTTAACTTGCATTGACACAGTTTCTTAGATCTAAATTTCTATTATTATTTTTTGTATCAATTTAAAAATATTCTCAATTATGTGTACTATTCTTACTCCTTTATAAAAAACAATTTTAATTAAAAAAATAATATAAATTTAGTAAATTGCATTATATTTTACCTTAAAGAGCTTTCCTTAATTTAAAACAATATTCAATATTTTTGCCTTAATCTTTCTTTATTGTTCACTGGTTGTTTGGATGTCGGTCGGCTGGTATGCGCGTAATATACTCATTGGTTAGAATCACATAACATTGTATTCTCGTTTAAATCCTTTTTCTAATAGTTTTATTATTTCCTGTTTATTATTATTAACTAATATTTTTAATAGTTATTAATAACTCTTTCAATAGTATTTATAAAAAGAGAATTTAAATAACCAGAATTAAAAATATTCCACATCCAAAAAATTTGATTATACAATAAATATTAATTCTCGGTATTTTCTAAAACAAAGAAATTGAACCGGCATGTTTCCATTTAATTTTTAAAAAATAATTTTTGAATATTTTAACAAAAAATTCTAGGAGGAAAAAGTATTTGCTTCCTTTCCTTCAATAGCATGAAATATATTTTTTGCTATTTGTTTTATTATATTTGAAAAAAAAGAGTGTCCTTTTAATGCATAATATTTTAAGCTTAAAGGACTTTCTCTAATCTAAAATTGATTGTTTTTGTTAGTTGGTTGCTTAATTGAGATACGTGTAATATATTTCTTGATTAGAACCGCACAAAATTCAATTATCGATTAGGGCTTTTTTTTGTTGTTATACTTGTTTGTTGGGTGAGTGATAAGAATGAACTTTCCTCAGGAGCTTTCCAAAACTTTTTGTAATATTTCACACGGAAATTTAGAAAATTGTTAAATCATAAACAAATGTTTATAAACTATTCATATACATTAATGCAAATTAAATGTTATACATCAGTATCATTTTCATTGCGTAATAAATATTTAATAATACATAAACATTTAACTACTTGGTCTACTCAGAAGGAAAAAAAATTTTAATAGTTTTTAAAATTTAATTTAATTTTTTAAATAAAAAAAGCATTTTGTCCTTCAATAGTACATGGAAAATACTTTTAAGATAATAATATCGGAACACATATTTTAACTTACATTAACAAAGTATTTGTTTACATCCCAATTTATGAAATAATTATTTCGCAATATATTATTTATATATATACAGCTAGGTATCTTATTAATGTAAACATGATTTAACCTTTTAAAATGAGTGATTTTTAAAGAGAAACTATCTTTTCACTTATCTCTTATTATTGTTAGCTGAAAGCTTTTTTTTATCGAAGGCTTCATATTTATTTGTTGGTTAGTATACGTGTAAAATACTCGTCGGCTTGAATTGCATAAATTCTAATCTATATTAGGGTTTCCTTCTTATTATATTTGTTTGTTGTGTGACTCTCACGAATAAGCTTCTTGCAAAAGCAATACTAAAATATATACAGTATGTAAATTATATTAAAATCGTTTAAATGATTAGTATAAATAAATTTTATAAAATATGAACTGCTATTAATGAAAGGTCATGCACCTATACAATTTTCATTATTATATAACTATCAAGACTTCGTAAAAACGGAGATATTGAATCAGTCTCTTGTTCCTTAACAATTTTAAAAAATTGTTAATATTTCTAATGAAAAATTCTTATCCTAACTCTTTCTTTCCTTCAAAGGCAGCGAAAATATTTGTAGGATAATATCGATGAATTACGTTACTACTTACCTTTGAAGAACATATTTTGTATCGGAATTTGTGAAATTATTATTATTATTTTGCATTAAATTACTAAAAATATGTCAAATTTGACCCCAACTAGAATTAATCTTGTAAGGAAAAGTATTGTAATTAAAAATTATATGAATTTAACCAATCACATAATATTTTATTCTTAAAGAGCTTTATTTAATCTAAAGCAACCCTCTTTTTTGTTCACTGGTTGGTTGGTTGGATGGCGGTTGGTTGGTTTATGCGCGTAATATACTCATTGGTTAGAATCACATAAAATTGTGTATTTTCGTTTAAACCTTTATTCTATTTATTATTTTTATTTCCTATTTAATTATATTAACTAATATTTCTAACAGTTATTAATTATGTTTGTTTGTTTTTTTCAAAATATTTGATAAAAATTGAATTTAAATAACGAGAACTAAATATTACACCAACAATATTTTTTATTATACAAATATTAACTGCCAGAACTTCGCAAAATAAAGAAATTCAATCAGCATGTTTTTAATAATATTTGTTTAAATTATTTTTGAATGTTTTGAAAAACAATGATTAATGTTAAAAGTATTCGTTTTATTTTCATCCATAACATGTAATATTTTTTGTACTACTTTAATTGACATTTCATACCTAAATTTAGCATATTGTTATGATTTCGTACTAAATAATGTTAAAAAAATATGTCCCTTCACTGCACACTAGATTGAATTATGCTTGTAAAGACCTTTAATTATGCCTTTAAGAGTAAATGACGCTATTTCAATCATCACACTGATCAACCATCAGGTTACTGAAAAACAAAATTATGTATCCAAATTTAGAAAAACTTTTTGCATTAAAAATTGTATTGAAATTCGAATTTATATTCAGATTTCCTACTGTTATGCATATCAGACTTATCTTGTAAGTTAAAAAAGAGATTTTCAGTTGATAACTATCTGATTGTTTTCAATAACATAACATTTTAAGCTTAAAGAAATTTATTTAATCTAAGACAACCGATTGTTTTTGTCCGTTGGTTGGTTGTTTGATATACTTGGCGTGATGTTGATTAGAATCAAATAAAATTCAATTATCTATTAGAGCTTTTTTATCAGTATATTTGCTTTTTGGGTGGGTGGTAAGAAGGAGCTTCACTCAAGAGCTATAGGAAAGCTCTTACGACTATTCATGCAACATTAAATATTGGGTAAACCATAAATAAATAGTTGTTAAAAGAGTGCATATACAATACCTGAAACTAAATACACACCAATATCATTTTCATTAAAAGATAAATATTTAACTGTCCATTTTTTCTGAAATTAGAAAACAAAACTTTAATAATTTTTAAAAATTAAAAATGAATTTTTTAAATGAAAATACTTATTACGACGTTTTATTTTCTTCAGTGGCAAATGGAAAATATTTCTTTAAGATAATATCAGTGTAAACTGAACTATCTATATTGCATTAACAAAAAATTTTATTATATCCGATTTTAGAAAATTATTATTATTTCATATTAAATTATGTTAAATGTATAAGTCATTAATAAATACTAGTTTTAACTCTGTAAGAAAAGAATTATTTTGAAGGTAATTTATCCTAATTTCACTAACCACTTATTGTTCTTTAATCTAAAACAACCTATTTATTATTGTCGTTGGTTGGTTGATTGGCTGACTTTGAATCAAAATTTACCAATTTATTATTTTTTGTATTAAATTATGCTGAAATTACGTCTAATTATGTTTACAACATTTAATACTAAAAAAACAATTTTAATTAATATTACATGAATCTAACCAATCATAAAGTACTTTTATCTTAAAGTGCTTCTCTTTTATTCTAAAACTACATATTTATGTCTTCGTTATTTGGTTGGCTTATGTAATAATATACTCATACAGATTAAAATTATTATCTTCTATAGTTTTTTTTCAAATAGCTTTTTATTATCCACCATTTATTATTAATAATAATTTTTAACAGTAAATAATAGATTTTTCTCAATTATTCTTACAAAAAGTGAATACATATAATCGGAACTAAATAGTACTCCCCAAACAAATTTTATAAATATGTAAGTCTCAGTCCTTTTAAAAATGACAAACTGATGCAGCGTGCATTCATGAATAAATTTTTTAAACAGAGAATTCTGAGAACTTACTATTCTAAAAGAATTAAAATATATTCGCTTTCTTTCCTTCAATAGCGTAAAAAATACTTTTAAGATAATAATTTCAGAAAAGAACATTTTTTCAATTACTATTGACAAATTGACAATTTATACCGTAACTAAGAAAATTATTATTATTTAATTGTTATTATTAAAATATAAGTGCTATTAATGTATACTATATTTTATACCATATATAAAAAAAGATGATATTTAAGGGGTGGAGGAGTGAGGATATTGTTGCAACTAATTAAAGGTTATTGTTTGGTGAATATAGCTTTTTTAATCTAATACGATCGATTTATTTGCTAGTTGATTGGTTAGTTGGGTGGTTGGTTTTGTTGGTTGATTTACGAGTAATATTTTTGTTACATAGAAGTCCATAAAAATGTTATATCAAAGCACTCTTTTGTTGCATATTTTGTTTGGGTGGCAAGAGTAAGCTTTGCTCACAGGAACTAGACAGACATTTTTTTCATTATATATTATAATTTTAAAAATCGGTTGAATGACTTTAACTATATTATATCACTCTCTCAACTCTAACATCCCTCCACCGTACAATAAGCGATTTAAATACATTTAATAATAATACAATATACGTATAACTGAAATGTTAGGATATTTCTTGATTTAGACTGAAATAAAAAAAACACAGGAGGAAATATCTATTTTCAATTAGATATTTTCTCCTAAGTAACGTAAATATGAAGTGGTAATAATAGTAGGGGTAATCCCCTACTATTATTACCTCTTCATATTATGACATTCAAATTTTTATACAGACTGGAATTTGCATACATTCCAATGTGGAAAAATATAAATGTAAATTTAAGTTTCCTCACTGAAAACACTTTTGCATTTTTCTCACGCTTGCATATGTGATATACATATCGTACATCATAATCTACTTGGGGAAATCTTTTATTAAATTATTTTTGCGATGATTAGTTCTTTTAATAAAAAGAAATTATTTAGTTTTTTAATGCGCTTAAATAATTATGTCTACATGGAGAAAATAGTACATTTCTTATGTTTAATCATTTTATTTACAAACACTTATTTCTTACTTTAAATGTGTAACAAAATATTTCTCTCCAAGCTTCATGTCATTAATTTTTTTTATTTTGTAAGCTTTTCATTTTATTTTTTGTTATATATGTTCTAAAACATTAAACGTGTTAATTTACTCACTTACATATACGATTAAATTTAATTACGTTGAAATTGGGTTCAACTTATAAAGCTTAAATATAAATTTTTCTCTAAATTAATATCCATACCTAAGTTGAAAGGTATAAAAGTCAAAGAAATGCAGACGCTGCATTTCTTTATTTATTTCAAACGCAATTCTGCTCTTGAAATGCTTTTTTATGGTTTAAATATTTAATGAGAACTTTGGATCAAAGAAAATATCTGCTTTAAAATAGTTTCTTTAAACTTTAATGGATACAAGTTTTTTTTTCATCTAACGTTTTTTTTTCTTCATAATCTCTTACTGAGAGTTAAAATTCTTATTAGAAGCTGAAATAAAATTCTACCATAAATTAGAAATATTTTTTATTCTTAGAAAAAGAAGTGCAAGTCATATTCCAAATCTGTTTTTTTCCTTCTTTTTTATAAAAATAAAGTAGAAATTAATATGTATCACTTTTGTGTTGCTAGGTTTTATACAAAGTAAAAAAAAATTATATATATAATGATTTCGTCTAATTATTTTAAACTTTAAGCTGCTTCAATGTATTTTTAAAGTAAAATATGCCAAATTTAATAATATTGTTTAACAACTCTATAGCTATAAATTCTTTAACTATACCTTCCAGAGTTACTTAAATATTTGCTTATAAGGGGAATAGCTAATACTGACATTCTTTTGTAGATTTGTTGTCTAACATTTTTGGTTGAAAAAATTGTTTTAAATAACATTTTATTCGATTAATTTTTTTCAAAAATACATTTGTTATTCAAATATGAATATTATGTTGAAATATGTAATTTTGCAATAAACCAAGCAATGTCTAAGTTTTTTTAAAAGATGAAAGAAAAAAATTCAGAAATTTATTTCTTCTTCTATAAAGTACATTTCTTTTATTTTATAGTTACAATTCATTTTATTTATTACTTGATACATTGCTTATAATTTTCACTCTATTTTCAACCATTTTTTTTTTCTCATGAACAATTAATTTTATAATTATCAGATAAACATTTATGCCAAAAAATAACATAATAACAATAGTAAATAAATCTTAATATTTTCATAAATTTTGAATGCCACTGGTATAAAAAATTAAATAGAGAATTTGAATCGGGGGGGGGGGGGTATAAATCTTATATAGGCTGAAGCTAAAATTATTTTATCTAAGTGAGTATTCAATTGGTACTCTATAGTTAAGATGTTCAGCTTTTAAAGCAATACATTTATGCTTAAAATAATAATGATAAAAATTTAAACTAGAAACAATCGAGTTTGTAAATAATATCTAGTTTTTTATCAGTTTTAAATCGGGGTAGTAAGTTTATGTTTATGTTTCATCGCCTTAAAGTATTGCAATGTAGCTTTATAAAGTACTATATGTTGCTTCTGTAGTTTGGTACATCATGGAAATTTTCAGTATTTCCTGCAGTATTTGTATCCAGAAAATTTTTATCTTGGTTACATTGTTTGGCCGTGGCATTTTCTCAACAGGAAAAAATTGGTAAAAACAAAGTAAAAAAACTTTTAAGTTATAAATAATCTGTGTAAAAATAAATGTTGGTCTAGAAATCAATCTTAATTAAATATCTAGAGAGAACTTCAAAAATTCAAAAAATAAGCAAACAGAAGCATTTTTAGTAATAAAAATTGCTTTTAATAGCCATTTCACGCTGAAAAAAGGGATTATGTTCAAAAATATTTTTAATTTAATCAATTAAGAAATGCAAAAATGCCTTAAAATTTAAACACAGAAAACTTCAAATATTTTAAAAAATAATTGGTTTTCATGTCTGAAACTTTGGAGTAAGCTTTACAAATATATGGGCTATAGGTAAATATAAAGCAAATTCGATATTGTTGTTATTTTTAAGGTGCTGTTAAGCCTATAATTATATCCTTAGTTATAGTTTTTCCTTTCAGTAACACGTAACAAGTTTAATAAAACGCGTGAGATTAAAGAAAGAATCCTTGTTAAAAATTATATTTTTATCATTCGATAGTAAAGAAAAATAATGCTACTAAAAATGTATTCAGATAATAAATATAGAATTAAACTCTGAAGTAAAATAACTCAAGCTTACATGTATTTGATATTATTGAAAAAATATGTACGCATTATGATCAGTAGAAAAATTCTTATTTGAACATAATAATACCATATTATTAAAAAAACTATGTCAATAGAAAAAATTTTCAGAAACATGGTATTAAATTCATTTTTTTTATGTATTTACCTATCTACATTTATTATTTTTTTTTGCAATTATAGAAACATTTTCCGGTTTTATTATTTTTTTTTGTTTAACCTTTCCTAAATTCTAATTCATAAGATTCTAATATTGGTGCTATTAAAGACTCAATCGCTTTCCCAATTGATGCACAATAAAGATGTCGAAACTGAAAGTCACTGTTTTGGCGAGGTGTGGAAATCCGGAGAGTGGGGCGCCACATATGCTTTCATTCTAATCACTTGACCATGTTACCAAAAACTGCGGTCTTCTGAACTAGACCAAAATTATTAAGTTCATCGCTAATAACTGTCGTAGTGCTTCGAAATATGACCCAATAATCAATTAATCTAAAAAATTATTGTTTTAAATGTTTTCAATTGTCATTGCATTACATATTGGATGTTTTTAAATATAAGGAAATAACCTATCATTGTTGCCCTGAGTTAAATTTTACCCTTACAACAAAAATCTGTCTTATGCTAGTAAATATGTTTTGTAATAAATATTAATTGGATTTAAGAAAATTAAAGCTTTTAAGACAATTTAAATCTTAATTTTACCTTCTACTTTTCAAATCGATTCTTATTTAATTTATATTAAAAAAGCATAAAAATAGTCTTATGTTGAATGAATTCTTAATAAGAATAATATACTCATAAAAATTTAATATTTAAAAATCTCAGTAATTTTAGGGGGAAAAAACATTTACTAACTTGGAGAATGCACCAAAAAGAGTGCCTATATACCTATAATTATAAATCACTCAGGGTGCTCATTATTTCTCCGTTCAATTTTTAGAAATGCATATGAAAGAAATACTTAAAAGCAATGTTTAAAATTATTTATAAAGATTATTAAAGATATTATTCATTTACGTGTAAGAATATTTGCATCTACTTCTAAATTTCTGAACGATATTACAGTTGCAATAAAGAAAAATCCCTCAAGCGTTCGGTATTCTGTACTAAGACTCGTTTTTTTTAAAACATCATGGATGAATTAAACAAAAAAATATTCAACACTTATAAGCAAATTAATAGGTAATACTTAAATATTCTAGCAGAAAACAATATTTGATAATTTGGGATCCAAATTCATAATGCATCATTTTTGTTAGCTTTTTCTATTCTTGAAGATTTTATTTTAATTCCATTCTTATTATTTTACATAACTAATACTCTGAAGAAAGAATTCTTAAATAAACAGATATACAATACAATTTATTTGTCGTTTTTTTTAAACTTTATATTATGTAAAAAATATTTTTTATATTTCTAATTGAAAAATATCCGCATCATCTTAACAATAATTCATTTAAAACAGTTCAATTTCTAGAAAGCATTAATCACAAAAATCGGTATTTATTATCTTTCTCAACGTCAAACGCTTAAGATGAAA
Organism: Trichonephila clavata; assembly: GCA_019973975.1. Classification (NCBI taxonomy): domain Eukaryota; kingdom Metazoa; phylum Arthropoda; class Arachnida; order Araneae; family Nephilidae; genus Trichonephila; species Trichonephila clavata. The sequence goes on along the minus strand of BMAO01021206.1, from coordinate 155,277 downwards.
CACTGTATTTTGATACTCCCAAAACCAAAACCTCAAATTAATCGCACAAAAAAGAATTCTTTCCTTTAAAATAGTAATTTCTTTAGAGATAAGTTTACCTTTTTTGGTTCGTTTCTTCCTTTTAAACCATTAACCAAATATCTATCATCATTCATTATCTAGCAACAATTTGCTAATTTTTTCTTTAAACCTTTGAACAATCACGCATATTCTGTGAAATTCAATCTCTTTTGAATATGCAGATAATGACAGGAAATTAATATAAATGGAGCAGTTCTATTCCATTATTTATATACACATGCATCACAAATTCAGAAAATAAAAGAATATTTTAAATAATTTTAAAGAGCTTAAAAATACATAAGTTAATGATTGGAAATAATGCTATATTTCGCTTAAAGTTTTAAAAATGTTTTAAAAGGGCGAGTAATATCCCGTTTTTAAATTATTCATTTATTGATTGTTTGTACTAAAACAAAGAATACATATTGAAAAAAATTACTTAATAATTGAATGTAAGTAAATCTTTTAGTTCTTTTACAAGAATAAGTAAGTTAGTTCGGTAGCTTAAGAGTTATGGTCCTGAGATCGTGGCCAGCGTATCATGAGTTCAAGCCCTAAAGACCCGCCATATAGAGAAGCTGATGCACTTAAATTTGCCGTTGCTCTATGTTATTCCCGTTGGCAAGAAGCAAATGATTATAAAACTTTTGATTTTTGTTTTAGGATGCAAATTTAAGTTAAAAAGAACTCTGAACTATGCATTTTGCCCTTAATTGTAGCTTTTTATGTGTAAAAAGCTTCAGTATTAAAGTTTGTAGGCACAAAAGTTTGCATTTAATTGAGTTTTTGCAACTTTAGCAATCAGTTGTACTTTAGAGCTGAACTTTTATATCGAAGACCCTGTTCTACATTTTAAAGCTATAATAATTTTAGAAAGTTACGCAATCATTATTGCCAAGTTTAATTTACGTTTAGTTTCTCAAAATTGTTTTACTTTATTTGCGATGTTTAAATATTTTTTGTTAAAAAAATGTATCACAAAATTTAAAAATGTATGATTATTTTTATATATTACAATCACTCATTTTATGACATGCCTATTTAAGTTTATTCACTGACTATTTAAGTTTATTACTCTGAGATATTTTAAAGACATGCGTATCAATTATAGTCCCTCTGCATAATAATCTTATTGAATAAAAAATTCAATTTGGAAAGTGGGGTTATTTCCTATTTACAGGATGAACCAAAATAGTTATTAACAAGTATTTAGTGAAGTATAAAACGGAATTTTAAAAAATGAATGAGTTGAGGAATATATTTTTCTTTTGAGCATTCATTTTAAATCTCTGCGTGTGTGTGTGTGTGCGTGTGTGTGTGTTCGTGTGTGTGCGCGCGTGTGCGTGTGTGGTGTGTGTGTGTGTGCGTGTGTGCGTGTGTGTGTGTGTGCGTGCGTGTGTGAGTGTGTGTGTGGCTCAAAATAACTATTTTTTACAATATGGAATTTTTTAGAGTTGGATGCCCCATCAGGGTGTTCCTTTTCTTGTCACGACTTGTTCGAAATAAAGAGATATCACTAAGTTGGGAGTTTTGAAAATAAAATGCCAGCTCACAGGTGTTCCTCCTCGTTCCTTCTCGTCACGTAATAAACACTCAATCGAATAAATAAGCAAAAAAATGTGTCTAACTATTTTAATTTAATCACGCGCATTCGGAATAGGTATTAAAAGTATAAAATATGCACTGATTTTTTATAAGTAAATTTATTTAAATCGTTTAATGTACTTAAAATACATAATTTAGTTCGAATGAATAATTAAGTAATATTTTTTACAATTGACATTTTATTGCATGCATTCAGATTATGCATTAAATGTTTGAAATAATATGCATTTTAATACACTTTTTATAACTAAATATTTGCAAATGATAAAATTTATAAGTAAACAATTACAAGATCTATTTCAGATAAATTATTTTTAACAATTTGTATTTTATTACACACACAGTATTAAAGTAATGTATCCCTGCGTTGAATTTTTTTAATTATTCATTAAACTTATCATAAACTAATAACTAAAATAATATTAAAACTAATTCTTAAGTATCCATATCATACATTAAAAATATTTAAATTGTCTTATAGTAAATTTTTTAAAAAAATTGAGTGAACTCTATATGACTTTATTGAAATAATTAACTTTCTGGTGAAGTTTAGTTAATTAGTTTCTTTTTTATTTCAAACACCTCAATTTTCTACAAAAGTTACACATCAGAAAAGAAAATATCACAAGTAATGTTTTTAACAGCGCATTCAAGCACACAAATTTAATTTATCATGTTTCGTTCTAACAGCATTTTAAATTAAGTACTTTATTACGAATGTATTACCTGTTTCAACTTCCTAAATACATAGAAAGGCAATCAGAAATTCCATTCAGGAAGCCGATTAAATTATTTTCGTGTTTTGCTAATCGGATTAGATCAATATATTGAAAACATCAAACGCAGCCGGTATGAAGAGTTTCCTAATGTGTAAATGGCTCCTGCAGAGTTGCATAATTGAAAAGAGTTTAAGACGCTTCACATGCATTCACCACACAATTTTGGTTTTCGCTTTCCATTATCAACCAGTTGATTCTTCTATTCATTTAGTAAATGGATGTTTAACTCCTAGGAAACAATTTGGTACTATGATTTTGTTATCAGATTATCTTTCACTTCACTTTTTAAGATTATTTTTTCAACCATTATTTTGCTAAAATTTCAGGAAATGAACATTGTTTGCTTAAAATGCAATGCAACAAAAAGAATAAATGAATTAAATAGGTGATTATAGTTTTTTTTAAAATTAAATGTACTTAATGTATTCTTTAAATTTAAACAAATGTACGAACAAACAATGCAAAAAATAATGCAAACATTTATCCCCAAACGTAGTGGGTATATGTTTATATTTACTATATTAAATATGTTAGAAAATATTTATGTATTTATGCGTCATCTAACAAGAAATTTAATTTCTACTGTTTATCTTATTAAATTACGTCGTGGAATCTTTCTTAAATTGTTAGAGAAAGAATTTTGTTTTATTCAAGTATTTTTAATAATAAAAAAATAATACATTCATTAATTGGGAAGAAATAGTGCTGCATAATTATGTATGTGGTAATCTCTGTATTTACTTAAATGTTATTTAATTTTAGTCATTGTTAATTTAATTAAATTTTATTACATAATTTTTAGGAAAAGACTTAATAAACTGGGAAGAGGAAAATTTACATTATGATTGTGAAAATGTATACCACATAGAATTTTTTAATATTAATTTTTGTAGCGCGCGTTCAAAATCGATTTGATAAATATTACTCCGTAAAATATTAATTTATACTAATTTCAAAAAAATTTTGGAAGACATTCAAACTTTGACACAATAAATTGCATAAAAATATAAAATTATATCACCTTTCAAATTGAATAATAATCTAAATATATAAGAAATATTATTTTAAAGTTTAAAAAATACAATATTATTATAGATTTAAATTAAGCCAATTCAGAAATATTTTAAATTTTCCTTCTTAAAAGTTCAGTTTGCATATATTTTCTAAGTTGCTGGAAAATTAAAAGCAAAATAGAAAATGCAAATTGAAAATGGAAAAATATAGGAAATGCTTAATTTATGTATTCTATTTTATATGCAATTTACATTACTATTACGCGTAATATCTAATTGACTCAAATTAAACAATAGCTATAGTCAAAACTTTTTTTAGTGGGAAAACATGCAAGTTACATTCATAAAACTGTTATAGTACATTTTACACAGTATATATCTTAAAAAATATATAATTAATGTACTGATAAATAAGGAAGTAATATGTACTCAGTTTCAAGAAAAATAAGTATAACTTAATGGTCTTGACTATTCAAATGGTGGGCTAGAATAAAAAAAGAACATATTCTATTGAAAAATATATTTTTATAATACTTCAAATTGTGTTTCTTCTAAAATTTAAATAAGTCATCTGTTCACGCCGAAAGCACTCATAAATTGAAAAAGACAAAAACAAACATCTTTTTTAACTGAAAAGCGTTAACAAAAACACATTACATCTGGTCTAGGTTTAATAGTTTTCTTTTTAAAAAAGATTCTTTGGTAGCCTCTGTATTTTGTGTATCTCCCGATTCATGCACTATATATACTTTACCTCTGACGTTATGAATTGATGGGCTGCATGGGCAAATAGTACATTGATATAGCGTTGCGTGATACACGAAATGATATTTTTACTAAATCACGTGATACAGATTGCCTGGTGTGACTACATCGCATTCTTCACCCTCCTAGGTGACGATTGATCGTTTGCATAAGAGTACGTTATGAGCAGTCCATACGATACCGTGACATATATTCGTATTTCATATATCTTTCACCATCTGCATCTAAAATGAAACTTGTGAATAATGTTCTTATATGTGCTAAAAGTAAACACACACAATTTTTTTTACGTTTAGGGGGGGGGGGTATTTATTTCTTTTTATTGTGTGATAGACTCCATTTTTGAATTACATTTTAAAGAATAAGCCCAAGGAAAAATTATGTTGAAATTAAATAAATGTTTCGTCTTCATTTTCAAATTATGTACCAAAGAATAAGACATCTTATGTACAAAAGAATATATTATGTTATAATTAAAGAAATAAATTAATCGGAAAAATAAAAAACAAATGAACAGAAAATAATAACAAAATAAAATATATAATATAAGCAATGTAAAAATTCTAAATGATTTAGATTCCAGCTTATTATTTTTGCTGTTTTATTCACCTGAACCAGAAGAAACGAATGTGCTTTGTTAAATTTTTAATTTTTATATAATACCAACTCCTTTCAATTATGATTTATATCATATTTACACCACATAATTTGTATTCAAAATTTAAGTTAGTTTAAATATTATCACTAACATCTCTAATTTCAAGTAATATAGAAATTTAGATGTATTTAAAGGCTGCGAGAATACTTTAAATATGCATCCAACAAAGTTCTTTTTATTTAAAATTTTTTAAACATTTATCGATTTTAAATTAGTTTAATATCATTATCTGAGGTAACTGTTTTGAATAAAAATGACAGTAACAGCGTAACAAATAAAACATATTACATTTGTAAACTTTCCAAACGACAGATGTGAACTACCTTGCTTTGATTATAAATGCACCTTCACTGCAAACACATTACTGTTACAGTAAAATAACATTTACAGAAAGTTCTGGAATTCGTACATCTCCTGTGAGACATGAAATTCCACCAACTAATAGTAGACATTTTCATTTTTCAATTAGATTTCTAGAAAGAAATATATAATTACAAAATAAATGGAAGTTTAATTTCCGATTTAATATACCAATGTTCTTTATGCCAAAACGGAAAAGGTTAATTATTGTTTTTAAAAAGGATTTCTTTTTCTCATATCGTACAGTTCTAACTAGTCCAAGTACCTTCAATGTCCCTCTCTTCTAAACTTATTTACAAAAATTAATAAAACAAACATATAACAAGAAACATTTTCGTCATACATTAAAAGCGAAAAAACTGCATAGTGATGTTAATTTCTGTCACATGGTTTTGAAAAGATTATTTGGGGGGCATTCGGTATATAAATTGCATAGAAAATTAAAAACACACAAAAAAAATTTCCCGCTCATTATCTCTTTTATTAGAAGGAAAAAAAACTCATATTAGTTATAAAAATATTTAAGAAATAGCACGTTTCTTCCAACCACAACAAACAGTGTAATGACTTCACACCCGATATAATAATTGTGACATGTGATTTTTTTACAGCTATCTTTATAAGACGATAGTCGTGAAAAAGTTACCAGCAACAAAAAATTTACAGCACATCTGTTTTGAGTACAATTGTTTGTTCACTAAAATGGAAATGATGGAAATTTCCATCATCATGCATAGAAGGGTTACATTTTTTTGACGTTCATAGCTCAAAATTCAAGAATTATGTAAAAGTAAATGTTTACCGAGAAGTTAATTGTTACATTATTGTCTGTTCACGACTGATTGAAGATCAAGATAATATTTATGAGCTGGTTAGGAATGTCTTTACTTCAACTCCATAGCAACTTCAGTATGACACATGACAATGGCTAATTTTACGAAAGAAAAGAAGCGTATCAAACAATTGCTACCAGTAATATTCCAGCATTAGGTCCCCATTAAGTCCAGATTTTCTCAGAAATCTCTTTTGTAAAGATCCTTTATTTCAATAAAAAGGTAAAAATAAAAGATGTTTTCAATTTATTTTGTTTATTAAAGGTGGCAAAATAAGGTTGAATAATATTACAAATTATTGCAAATTTTACACATAAAAAAAGCGTTTTTCGAGCTTTTTATATAAGCAATATATATTTTGAATTTACATATTTATTTTCTTATTTTTCATATCCCAAAATAACGATAGTATTAAGACATTGCTAAATAAATCAGTTTTGAAAAGCTGACTTAATAAATGGCATAATTTTTCCATTTCTTAAAATTTTCAGTAGGATGCGGGAGTAGAATATCTCTTACAATTCTAAAATTTCACTAGCTACGCAAATTGAAACTTTTCAAGGGTGTAACAAATTTTTCTCCAGAGGGAGAAAGAAGAAACAAATCCCCCTCCCCCAATGCATTCCATTAGTGATAAATTCTACATTGTAGATACTAAAAAAATCTTAGTTTCGCGGCTGAAGCTTTCAATGTGAATGTATCAATAATTCAATCTCATTATCATTTTTTCCCACAATTAACTTAGAATGCGCATTTAAGGAAGCAAAAAAAAGTTTATTATTCTAAAAATTTTGCTTACAAGAAAGATAAGAAAGAAAAAATTTCCAATAACCTTTTTTTGCCACTTTAAAGTAAGTATATAATTTCAGTTGAGATTTCTCACTTCTTTAATATACATTAAAATTTACTATTATTTCAGGTTTATTAAGGAGAGTAAAATTTTTCTTCCTGGCATCGGGCTGTCAGTTTATTGTAAAATAACCTTGGAGTGTAATGGGGGAACTACTTAATATAGATTTGTAAGGAATCGCTCATTTTAAAATTATAACATTGTTTGTATCTTAAAGTTCAATAAATATATTTTGAAAGACATTGGTTGTGAATGAATTCATTTCCTCTTTTTTAATGTTTTTTCATAAGCAAAATACAACAAATCTACAGTAAAGATAAAGGAAATGGATTGTAAAGCATACGGAACAATGTCGATCAATTTTTTGTTTAGTTTTTTAATACTATAATAGACGAAATATAACATTGCTATATTACCTTATTTAACAATTGTTTTATCAAAAATGAGCGTTTTTCTTATGTAATTGATGTGTACTATTTGATTTGTATCTGAAATTTCGATTATTTTATAAAATATCCGTTGATGATGTTCACAATTTTCATATACCTGTGTATTTAAAAGGGGGAGGATTTTAATATTTATGAGATTTTTAAAAGACATGAAAAAATTCAATCTCTTAACCTACTATAATAGATTTTTATATCGATATAATTGTGTTACAGATTTTTGAGATTATGTAATTTTCAGATAAAAATATTTATGTATATATATCTAATATAGACTGTACTATTATTTAAGCACCCGATTTTTATGTAACTGAATATTTTTGTTTCTCAAATATTGTACTTTTAACCAATTTTTCCGAAAATGTTTATGCAGATTAATGTAATGGTCACTTAAAATCGATAATATTTTGAATGTGTAAATTTTGTTTTCATATCTTTAAATATCTAATCTAGATTCGGCGCTTTTTAATACAATATCATCCTAATATTTATCATATCTTCACTGTAATGTCCCTTACAGATATATTATTTGAAAGAAAATTGTTATATTGAAGACTAGTGTGTGTGTTTAAAAATAGTTTTAAAACCACACTTAAAAACTACAAAATCTATTACTTTAATTTATTTATAAATCTCCAAGAGATATTACAGGAAATAATATTTTTTTAGTCACGAGGGTTTCTTATTTAAAAATCCTTCGTGAGTTTTAATATTAAAAAGAGTAATAAAAATATTTGAAGCAGAAGTCCAGAATTACATTTTAAATTGCAAGTTATACACATATTTATTTTCCGGCATGTTTAAGTTATATGATTTTGTTCACTTATGTTCTACAGTTAAAGTTACTCCTTTCCTGCTTCCTTTTTGGGTCAAATTTTATTGTGCTTTTTTTTAGTGTTATTGTATATATATATATATATACATTTTAATAAACTTAAACTAACAGAACAAGAATCATATAATCTTTTTGTGTTTTTAAAAAAATAGAAGAAAAATATATATATATTCGAATAAATTTCATTAAATAAATATTTTTTGAATTATTTTGCTTATAACATAATTAGAGAACTTTTTTATATTAAAATAAGAATTTCTCTTTTAATAAGTATGTTATAAGAAATTTATTTTCTGTTTTCAAGTGTTTTAATTCAACTAAATTTTCTAATACAATCAAGAAAGAAATTCATCCATAACTTTAAAATAATAGATATTATTATTAAAAAAACATGCAAAGTTCTTTTGGTTTCCATATTATCTGCTTAAGTGGGCATAATATTATTCAATTGACGAAAATTGGTAAAATAAATTAAAAAATAAATTTCACAAATAGTTTTTTTTACCCTAAATTATTTTTTATATAGTTTTTACAATACCATAAAATTTAAAAGCTCTAAGTAAAAAGATTCTAAAGTTATGATAATTTTGGGGTTCGTCTTTATTCACATTCCAATAACAAAAAAAAATTTGAACTAATTTATCTTGGAAAGAAAAATTACTAGTTTATCTTCACTTAAATTGCTAAGCCTTTTTTTTTCTAGTGTACTAAATGTTTTGATATTTTTTCTGAATATTGCTAATAATACGTGTAACAAAAGTTGGCGTGTATTTTTAAATCAAAACAATACTTGTTTTTTTTATAAAAAAGTAGTAAAATTTAGAGTTTATACATTTTTTTACAAAATTTTCAATAACTATTCATAAAAAAATCATTTTATCAATCATGTTATCAGAAAGCCCATACAAACTTTTGTTGTTTTAAGTTAGACGTATTACATATCAGACTTGATGAGTGTACATCAATTATTGTAGGAGGAGTAGCATTTTAAAATCACTTCGTCAATTTAAAATTTTTCTTTAAAAAACTAAGAGATTAAGTTTTTTTAGGTATTTTGAGTGAAGATTTTGTTTTATGTAATATATTATATATATATATATATATATATATATAGAGAGAGAGAGAGAGAGAGAGAAAGAGAGGCACATATAGCTTACTAGCAAAATAATATTAAAAACCATTAAAAATAATGTTCATAATTCATTCCATGTTTCCTTAACTATATTTCATTCAATTTTCAAAAACCTTAGGATGATTTTGTGTACAATTTAATGAGATAATTTATATATTTTTGAGTCAATTAATACCACGTTTATCTTATTTTATTACGATTAGCGATATATTTAAATATGTTCCAAAACCCAGATCATAAGCAGTTTTCCTTGAAAATAAATAGATTTTAATTTAGAGTAAAATGATTGAGTTATTTGAAATGAACTTAATAACTTTTAGCATAAATATCTCTAAGGCTGAAGTAACTTTGATTCTGAAGTAAAATACTGGAGCAAATCAATTTTCCTTTAAATTCTACATTTCTTAAAATGCATAAATTTTGACACATCTGAAGATTATTTCAAAATAAACATTGTAATTTCCTTTCTAAATTTATTTTACTTACTGTCCGTGCTGATAATTAAGAACATTCATTAAAATCCCACAATACGTAAATATAAGCAAAAATCATAAATTATGCTTTTTTATATTTTGCTTAATTTTTTTTAAATTTTACTTTTCCTTATATGTATTAATAAATTGAGTAACTTTATGCCAATTCAATATCTTATTTATTAAAATACAAATATTTTTAGTTACAAAGAAAAAACAGTTTACTAAAGCCGCAATTCTATTTAAAAGTTTTATTAGTCATTTAAAACACTGTGGTTTTTTTAATTAAATCCTCTGCATATTTTAATCGTAACTTACTTAAAAAGTAACAATAAATTTATTTTTGTATTCTCCCCGATTGCACTTTATTTTTAGTAACAAAATTTTTCATATGATTTCTGAACTTCCTGTACATTTTTGTTACTTATTTCATACTGAAAAACAAGCAATTTAATAATTAAACTAGAAAAAAATAATGGAAGCACACATATTTCTTACAAAAGGAAATCATTATTTTATTATTCTTTTTTAATTTTCTAAGAATGATTGCGACTTCTCTAATACAGAACTATTCTTCCAAAAAATACAAAATCTTTTCTTCTGTATACCCTAAGGAAATGACCGTAACATTTTATCAAAGTAGCCACTGGACAATAACATATGGCCCCCATATCTCAAGGGGACTGACGCATATCATGTGTCCCATAGCAATTACCCAGAATAGATAAAGGATTCAGTAACTCTTTATGCCTTCTTCAATGAAAGGACCTATTTTTTTCCATTGGATTTCGTGCTATAATTTTCCAGATATTTTAGATTTTTTTTTGCTCAGATTACATGTACATAGTGGTGTTAGATTAAAATTAATTTAAGATTTAAGTAAAATTTTGTTATAAGAGATGATAATTTTATTTAAAAAAACATTTTGATTCAATAAAAATGTTAACTATTTAATTTTAATGAAATCATATACAAAAAAGCTAAGGAATAATAAACGCAAAACTTTGATTTCTACGCATATTATAATTAACTTGAACCAGGTATTTATGATTGCAATTTTAAAATAATTTTCTGCGAATTTTCTTGTGATGTTTGATGTCGATGAATAATGTATATTTTAAAATTTCCTATTATATTATTAAAAACGAACTGTAACATATTTGTTAAATAATTATTTCGAATGAAAACATTGTTAGTTTTTGTTTTTTATAATGTATTTGAAATTTCTACCTGTAATTCATACCTTGCTAAATATATACTAAAATATTATTTTGCATTTTTTTTGATAAAAAAAATTACTATTTAAGTAAATTCAAACTCAGCTGCGTAAAATAGCACCATTAGTCGAATATTGAAAGTAGGAAATAATTAATTCATCTTGATTCTGCTCTATAGAATCAAACATGGAAAATCTGTTCAAATAGTATTAAAAATTAGATTCTTTTATGCTTCTGTAGAGTTTTTAATTTTCTAAATGCATAAAACCTGAAATTAAACATAATATTTCTAATATAACACTAAATATTCGACTTTATATTATATGCTATAATTGTTAGTTCGTTACTAATTTATCTTCTTATAATATCTAAAAACTCCTTAAATGCCGGTTAAAATTTAAGCGATTCGTTTCCCATTGCCACCGTTTTTCATATAGACGCACGCATACGGTGTATTGGAGGGTAAAGAAAAGGCATAAATAAGGCAAATATTTCTCTGAAATAAGTAAATCCGCAAACACTTTGAAGGTTATTTTATTACCTTCTAAAGCCTTCGTATTGTAGTAATAGAAGCACAAATTAAAGAATCGTATTTCGGAAAGACGTATATATACGTCCCGGATATTTAAAACACTGGTTCAGCGAACGTAGATTTATACACCGGTGAGAGTTAATAGTTAACAGGCATTAAAGGGGCACTAAGTTTGAATGAATTTTTACTTTTGATTAATTTTTGTATTTATTGTATTACTATTTATTATGAAATTTAATTTTATAGATCCACCACATACATACAATTTTCTACAGATTACATAATCTTCACTGTACATTTATTTTCAATTTATTTTCTGCAATCAATACACCTTTTAATAGAATTCAGAAAATAAAGAAAATAAATAGCCTTACATCTTTTTGATAAATACCAATATAAAAAGACATTAATTCCCAATTTATGACGCAATCTTGATAGTTAACAGGAGAACAAAAGCAAAAAAGAACTTAACAATAAAAACAACAAAAAACAGCATGGAAATGACTCAGTTCGAGAACATCATAAAAGGTTATATCATATACAACTCAGCAACCACTATTTTCTTTCTTTTCTCTCCCTTTTTTTATTATTACCATTTTTGCCTTAGTGACAAATTGCACTAGGGAGTTCACACAACTCCAGGGCAGAAAAATCTTCCTGTTTACTTATTCCAATTTTTTTAGTCGAATCCTTTTTTGTATATACTTAGCCCTAAAAGCATCCCGTTCCTCTCCTTTACGGAAAGAGACGAGCGAGATTTTTTTTTTCATTTTGTTGTTGTATATCCTCTTTTTTCCTCCTTTGTGTAGATAGGATAAGGATATATAGTATGCATATGATCTCTCATACCATTTCATAACTGAAGGGGAAAATGCCCTTCAAAGAATCCTTTTCTTGGAAAAGTGGCGTAGGGTGCTGAGTAATGTTCGCTATCAGCGTATGTAATCGCTTGGAAGAAAATGTTTTATGACATGTATGTCTTCTTAGAGTGAAATCTTGTAAAGATAGCGTAAGCTTGCATTATTTTCGCATTAAAATCATCGTATTTTGTTTCAAGTGTTAAAAGTCGCCTTTCAGACGCTTTCTTGATTTAAATAAGCTCTATTAACGAGATGTTTACATAAGTACAAATATTTTATGGCATAAAAAACGTATTTTTGCTTAAGTTACCTTTTGTTATATCAGTGTATTTTTGCACTACAACTCAAATTTTTTTTAATTACTAAGGAATACATTGAGTTATGGGATGTTGTTGTTTTAAATAAAATAAATTCTAAATCTATGATAAAAGAAAACTTTTTAAATTATCTTAATTATCATTCCTATGAAATGTTACTTTCCTTTTAAATATTAAAATAATTTTTGCAATTTCTATTATTTAAGATAATTTTGTAAATAACATGTTTTATTGCAAAACGAAATGTAAATTAATGCTTAAAAATGCGCACATTATAAATATTAATCTAATTCAACTATTTTTCAGAGCAATTTAAGTGTGTTTATTTACTTTGAATGAGAATATTATTGTGTGTGTGTGTGTGTGTGTGTGTGGTGTGTGTGTGTGTGTGTGTGTGTGGTGTGTGTGTGTGTGTGTGTGTGTGTGTGTGTGTGTGTGTGTGTGTGTGTGTGTGTGTGGTTGTTATATATGTGTGTGAGAGAGAGACCGTATATTATTATTACTACCGAAAAAACTATAATATTTTTATAATTTGTTGTGATGATTACTTTATTGCTTTGTTTTATGTATATTAATAAATATATTTCGTGATTTCCTATACTAAAATGTTTTTCTATTCTCATATTAAATCATGTTTTTGTTTCTCAAAAAATCATTTATTTCTCAAAATCACATACAAGTGGAATTTTGGTCGATGAAAATTAGTCTTTTATATTTTAACAAGTTATATGCTATAAATTTATTATTTTATCTAATGGGAAATATTTAATTCTAATCAGCTATATAAGTTTCCGTAAAGTGTGTAGAAACACATGTATGAAATACGTATTAATAAATCTAGTATGAAAGGTAATACAAACAAAAGTAATTTTTATGTGAAATATATTTTTCAACTTCAACTATTATATTCAAATTTTTGCAATAATTCTTCATTTACAGACATAAAGTAGTTTTATATTTAAACCCTAAGCAGAATTATTTTCAAGCAATATATATATACATATGTACTCTTTTGAACAAATTTACTAGAATATTTTGTTTTTATTATATACGTATTTATTTGTTTAAAATCTTAGTATATTTTATTTAGTCACTCATGTGAACGTTTCTAATTCACACTTTTAATCTACACGAGAGTTATTGGTGAAGGTCCTCGCAATTTTCAACCATTCAAGGGTAATGAGGATAGCACTTTAATTAACACCCCATTTTTTAAAAGGCTTTATAATTTTTAATAAAAAATATTTTTCTACTCAATAAATGTTTTTTCTAATCTATAGTAATTTATAAAATGTGTCACTGTAAATGAGACGAATGAAACCATTAAATTGAATTCCTTCCGCAAATTTCAATACTTATAGTGTTACTCTCAAATATGTATTAAACATTAAGTAAGGTAAACAGGTATTTAGGGATACAAGATACAGGATGTATAATAGAAATTTTACATAAAATCGGGGGAATTTGAAATATTACTAACGGTTCAAATACTTGTATTCATCGTACAGGAATTTGTAAGCATTAAGCCGAAAAACACTTAAACTAAATTTTGTTTTCAATTAAAAAGATAAGAAAAACATTCACGATTTGTAACAATTTTATGGGATATTGAAAAGGAAAGGGTAGAATGAGAAAAAACACTTTTTTACGAAGGAAAAGAGGAATGAACTAGCTTAATTTTTACACTATTGATGTTTATTTACCTTATATGAATATTTAGCATATATATATATATAATGTTGATTTACATGTATAAGTGTTTATTCTAATAGCTTGAATGCATCATAATTTTCCTAAATGTTTTCGTTTAACATTATAATTCAAAGACAAATTCAATATGCCAAGCAAAGATTTATCTGACTATTATATTTTTTTTAAAAAAAAAATGCTTTAGTTATTTCTAAATACTTACAAAAATTCCTAAGAACTTTCGAAATTTGACGAAATATTTTTAGAAATATATAATAAGAAACTTTAAAGTATATTTATCGATTACTTACTATAAGAAGACGCAACTTTAACACCAATATCTAGGCTTCGTTCCAGGAATTTACGGAAAATGTTTCGTCGACATTTCAGATTTAGAGAGCAAGCTATTGCTATTAGTTAGCAATAAATAGTGTACCTTTATTTTGGGACTGCGTTTATCGATATTCTTACAAAGCTATAAATGTGTCGTGATTTTGAAAAGGATAACCACTGGCATGAATATTTAAATTAATAACTGTTTCTTATCAATCACAATATATGAAATTCTAAAGGAAGTAATAAGAATTTTTGAACTGTTACAGCACTAAATAAGCCCTTGGCAACATTAAAAAGCACTTGATGAAATATTTTTACGGAGCAACAACAAATTATTGAAAAATACATAAATTAATTTTTTCGGCAACTCTTATGTTTAAAATTAATTATGTAAGTAATGTGAAAGTAGATTATGTTACAGAACTAAAATTATTTTAATTCAAAAATAAAAGGATCTTAAATTTCTAATAGGTTCGTGAAATGTGATTCCAAAGGAAAAATGTTTAGGTAAGGCTGCGATATTGTGAGGCAAACATATATAATATATATATATATATATATATATATATATATATGTGTGTGTGTGTGTGTGTGTGTGTGTGTGTGTGTGTGTGTGTGTGTGTGTGTGTGCGCGAGAGAGAGAGAGAGAGTGAGTGAGTGAGAATGTATGTGTGAGGAAAAACATACATATAATATACGTGTTTATGTTATTAATATTAACTTAGTGTACATTCGTTGAGCTATTTCATCTGCATCTTTTCGTGCAAAAGTTTGGTGTGTCTCTTTTTAAAAATAAATTAAATAAACAAAACTTTATTTTGCAGTTTAATATTGTAAATATATTGAGTTAAGTATTTACGGTAGTATGAAAACCTTTTAGATATTCTTTAGAATCCCTAAAGATTCTAAAGAATTTAGAAAATTCTAATGATCCTAAACCTGCCTTGGCTATGCTAAATTTTTCTACTTTATAATCTTATTCGAGAGCTTTTCATATTTACATTTCTGAATGGATAACTTGAGACTGCTAATTGAGAGAATATTTTTGTACTTTTCAAAGTTAAGATTAACTTTAAAAAAATAGATTTTCTTAGGCTGTTACATCTTCTGTCTTCTTTACAGGAATCTGAAATGTTTTCTAAGAGTTATTACAATGATATATTTCATTCAAAAATTCAAGTGGCATACATTTTTAGGAGGAAAATAAATATATGAAAGTTTACTTTGTTATTGACTAGGTCCATTAAACTAGATTTCTTTGCTTTCAATATGAATGCGAATGGAAATACCCTCCCAGCAAAACCCAACCAAACATTGAAGTATTCAGGGCTTCGAAAAATACACTATTTACTTTCGGTACATTTCTACATTTGAAAAAAATTCTGAAGAATTTCACGAAAAACACAAGAATACGATCTTTTATTGAATGTTAGCCGGTGTCTATCTTTCTATTTTCACTCTATTCGAGCTGAGTGTTTATCTAATGTCTTTTCTCTGAAGGAAAAGAAGCAGGGCCTACTTTTATCATCATGGTCGGATAGACAAAGCAACTAGAAATGGCCGCTTTAGTTTTGATTTTGTGTGTGTTTGTGTGTCCACCGCATATCCGATTGCATTTTTTTTTGAAGAATTCTCTTCTCGATTCGCACTTTCCTCTATTTTCTGAAAACTCAAAGATCTTTTTTGTTGCGATCATCAATTTTGAGAGTTTTTGCTTCTTGTTCAATAAACGATAAGCCAAAGAAATAGTTCTAAAGAATTGTTTCCTTTTTATCTCGAATGAATTTTTAGTTCCTTTGTAGAATTAAGCTGCTCATTATTTTATTTATTTTCTTCCATTTTCGGAATGTCTTCTAAATTTAATTCTTAGACAAATCCAATCTTTTTTTTAAAAAAAATATTTTTCGCTAATGATTTTCTAAAGAAAAATTGTTGTCAATAGCTGTTTTAAGATGTATGTAATTATTTCTTATTACGTATTTTATTTTTAACTTAATTTAGCTGAAATTTTTTAGCTAACCCAACTTAAAATTAAACTGAAAAAAAGAATTTGTTTATTTTTTTTGAAAAATGTATATTAAATGATCTAACAAAAAAAATGTATATTTGAAATGTAATAGTTAAAAAACCAGCTTTATTGGCAGATTCTCTTCATATAAAATTTAAATAAAATTCCTCTATTATTATAACATAAAATTTATAGATACATTGAATTTTATATCATCTTAACAAATAATATTTAAACAGACAAAAATAGTTGAAATTTATATGAACTTTAACTGGATTATTTAATTCAATTTAGATTCTATTCAATGTAATTAAAAACATCCAAAATATCTTTTAGATATTTAAAATGCCAATAAATCTTTTCTTACTTAATTCTATGTATAACTACGGATTAACAAAGTATAATACTGGGAAAAACAAAATAATTGCACTTATATCTATCTTTGCGTTTTCATCAATTATAACTTAGGCATCAATAAATAAATCTTTTAAAGATTATTATGCCTGCAATTTGATAATACGCGTTTCAATACGTAAAGGCCTCTAAACATTTTAAGCAGATTATTGATTATGCTGACATGCTAACTGACATCCGTTCTAAAACCTATCTCTAAACATACCCTAATTTTAAAATAAATCCGTTTTGTAAAAAAAATACTTCATTCATTTTTGAAAAGTTTAACATGTATTAATATTTTTTTTAAATACTTTGATAACTTACAAATAAATTTTAGAATTCTTAAAAACGTAACAGCAAGGAATACAATTCACTATTATTGTGAGTTAATTTATTTGTTATAAATAAAAAAACTGTTCAAAGAATAAAATCCGCGGTATACATTGTTATTGAGAGGATTATGTAAGGGGGTGGAGATTGGATTAATAGATTTCTCATTTCGAAAACTATTTCGTATATTTTTTTTTAAACTTAAACCAGCACACAGTTTTATGTTTTCGATGTAGAAATAACAAATTATTATTATAACACAAAAATCCCTTTGAGGCATATCATTAATATACGTATAAGTCAGATTTGTCAAAATTTATCTAGATTAACTTACATTATTCCATTTTTGAAATACTATATACCCTTGAAAGTCCTCTTACAGTATTAACTGATTGTTTAATCGATTATTTTATAACGTCACTCTATGATGTTTTACAAAGATTATTGATGACGAACTCCGCAATTTTGAGCCATAACCAATGACGAAGAAAAGCCTCTCTGAGCTGGCACCCAACCCCTAAATTACGTAAATTAATAATATTGAATTAATAATATTCATGCATTTATTTATAAGCTCTAAGTATGAAGTATAATCATTTTTAACCTACTAAAATGAGAATTATAAAAATTTATGATTTTTAAATAGTCCATAGTCTATATGGTCCGCCTTGAACATTAATTTGCATTAAATTTTATAAAGTATTAAAGAATATAACATAAAAAATTCTGTTTCGTCAGTGAATTACTAACGCGCTGAAGTCTTGCCAAGAACTAGAACATTCACAATAATCACATTCCTACAACTTAAGGGTATACAGTACGATCCAGTTGACAAAGATTGGTCAAACAATCAAATCCAGTTTTTTAGCCTAAATTATTTTTTATTCACTTTTCAACAAACTCACAAAATTTGAAAGCCCTAAGCTTAAAAAACGCAGAGATGTGGTAACTTTAAGTTTGTTTTTATTCATATCCCAATTGTAAATCAAAACTTTAAACTGACTTATCTCAGAAGGATAAAATGACTAGTTTGTCTACATTTAAAATGTTATGGTTTTTTCTTTTCTATTATGCCTAATACTTGGAAATTTTTTCACTTGTTGCTAATAATACATGAAATGAAATTTGGTATGCATTTTCAATTAAAGCAATACTTATTTTTTAAAAAAAGTAATTGATTTTACAGAATTTACACATTCTTTAAGGAATTTCAATAAGCATTCATAAAAGAAAGTATTGTACGAATACCAATCATCTCATCGCAAAACCCATACCAACTTTTAATATACATAGTTTGACGTACTTGTAAATCAAATTTCATGTATGCACGTTAATTTTTGTAGGAGTAGAATTTTAAAATCACTTCATAAGTTTAAATTTTTTCCCTTAAAAAATTAAATGGTTAGCTTTTTATGAAATTTTGAGTACAAAATCTGTTTTACATCATATTTTCACATAGGAGGCAACTAAAAAATTAAGAAAATAATTAAATTTAAAAATTTTGTGTAAATCGTACCATGTCCACTTAAAATAGAATTTGCGCTGTCAAAATTAATAAATCTTTTAAAATTATCTCAATATAAGCACTATTTTAATTTAGGCATTTGAAAATATTCCTCTCTTCTTCTATCTAGACTCTAACGCTATAACTCGATTAGCTCACATATATAAAAATAATTTACTTAAAATAAAAACGTACATTATAATCATTAGTTGTTATTAAAATGCACATATCAAAACTCTTGGAACAAATTACACTTCATTAACAAGAGCAATTTTCACCCAAAACATCAAACTAATGAATTTACTTCGATTCATCAGCCCGAGCAAGATAGAATTCTTAAGCATGACTAACTACACGAAACGGGTCGTGTCAGGGGAGTGTTAGAAATCATCTATTCCAAATATGATTCCTGAACCCCATGTATCTTACCCGCATTCATGTTATTCATAACGATCGATCTCACAAAAGATAGACGCTGTGACTCAAAGAAGCTCACTTGTTATCTGTCGATGCGAAAAACGATGTCTGTGAAAATGTTTGCCAAAGCAATTATCTCTGTGTAAATACGCCCCGAGCAGCAATACCAGTTGCCGTGGGGAAATAAAAGAGGGGTGGGGAGAAGAAAATGAATAAGCTCCATCTCGGTACTTTTTTTCCAGTTCCTTCCTTGCATTTTTGCCTCCACTATTCTTCAGGCAATAGAGCTTATGTGTTTAGATCCCACTATCAACTTTTCCTGTCGTTATTTGCATTTTTAATCATTTTCTGACGGCCCAACGATACGAAAGTAGCGGTGTGGGTATTTTCTGCTTTTTCCAGAGAGAGTGTTACAATTTAATTAATTCTGTTACATTATTAGCCAGCGTGTACGCGGTGTTCTTATATATCTATATATCCAAGTGTTTTTCATTTTTATTGTCATGATTATCAATGGCGCAAAAAAAGTAATTTCCCCACAAAAGCGTACGTTATTTGAGGAGCTTCTTTTTTAAACAGTTTTCTCACTTTCAGGTCATGTATTTAAATTGTAGTGACTACTTTTATATCTATTCTTTACATGTTTATATACTATAAATTCTAATTTCTTTAGTGCTATGACGTTTGCAACACAATTATTGATATGTAGTTTAAGATATCCGACTGCGTTCGGAACCATTTGATATTTAGTGTCACCTGAATTGGAATACACATATTCAAATGTTTTAAGAATACTCTTAAAATCAAAATTATTTTAATGCAATTTTTGCAAAAAATTGAAGAAGAAAATAGCATATTTTCAAAACATTCTATTTATTTGGAAAAAAATTTCTATTACAATAATATTTTCTCTATATATAGCTAAGACTCCTACAGAGTCTGACTAAGATTTCTGAAAAAAAATCACGTTATTTTAAGATTTACTGTTAATTGATATAACAGTCGGTAATATTTTTATTAAAATTTCCCCACTCTAATGTATCAAAATATATTGATAAATTTACTAAAAAAATGTTAATTTCAAAAATCCTAATTCAAGCTCTGTAGAGAAATCTTAGTTACATACATACAAAATATTATTATTATCGAAGCATTTGTCCTAAAAGGGGAATATTTAGAAAATTTGATATTATTAATTCTTTTTTGTCATAATATTGCATTTAAATAGTTTTTATTGTAATAAAGTTCTTAAAAGTACTATAAATGTATATTTTAATTCCGATGAAGTAGCAAATATTTTTTAAAAAATTCCATTTTACTATCATTTAAAATCCCGATTCTCGATGTGGCTGGATACCTCAGTCTAATTTCAATTTCTAGGTAAATAAAATTATTATGGCTTGTTTTCCTTTACTTAATATTTTACAAAGTTTATTTTATGTTACAGGTTTCTTAAACAGAGAACTATGTCATTTACACTTATTTTACCCATAAAACATATGAGACTCAAATTTTTATTATTTTTTTTTTGCTTAGAATTTCTTGAAATTATTATTTGAAGGTAATTTTTTTGCTATATCAAGTCAAATAATTCCATTGCTGTCTTTTACGTTCGTTATAATGCGTTATTCAATCTATTTAGATCAAAATATATAGTACTCGAACAATTATAAATTTAAAACTGCAAATATATTACTCTACTTCTTCTCCTAAACGGTAAAGATTAAGTTGTAGCATTATATAACATACAATATAACATACAAACATGAAGTTATTTTAACAAATGCTAAAATACATTTTCACAAAATATATTTTAATTAAGTCTTTTTAAGTTTTTCTTCATAAATAATAAAACTTATGAGGGGTTCAGTATATAATTAACTAAATTCTTCTGCGCTACATTTTTTCTTTTATCTGTTTTAACTGAAAGAACAATATCGTCTAATTGCAGCGTTTAGTGATATATAATATAGTAATTTCAATTACCTCACATGAAAACATCTAAATCGCTTACTTAAAACAAGTACAATGTGTTTTAATTGAATGAATATATTTGCTTTTTCTGTATATACATTTTCATACTAAATATAATTAAATGTTCAATATAAAAAAACTTTTGTTTATGAAAAGAAACAGTAAGAGCAATTTTTGTAAGAATTTTTTGTTTATGGAATAGGCTGTTTAAATACTGTCTTGATCAAATGTCCCCCATTTTAATTTTGTACATTAAATACATTCATAAAGAGAAATTATTTGAAAAACGCTTTCTAAATCTAACACAAAATTTTATTCGTTTTTACTCATAAAACTTTGATTGCAAAACCGTTTATTATAGATTATCAGAAATTGTGTAATGTATTGGAGAATTTAGTGATTTCATTTCGAATCTGCAAGCACTCTGAAAGTTTTCATATCTTGCAATATTTTAATTGCACTTTTGTGACGCTATAAAATTTAAAAAAACGTTTAATGAGTGATTCTACGGGGGCAATATTTCTGAGCCTTCATACTTATATGTGATACTTTCAACTTATTTAACTTTATTGAAGGAAGTTAATTGAGTTGAGTTCAAATGATGAATAACTCTAAATTTCATGCACTTAATAATTATTACCGTGACTCTATCTTTTAGTTTTAATTAAAAATCAAGGTATAAAGAAAACAATTTAAACAATACTTTGCTTTTCTCAAATCTATATTTCATCTTAAATTATATACGAGTTTTTACTAGATTTAAGGTTAAATAGATATTATATTAGTGGCCGAATGGTAGCGTGTCGCGCTACTATACTACAGGTTCGGGCTGGGCAAGGTCGACTCAGCCTTTCTTCTCTTCAGTAGGTCGATAAAAGGGAACCAAGCTTGTGCTTGGGGACTAAGCACTGGGGGGTTCGCTTCAAACTGACCACCTGATCGGGACATCTGCTCATACACGTCAGGGCCAGTGGTCATATATACTGAGATGAGCACATTAGTCCTTGGCCCTCATGGGCTGTTGCGCCACTGAGTTTAGTTTAGATATTGCATTAGAGTCCATTTGAAGCTGTTTGGTTTAAAAAAATAACTGGGCTCGTTTTGGCATTTTCCAACCAAGTTAAAACGATTAAAAATTACGTTTAATATAAAGGAAGAAAAACCTTGCTCAAGTAATGATTTTCTGTAATATTTTAAATAGAGTACTTTTGATTGGGACATTATTGTTCCAAACCACATTATGTAATTAATGTTATATGTATGTTATGGTAACAAGTATCCAATAAAATAAAAGACAGTAATTTGGTACTCCTTCATCATCCCTAAACTCCCCTTTTTTGCTTGTTTTAAGTATTAGGTTGTCAAGTATGAAATGGAAAAAAATGTACATAATTGAATTCGAATTTTTTTCCAATAAAAGCTAATATTTTAAGGTAATATCTGTTAATTTTTTTTTCAAACTGAAATATGCGTTAAAAAGAGGAAAAGATGTACCTTTCACACGAAAAACAAATTACGCCAAAATACGGTGTCTAAATGAGGTTAAGTGCTTAATCTATCTTTGTTCCATTTCATATTTGACAACTAAATACTTAAATTATTAGGACTGAATAATTTCATTCAGTTTTGTAAAACCGGAGAAAAGGCAGTATCTAATTACTATGTGAATGTTATTGTGGAATTATTGTAGCAAATCTCCTAACATTCACGTAGTAATGAGTTGTTGCCACATAGCTTCTAAAACTGGAAATGAACCACAAGAGTTGGAAGAATTTGATAGAATTTGAGTTTGTGGTCACAGGTTTATACCTTTCGCCCAATGTCCATGGTCGATAGGTATTCACCTCTGGTTACGATCTTCAGTTGGCCTTCAAGTTCAAGATGTGATATACAGCATTGTAAGCAAATACATTTTCTTTTCCGTTCTTTTCTATGTGTTATATCCCCTTTCATATAAAAATGAGCTATTTTTCATTTATTACTGTTGTAAAAACTGAGAAATCTGAACAAACTTTAAACTTTAAATAATTAACTATTACATTAGCAGTAATTTGATACGATATTTATACTGAAGTATTTAACGAAGGAAATTTTAGTATCAATATTTTAATTTCATTAGCGAGCGCCATTATTAAAAATTACTTTAATTATAAAACAATATGATATAAAAAACAGTAATTTTGTAAAAAAAAACTTAAATGTATGTATATGAAAAGTAAATAAAAATAAACAATTTACTTTAAATTTATAATAATAAAAGTTATTTAAAGTAGTACTTCTAACAAAGTAATAATAAAAATTAAATATTTCCATAAAAAAACTTATGAACATATTTAAATATTTGAACTTTTAAGCAAAATATATAAACTGAAGGAATTAAAATTAGAAAAACATTCAAAACTGTTAGTCGAAATATAACCGTTAATCAAAATATTGTGTTATAGATATATATAACGGTTTAAATGAGACATGTGCACTTAAATTTAAATAAAATGATAAGATACATAAAATCTTTTAAACCGAAAATATTTCACACTTAATACTCTATATCTATAAAATTGTTCTAGAACAATTTTTATATTTTATTAGTCAACGAACACAGGAAATGATAAAAAAAAATATTGGAAATAAGTCAAAAGTTTGACAATAATGAAGATTAAGTATAATTAAATTTCCTCAAGTTATGAAAGTTCAGCACATTAATTCGAGAATAATTAATCCGTGGTACATCTTTTTTCCGTATTTAGTGTGTAAAACATTTCTTATAACAAATTTTTCTCGTATTCGAATTTTCAAAAGTATTTAAAATATCATTTTTTATCTATTTAAAAAAATAAATTTCTTATAAGTACTAATTGTTCCAAGTCTGCTTTGGATGTGTTTATTTTAGTTATTGTTTGCAAATGTTTTATATATCTGCGTCTTTTTATGAAGAGAGATTTACGAATTAAAAAAACAAATTACAAATGTATATACAGTTTCAGAATATATTAAAAAATGTATACTTAATAAATCTGTGAAATTTCAAATGTTCGCATGAAAAGTGTGGTGCTTAAACATGATTTATTTTGTATGTATTAAGTTTAAAATAAAAACGCAAAAAAAAACATTTTGCTTGTGAGGCTAACAACAGTTTTATTATTTCTATTCTCTCAGTTAAAAGTGGAAAAATTATGCATTGCACACATAATTTACTTTAGATTATTTTTAATGATGACTTACAGAAATTGTTAAATATTAATCGAAATCCTATTTTCCAATAATTTCATAAAGTATACAAATTTACCTTTATTGATGAAAAGGAAATATTTCCATTCAGTTTCATCATGTGGAATAAAGGTTTTTAAATTGATTATAATAAACAAATTCTCACTAGGAATAATTTTTAATAGAACATTTCGTACATATTATTAACTTACAGTGCTTTTTAAATTTCCTTCTTTCAAAAAAATTTCAAATTATTATCCTTTAAATTTCTCATATTAAATATTTTCATATATTTTCTACATATATATGTATATATATATGCACTTAATTCTGTTTTTACGCAGTTTTCATTTAACATGAATTAGAAAAAATTTAATTCTCTTTTTGTACTACACTAATTCTGATTTAACACAATAGACCTAGTTTTTGAGAAATAAGTTTTGCTTTACTTTTATTTTCTGTGACATTGGAGACGAGAAATTTAACGTGATTTCCGTTTGTGAGAATTCGCCAATTTTTACAACCTCAATATGGATATCTGCGTGCTTTTGCAAGTGTCAAGATATCGAGATTGCGATACTAAAATAAGACAATTAAGGAACGTGAAAGAATAAGAAAACTAAAAAAATGCACGACTAGAAGATATTAAACTGATGTTTGATCCTCCAGCTGACATTTAAAATATCCCACGTAAAGGGAACATTTCCATTCGTTTTAGACAAACTGAATAATAAAACATTAAAGTCTTTAATATGTGCGCAAAATTTTCATTTATTATTTATATCAATTAAATTCTAAGCTGAATTAAGATCATCAACTTTGATGACATGTTAGAAAGCGGTTTCGCCCAAGTGTTTTAAAAATACAGATCCCTTTCTACATAGTACTATTGAATTTCCCGGCATCTTAATCCTGGAATATACAATCAGCAGAGAAAGATTCGAAGATATCGTTGAATTATTAGTTGATAAAGCCCTAAGTGAAGTTGAAATAATAGAAGTTGTCTTTTAGATTATTCTAAAAAACATGGTGATGAGGATGGAAAAAAAATAGTTCTAAATGCAGATTTAACGAAAAAAAAGTCTTGAAATGGTCAGTAAGTGGGACAATCAATTTCTTGAACATAATCACAATGAAGACTGAGTTGGGAAGTTTCAATCTGAACAGAAGTTATTTATTTCCTCTAACAGAAAATAATCAAAAGCATAGTAATGAGGATGAAGAAATTCCTGTTCTACATGCAGAACTAATGAAAAAACCTCTTGAAATGGCTGTTAAATTGTATAATCAACTTCTTGAACAGATCGTAATTAAAAATGAGTTTAAAATTTTCTACTGATCAGAAGTTATTTATGTCCTCTTACAGAGAATAATCAAAAACATAGTAATGAGGATGAAGAAAATCCTGTTTTAAATACAGATTTAATGAAAAAAGACTCTTGAAATGACTGGTAAATTGGCTAATCAACTTCTTGAACATGATCATAATGAAGAATGAGTTGAGAAGTTTCAATCTGAACAGAAGTTATTTTTATGTCCTCTTACAGAGAATAATCAAAGGCATAGTAATGAGGATGAAGAAAATCCTGTTATAAATACAGAATTAATTTTAAGAAAAGCTTTGAGCTGACCAGTAAATTGGAAAATCATTTTTTTCTGAGTAAGATCTTAATGAGGGATGTTTCGATTTGATCAGAAGTTATTTATGTTCTCTTACAGAGAATAATCAAATGAATTGTGATGAGGATGAAGAAAATATTTTTCTAAATATAGATTTAATAATACAACGTCTTGAATTGGCCAGTAAATTGAATTATAATTTTTCTGAGTATCATCTTAATGAGGAAAATGTTTCAATTTGATCAGAAGTTATTTATGTTCTCTTACAGAGAATAATCAAAAGCATAATAATGAGGATGAATAAAATCTTATTCTTAATGTAGATTTAATTTTAAAAAGGCTTTGAGCTGGCTAGTAAATTGGAAAATAATTTTTCTGAGTATGATCGTAATGAGGAATGCGTTTTGATCAGAAGTTATTTATGTCAATTTGATCAGAAGTTATTCAGAAGTTTAGTTTGTTATGTGTTATTTTTTCTCTTACAGAGAGTAATGAAAAGTATAGCGATGAGGATAAAGAAAAATCATGTTCTAAATGTAGATTTAAAAAAACAATGTCTGGAACTGGCCAGTAAATTAGATAAGCATTTCGTTGACCATTATCTTAATGAGGAATTAGTTGAAAAGTTTCAATCTGATCAGAAATTATTTATGTCCTCTTACAGAAAATAATACAATGATCTGACCAAAACACAAAGTCAAGGATTGATTACTGAATTCATTCTTAAATTACCTGAAGCATTGCAGGGTGATCCTACTTTTGTTCAAGAGATTACACACACACACACGAAGAATTTTATCAAAGAATTATGAAGCCGTTTCAAGCGATATCGATAACATTGCTGTCTTATGTAAACATATGCCTTTTCTGCCAGAAATTGACAAAGAATAATTTTGTTATATGTAATACATATTATTTTAATTAATTGTTGCGTTCATGAATTTGTGACTTGTTTTTTTTTCTTTTCAAATGATAATTTACTTTGTATGATACATGTACAATTATCATGAAATAAAGTAAAGATCCTAACATGAAGACTCGTTGTTTACTGTATTTTTTTACTGATTTCTTTGGATTGGAAGAAATCATGTGTTTTCATATAGATGTTCCATATTTCGTAACACGAAATTTTCTAACACTCATTCTTCGGGAGCATATATGTGGTATAAAATTTGGATTATGAGTATATATATATTGAGTAATCAAACATTTAACTCTATCCAAAATCTACTATAAAGATAATCTATGAACGGAATTATAACAAGTTAGTGTATATGGATGTGTGTATGGGCAAATTATAATTATCTAAATATCTTGAGATATTTTGAGCGCTATATTGTAATTTTAAAGCTTGTTTCATCATGGATTTTGAAGTCTAAGAAATTTTGCAAACATTTAATTACCAACAGAACCTAAGCAGAAGTATTTTTATATAAACTGAGATTCTTTGTCAATATTTTTAGTTCGCATTTAACTTTATGTGTTGTTTCTCTTGTTTGTTTGTTTTTTGAATGTATTAAATTATTGGAAACTTTCCTTCTAATAAAAATGTATTTATTCTTACAATTTTGACTATAAGTTTTCATTTACCATCTTTAAAAATTAAAATAAAATAACAAATTTACGTAATCATTCAAGTGAATAGCATTTAAACTGTAAAATTCTACTAGGGTGTTACTAATTTCTTATCATTTGAGAAAAGAAACTTATTTTGCTACACATATTCTTTGAAGTCTTACAACACCGCTGCTCAGAATAATGTTACATTCAAAATTCACCCGGAGCCATAGCAAGGAATACAAACAAAATAATACCCACTTTTGTTTTTCTTTTCTTAATATTTACGACAGACGTATTTTTTCTTGTTTTTGCTTTCTTTTTTGTTTGCTTATAACTTTAATTTAGCAAGAGGAAGCTAGCACAGCTCTCTTTCACCCGTAGAAAGGAAAAGAAAAAGCAAGAGTGGAATCGAAAACAAGAAAAACAAAAATAAAATCTATTTAAATTTTCAATTTCGAGTGCCTTGGATATGCCGAAAGTTTTCAGCGAGAATAGCTGTATTACCTTTCTATACTGCCTTAACCTGAATTATGCATCAAGCACTGTGCCTCTGTCTGGTAATCTGATTAGATATCCAACTCCCTTCTATGCACAAATGAATGGATAAAAATAAGAATAATATGGAATGCAATTGTGAGAAATTGTTTCCTTATTCTTTTTCAGTTCTCTTTGTGCCGTTTCTTTTTCCATTCTGTTCCTTTTTATTTTCTTTCTTCTTGAATTCAAAAATCTGTTACAAGTGTCTAATTCGTTTCGAATTCATTTCCTATAAAACTTTACTTTATTTTAAATTGTCGTAGTTCCTTATATTTAAAAATTGGTTCATTGTTTTACTTGTTTTATATCTAAATTTTTGATTAAGCACAGAATGGCTATTAAATATTCCAAAAGAAGATTGAGTTTATCGATCTTTAATGGATTAGAGAACTCTCTCGTGGTCTTTTCCATCTTTTCTTTTTTAACTTGAACTTTTGGTTTACTTTTCTGGATTTTCAAAAGTTAAGTTGCATTTCAAAAAGAGAGTGGGAACCTTTTTTTAAATAGTGGGTTCTTTTGTAAAATCTTATTTTGGCAGAATTGCTGAGACAAATATATGAGATAAATTTTAGAAAAAAGAAGAAGAAAAAAAAAAACGTTTGAGGGGAATTAAATTAAATTAAATCTGAGGGTTTCAAAGTACATAAGCATATATACGACTCTTCAACTTTATGATTTATACTATACAAGAGCTTGAAAGCCTTTAGGTTGGTCATATACAAGATTTAATTTATAAAATAATTCTATATTTTATTAAATGCTTAGTAATTATGTTAGTTTTATTAAATGCTTAGTTTATTAAATGCTTTCATAAATGTAGTTTTATTTTAATTAATATCGTTCAAGAGTTACAATACTGTGTGTCGTGAGACTCGAATATTTATGGAAAAGTAGTGAGACTGAGTGAGTGATTGTTCATTAAATTCTTTCTGACTTCATAAACTCTATAACAACAATGGCTGCATAATTTAATCATTAATTAGTTGTTTATTGTTTAGTACTGTTTGTCTAGTAATTATTTATTAAATAATGTCTTATCAAAGTAGATTTCTGTTAATATTCTTCTCTAATGTCAACAATTACTAAGGCTAGAATAAATATTATTAATATAGGGAGGAGTTACTAGTACGTCATTTTTTAATGTTTATATTTAAGATAATCTGTAAGAGCCAAAAAGAATTGAAAGAATTAATGTATATAAAGTATATATATTTTTATATACTTATTGAGGAAACCAGCACCAGAACATACCTAGGAGGGACA
The DNA here is from genome assembly GCA_019973975.1 of Trichonephila clavata. Lineage (NCBI taxonomy): Eukaryota > Metazoa > Arthropoda > Arachnida > Araneae > Nephilidae > Trichonephila > Trichonephila clavata. The sequence continues at coordinate 125,698 of BMAO01021206.1, read as the reverse complement.
TTTGATAAAAGGTTATCATAAAGACATCATATTGCATATATTTCAGAAAAGGCCTTATAGAGATGTTCAATTTTCCAGATTAGTAGGGAGTCATGTGGGCTGCAGTATAGACATCCTTAATACTATGTATAATATGTATATTAAACCTTTGATAGCGTATTGCTTTGAGCCATTAATAACAGGATCAAAGCTTAACATCGACAAATTTGAAAGAGTTCAGAATCAAGCTCAAGACTGATCGTGTGGTTAAAATACACAATTGACAAATAATAAACTGTGAAGATATTTTAAGGAAAAGGCTTTAAAATATTATTGAGAAACTTTTATACTGCGTTCAAATTATTACTGATAGAATATATGCTAACAATTAAGAAAGCTTAAGAGTCGAAGGGATTCATACATAAAGTAATTGAGTATAGCCTAGAACTAGAAATTTCTGGTAATTCTGAAAACCTGATTCCAATGACAAATCAGATAGGGGTACCTTGCATATGAGGTAACACTGAATTGGAGTGCCCAATTAGAAAAAAATTGCTTGAGATAAAGAGTTACATGTAAATGCAATATAAACTATTCATAGGGATACTCCTTAAGCGATGTGCTCCACGTTTATACGAACGGCTGGAATCTACTCAGAACTTTATGCATTCTCTGAATCTCTGAAAGAAAACGCAACACATTTCGATGGAGAGGTACAAGCTCTCAATATTTCCACACAATTAATTGCAAGAAGAAAAAGACTTCAAAAAAGCAGTTATTCTTCCAGATTCTATCTCTGCTATGAAAGCAATAAGTTCCTTTAAGATCCTCGACTCAAGAAGAATTGATAATGACAGTAAAAACTTTAAGCAACTGATAGAGGGTGGAAAGGAAGAACTACAACAAATCTGCATTATGGAATCACGAATAAAGGGCTGACCAGCAAGCAAAAAAGAACTAAAATAATACAAACACCAAACAACGAAGTAGCTATCATTTCAATAGCAATAACTATAAAGAGAAAAATGGATTCTCAGTATGAAAAGAGAATTCTAAGTGAAATTGAAAGTAAAGAACGGAAAAAGCAATTTATCATGTCCCTACAACACCAAGAAGAACAAGTGTTGCCTTATTTAGACCTGCCAAGGGCCCCGATTGTCTACCGAGGTATCTTTACAGATTTGGTGTCCTCGAAAGTCCAAATTGCTGTATTTGTAGAGTAGATGTGATCTTGAATACTACTTGTGGTCCGCATAACTAAGTAACTGTATAACTGGAAGGTATTTTTTATTGAGAACATTTATAGCCCCTTGCACCACGAAGCATCACATGGGGCTTACATAGAAGTAAGCGTGAAGCACACGTCACAAAGGAAAGAAGGACTGCAACACAGACATCCATGGCCTCTCCGGGATTCGAACCCAGGCCCCACGGCCCCGCAGTCAGCATCATTAACCACTATACCGGATGTGTGGCATCTGAAAGGTATTGGTAAACCAAGAAAGTAATGGGAACCACAGACATTGGCCTAATTAATGTATTTCTTGTTTACAGATGACTTTTTGTTTCTTCCAAAGTTTCTATATGTCACTTTTGGTTCGTTTATTGTTATTTTTATTTTTAATTTGTTTTGGATGCATATAATAGTGCATAGACGTATGTCTAAGTGTGCTACATCTTTGAAATAAAAAAATATTATCAACTTTTTCAGTTAATTATTCTTATAAACACAAACTTAAAATATAATCATTAAATTTAAATGTGGAAACATGTTCATTTATATTTCATTTTAACACAGATGGCTTCATCAATTAAAAAAAGAAATATATCCAGTCTTAAATAAAGTATCTAAATAAAAACTCTTATTAAACGTAAACACGTTTCATATATATACTGCTATCTTACCTGAATTCCGGAAACAAGTATATTTCTCCTGCAATCTGATCATATGGGGAACAGATCAGAGTGAGTCGGAGGAGGGTGTGTTAATATCGACCGTGAAAATGAAGAACCACATTTCCGGCCACTCTACACCCTCACTCCGTCCGCATCACTTAGAGCCCCCCTTTCCACCCAATGAAGATCGGATTACTATGGGAATAAACTGATTTTAATTAAATGTCCCTGCTCTTCACGACGATATGAGAGAAAAAGCAACCCGAGAGACTATAAATGAAACTTAAGACACCCTCTTCGGTTTCGTTAAATAGACACCATTAGTTGAGAGGGTTGCCAAAAAAGGAGAGTTAGAAAAAAACTATTCATTACTGTTTTTAATATAATGTATTAATGTTCAAAGGGTTTGAAAAACAGAGTATAACTGAATTCGTATTTTATCAAAGTCTAATAAACTGTTACTATTTGTTTGGTGAATTTTATTGTGTTTTTAAATTCAATTTTTTTAAGTATGCTTTTGTATTTCTCTGCTTTCGTGTGAAAATAACCTGAAAAATATAACGCGTTTTATGCATCTTTACTTTATATTATTATTTTACTATTATTACTAATTATTACTATTATTACTATAATTACTATTTTACTATTATTACTATTAAATTCTCGCATTAACAATTCATAAAATTTATTATGTGTAAATATTTAAAGAGTTATTTTACTAGATTCTACCCACTCATGTGTGTGAGTGTGTGTATGAGAATGACGTATCTTAAAATGATTTTCATCTTCTTTCATATATACCTCGATGCAACTTTTCATCGCACTCTTTTAAAAAGTTCTTTTGAAAAGTAACTATGATGAGGCCAGAAACGAGAGTTTCTAAAAGATGTTTCAAATTTTTAGATAAATATGTCTTAATATTTGTGCTTCAACTTATTTTAAAAATAGTATTCTCATAATATATTTGTAACTATTATGAGATATTTATAATATATTATAGCATAATATATGATAGTAGTTTATCTCATAATATATTCATAGTTTAATGCCATTTTAATTTATTTTAACTTTTTACACTTAATACTATTAAAAAGGCAGAACAAGACGGCATAAGAAAGATAAATTATCTATAAGATACATCCGCCCTTTTAAATTTATACTGTAATCACTTAGGCTTAAAAAAGTACATTTAGCAAAAGATCAGTTGCAACTCGTCTCATTACAGTAAAAGTAAATTGGTACAAATTATTATTCTTGGGAATGATATGATTTTTAAAAAAATCCAATTAGTTAAAAAAATTAAGTATTAGAATTTAGAGCACTTTTAAAAAGGATTCAGATAAATAATACTGAAACTTCTAAAAGCAAAATCATTCATGCTTCAAAATTAATTGGTAAAGTCACATAAAATTTGATATATATTTTACGGATTAGTTTTTTGGAAAAAAGTAAAAATTATTTAAAATAAAAAATATATAAATAAATAAATAATTTAATTAAAATTTCTTAAAAATTAATTTTAAAAAAATAGTTTATGTGTGTGCATATAAATATACAGAGAAAGAAAGAGAGATAAATATTTTTTTTACTGCATTTTTTGTTATTGTGTATAAAAATCAAACTAAAAATGTAAAAGCATGACAGTTTGTTGAAAAAAATTTTTAAAAAATGTATACAAACTTAATAGGATCTTAAGCCGTCATACTTACTTTAAAAATTCCCATATTAATTTTAAATTAATTTCGATTCACAACCTGTATACGACATACTTCGCCCTCAAACTTTAACTCAAATGTACTTCAAAGGATACAAATAAACGCAAGAAATATATTTTCATCTCTTTTCATGTAGCTATTAAGAATAATTTATATAATATGCTTAGAATGGGCATACTGTCCACAAACAAATGTTTATGCAAATAGCATCCTTGAAAGTCAAGAATGCTGACGGCCCATCACTTCTCGTTTCTAACGAGGACTCTTCAGGTCATCACTTTAATATAATCTGTTCCGCACAAGAGCTAGAAGGTAAAATTAATTAATATCATTTACTTGCGCTTGGTTGGGTGCGTGAGATGAGAGGTAATGTAGTGTCCAGAGAAAACCGGACAATCCTCGGTCATCTAATATGGACGAATCTATGCCTCAGGTTAGTTTAAATCGGACCATGCCTCATACAAAGCTCATAACGATGGGATATCGGGCATACACAGGATCAAGTCACTCGGCTGAATTTAAATGGGTTGGCTAGACACATACAGTATAAGTTAACCATATACCCGTCCCCTCGAAAACGCTGCTCATCCCCTTCATATCAACAGAAGCGGAGAAATGTGACGCCAAATTGGATCGGTAGGAGGTCTGCATTTCCGCTATCTAACCCTTCATGTAACTGGTTACATTAAACTTCTGTATTCGGAAGCGAGTGTCCGGATCCAGTGCTGAATTCTATTCTAACTTTTGGGTCGGTATTGGGTTTCATGGGACTGGTGATGATGTAAATTGATGCAGCAAAGTATTCGTGAAAAGGCTTTTGAGGTTGCGTAATTATAAGATATAACAAAAGTTTTTACACAAATTAAAGCTTTTTGTCAACGAGAATTGATTATTTAAAAAACTAGTAATGAGTGAAAAACACTGGATAAATCAAATTAAGAACAGCAATTACAGTGGAGTTTAACTATTTAATTGAAAATAATTTATCAATTAATGTCCACCACACGGGACTAGATGATGACTCTTGCTTTTAAACATCTTTAGTTTAGCGTAAAAAGATTTAGACAGATACCAGCTGCTTCATGAGGCGAGAACCTCTTCTAGCGCAAGACAGTACAGCAACTTAATATTCCATAGACATTGTATTACACAAAACTCAAAAGCAACAACACGCTGCCATCGTGCAAAAGCTAAATACAGTCGAGGGCGTTGGTAAAAGGCGCGAGAATAAAACTAATTATTTTACAGAAAATACATATAAAATAGAAATTGTAAATAATATAAAGAATTGAATAGGAATTAAATATAGCATATAAATGAACATACATAGCATATTAATAATAAACTAAAATTTAAATAATAATATAAATGCAGAATGTGTGTGTGTGTGTGTGTGTGTGTGTGTGTGTGTGTGTGTGTGTGTGTGTGTGTGTGTGTGTGTGTGTGTGTGTGTGTGTGTGTGTGTGTGTGTGTGTGTGTGTGTGTAATAAAATATATAGTAAAAATACAATTCCATTTAAATAATAATAATTATACAGCTTTTAAATAAAGTTCAAAACTTTGTGTTAACATACTTTATTAATGCTCTATGTGACTCATCATAGAATCGCAGACAACATCTAAGAATAACTTTTTTCACACCGTACACTTTGAAGCATATCTGAAGTCACAAACGCAAAAGAATTACAAAGACTCATTTTGAGTTCTAGAATAGTATTTGGTAAAAAATGCAGGTACACAATGTCTTTCACAGAAAAAAATTGCACGGTATCAAGTTGGGAGATCTCGGTAGTCAAAAGCAGAACACATCATCAGTTTCTAAATTTCAACTGATTCAGTGCGTTGAAATATATGTTTAAAAATGTGCAAACCTCCACACCCTATTGAGGGGAGGGGAAGGTTCACGTAAATTTCGCACCTATCTGCGATGTCAATCTTTACTTACACAAGCATCTCTAGGCAAACGTTTGGTAATATTTGCATTATTTTCACTTACGGTACAGCCGTAGTATAGCGAATTTCGGATCTTTGTGCATACTAAAACTTTTTATCCATTGATCTTAAGCATTAACTAACGAAATTCTGAAATTCCGTCTACATTCTGTGTAATTTTTATCGATGTATTATTTTCAATAAAATAATTAGAGCTATTTTTAATCACTGTATTTATTTTGAATCACCATGTGTTATTGCAATATTTTCCCTAGAATTCCGTACGATGCATTAAAATGGTGCGGTTCAATGATTTTTTAAAATGTGAGAAGATAGTGCGACACGAATTGGCTTATAAATAATTAAACTTTTACGGTGCTGTAAATTAGATAAATAATTTTGAATGTTGTTCATTTGTTGTTTGAATTTTCACTATCAGACCCTTCATGTAACTAACTATATTTCACTTCTATGTGTGAGAGGATGTGTGCGTTTGTGTGTGTCCAGTTTTCAAGTTGTGCTCTTTATTATTGGATATATTTTCTGTTTAATGCAGGGCTTCTCAACCTTTCAATAATTGCACCCAATTTACAGTAATGCATTAAATTCAATAATACTGTGCTTTGGCGTAAAGCTATAATACAACTTTAGTTATAAACCGTGCAAATTATCAAGATACGTATTAATATGTTTATATAATTTTATATTTGGCAAACCTATTAAGTCACGGATAATTGTTATATTTATTTTTAACTTTGTATTATTAAATTAATTATCAAATACATTGTACTGTACTGATATATTTATAAATATATTATATCAGTGTAAATGCATATTTTACTTTTTTATTTTGTTATAATGTATTTTGTTTTGCTTTCTGCAGTAAATTAATAATATTTTAAATAATGTGTTAGTTTAGACTTTTCCATATGCTCACGCCCCTTCGTTGGGTAATGACGCCCCCCCCCTCCGGAGGGGGGGGGGGCATGCTCCATAGTTTGATAAACGCTGATTTAATACGATTCAGTCTAAAAACAAATCAACAAATCAACGTAACTTGTGAAAATCCAGCACTAATGCAGTAATTTGTGAAATTTCGTAATCTCATATATTAAATTGTTTCATCAAAACTAAACTATTGCCTTTTGGAAGTATAAATTCGAAAACAGTAAAAAAGTAAAATATTTTGGAACTTAATGATGGAATGATTGTATTATTTTTAAAATGGAAGGATTTGGGACCTCTAGGAACAATACAGACATACATCTAGAATACATCTAGAATTTTGCTGTATTGTAGATAAAATCAAAAGATTTTGAAAACTGTTAGGATTTACTTAAATTGGTAATTTAGTTTCATTTAGAAAGTATAGAGAAGGCTATTGGTAATGTACCTCGTAGTCTCAAGCCCTGGTCAAGTGGCAAGGGAAGTGACCTGAACTAATACATATTTCTCTCTTAACTTCTATTCCACATTGATCAAAATTTATTTTTTATTTGTAAATGTATATCTAATAGTGCAAAAATGATTTTTAAAAGGATAGCAGATTAATGCAATTAAACTATTTCCACACAAAAAATTTTCCCCCGTTATACACGTTATTTGCGCACACAAATATTAAATATTTTTTAAGTCAAGTTAAAATAATTTTTCCTGCTCTATGTTTAAAAGTAACAATTAAATCAATTAAAGTTAATTTCTAATATTTATTATCCATATTTAATAAGACTGAAGGAATTTTATTAATGTTACTCTCTAAAGAAAACAAGGGCTTTTGACTTTGACCATACTCTGGTGTCCAAAAGTTAAGCATAAATCGTAAAATGCGAAAAACATGGAGTAAATATTCATAAAATTATTCCAAATTTCTTGCGGATATTAATTGGGTGAAGAAGAAACATTGGGTTTATGCAAAACTTTTCAGTCGACTACGTCCTGCGCGAAACACCGGCGCATGTCGGAGCGCGGAGAAACCGATTCACACAGCATAGGCAGTTCAGACAAGTTTCGTACAACTGCTGCGCGAAGGAACGTTGTTAACGATCAAACAAGGTGAATGATGGCACAAAGACGCCAATTGGACATGTTTACGAATGGAAGAATCGTTGGAATGCTGGAATCCTCACGATCACAAACCGAAGTGTCTCCAATTCTGAATGTGGACCAGTCTGGGATCTCAAGACTGGGGCAGAGGTTTCGAAGAACGGGAGATGTTACCCGACAACCAGTATCAGGTCGACCAAGAGTCACAACCCCTCGCCAAGACCGATATCTGGTAATAAGTGCGCGACGTCAGAGGGGCAGTACTGCCAGAGCACTGGGTTCGGCGCTCACAGTCGCCACAGGAATACGAATTTCCAGACAAACTGTTTACAAGAGACTCAATCATGCTGGCCTGTATGCCAGAAGACCAGCAGTTTGCATTCCCCTCACGTCTGCGCATAAACGCACTCGTTTGAACTGGAGTTTGAAACATCAACATTGGAGTGTAGAAGAGTGGGCCAATGTGATGGTCAGTGACGAGTCCCAGTTTAGTCTGAGTAGTGATTCTCGATGGGTAACGATATGGAGAGAACGTGGAACGCGTTTTGAACCAAGAAACATAACGGAAAGACATCATTTTCCATCAAAGGGGAGTAATAGTATGGTCAGGCTTCATGATGGACGGCCGCACTCCATTTCTTTGACACGGGGTCTGTGACTGTTCAAAGATACAGAGACGAAGTTTTTGAACCTTATGTTCGCTTGTTTCGAGGTGCTGTCGGTCCTGACTTCATATCCATGGATGATAATGCGCCATGTCACCGAGCGGTGCTGATTGATGACTTCCTTGAAACGGAAAACATCCAGCGCATGACATGGCCTGCGAACTCCCCTGATTTAAATATTATCGAGCATGTATGGGATATGCTCGGGAGACAAATTGCCGCGCTTTCGCACCCACCAAGCTCCGTTACATAACTGAAGAGAGCTCTCCAAGAAGCTTGGAAGCGTTTGAGCCCACAACTCATTCATCACCTCATAGCAAGTATGGTAAATCGCTGTGCAGCGTGCCTGACTGTCAGAGGTGACCACACGACTTATTAATCTGCAGCATCAGTATTTTATTTAAGGTTTTCTTTTATTTTTTCTTTAAAGTGTGAATCCTTGCTATGCTTAGTTTTCTTTCAAACTGCTACTTTGGGTAATAAAATTAATTATTATCATTCTTTTGATTTGCTTCCTTATATTATAATCATTTTACACTCGCATATCACGCTTCCCGCCATTCTGATTTACAGTTCCTTCTTTATTCACATAATTATTAATTATGCTTCACTTTTGAACACCAGTGTAATTTTGAACTTCGAAAGAAGACGACACTCGGTGCTGACAAACTTCCACATCACGCCAAAATGTGGACTTTCATGACAGATTTAGGGCCACAACAGCTGAGTGGTCATGTTCGCGAAATCGGTAACGGCGTTGTCAAAACGCGGGTTCAAAACCTGTTACCGATGAAGACCCACCTAGCTGAGAGGCTGATGCACGTTCAATCTGTCGAAACTCGAAGTCCTTACATTGGCATACTGTGGAAGTTTGGAGAGGGAGAGGTGGTGTCAGCTCCGATGTCTTTTTGTCACTTTATTTAGGTTCAAAATTAAGAGGTCCGTTTCCAATAGCCTTCTTGTTGCTTCACATCCAACATAAATTTTTAAAAAATCATTCATTTTGATTGACCCGCGACTCGACAACGCCGGCCCCGATTTCGCGACTTTGACCACTCGGCTACCGTGGCCACAAACTCAAAAAAAAAAAATCATGACAAAACTAACGTGCATCAGCCGCTCAACATGATGGGTCTTCAGTGGCACCAGGACTCAAACTCGCCGGCCACGAGTTCGCGACCTTGACCATTAGGTACCCTGGCCACAATCTTAAATAAAATCATGACAAACTTAATGTACATCAGCCGCTCTACGCGGTGAGTCTTTAGTGACACTAGGACTCGAACCAGTCGCCCCTGAGTTTGGGACCGTAATCCCTTGACTGCCTCGGCCATATTATATACTAATAAGTAAACTTTTTCTTGCCTTTGCTAAATTTAAAAACATTTTAAAATGCTGTTTGACGTTTGAAACTTACCAAATAGTTATTTTAATACTATGCAAATTAAGATGATTTCACACATCTTAATCTTAAAATATCTTTCTTATTTAATAAGGATTACTTTTGTAAGTTTAATACCCAGTATTCATTTAATAAAAATTAATTAATACAATCACATTAAGAAACATTATGAAATTCATCAAAAATTTGCAAGAATACTTTAAAATAAAATCTTAAAATAATAAAAGCTTAATAATAATATATAATAAAAATTCAATGTTACAATTGTAAAGATATTTCAGAGAATAAGTTAGATAAATTTGCAGTATAACCCAACAAAAAAAAGGGGGGGGGAAATGATTGAATAAAATATCTCCTAAAATTCTAAGTATTGTGATTTGTGTGGTGGGGGGCATGTATGCATGTATATATATATATATATATATATATATATGTATTTATATATATATTATATATATATGTATTTATATATATATATATATATATAATATATATATATATATATACATAAATGTATATGTATGTTTGTATGGTTAAGGAAAATTACACATGGTTAAAGAAAAAAATGTCTTTTAAGAAGATTTAATTAAACACAAGAAAAGACAAAATGGAAGAACATATTTAAAATTAAAAACATTTAAAGGCTAAAAATTAAAATGAAGTGGGGTTAAGGACCTTGTTGTTCTTTTGTAAATCAAAAAATCATGACATTGAAATTTAGTGGCCTGAAATCAATTGGTGAAAAAAAGGATCCAATCCAGCATTTAGTTTCAGAGTCTATCGGCAGTTAGGCACTTCATTACGTCAGAAACAACATCATATTTTTAAATAAAAAAGCCTACTTTACAGAAATTTGTATGTATGTATGTATGTATGTATGTATGTATGTATGTATGTATGTATGTATGTATGTATGTATGTATGTATGTATGTATGTATGTATTGTATGTATGTATGTATGTATGTATGTATGTATGTATGTATGTATGTATGTATGTATGTATGTATGTATGTATGTATGTATGTATGTATGTATGTATGTATGTATGTATGTATGTATGCATGCATGCATGTATATGCATTATATGTGTATGTGTATGCATTATGTATGTATATGTATACATTATGTATGTATATGTATGCATCATGTATGTATGTGTATGCATTTTGTATGTATGTATGTTGTATATATGTATGTGTGTGTGACATTGCAACACTTTTATCTTAAAGAAAAAAATATATTTTGAAGTATCAACTTCATTTGATTTCAATTAAAAAAACATTTAAAAAATCCTTTCTGAAATTTGAAAACCTTTCATACTGTTGTATGATCAAGAAAAACCTATTGATAAAAAAAAATAACATTTGTTTCAACTAATTACTTATTGTTGGGTTTTCAGACATGTAAATAAATATTATTTTTTATTAATATTTCTTTTCCCTATATATTAAAAACTATGCAATATTTCTTTCCTTTAAAAAATGCTTAATATTTATTTTTTATTATTTTAGTATCAAATCATTTTTAGTATCCATCATTTTATTTTTCAAAAGAAAATGAAAAAGTTGTTTTTAAGAAAATAAAAAATTATAAACTGCAGTTTAGAGAGTATTTTAGATTATTGATATTTTAAAATTATTTTATGAATTAAAGTGACTAGTGCAGGATGTTGGTTTTCGCTCATGGAAAATGGTAATCCTCTTTACTTAAATTTAATCTTATACTATTCTCTTATGAATGTAAGAATTTTGCTTCCTTATTTCAGTTTTACATTTTATTTATCTTTTTGAAAGATCTTAAGCAAGATTTTAGTAAAATTTACTAAATTATAAATGCTCTTTTATTAACTATGCAGTTCAATCTTCCATTTAGCTAAGCATTAAATTACTTTAACCAACTCAAATAATCTTTATCTCAAGGGAATCACATTTGTTCACTAAATAGAATTTCTTAGTTACTAATCCGCATCGCTTTCATTCCCTTTTACAAAATGATACAGCCTCAAGAAAGCAAAATATACTCTCTAATGGTCCAATTTACTCTCACTATTAGAACATAATTGAAAACAATCCAACGCCTTCTGGGAACGTTGTGTGTAGGAGTGAACAAAAACGCTCCCCCTTACTCAAATCCCAGTGAAAACTCGAAATGGGTTATAATGAGACATCGTTAAAATAATCCACTACACCGAGCATGAAAAATGATAACGGGAATAAATATCCAATAATTCTTTTTCCACATTACAAACAACCCCATATGCGGAAAAATTATATCCGCATGTAACGCGGAAAGGAGTGTAAGTGTATATCGAAGAGACTAAGCTTTTCTCTCTCTCCTTTCTTGACACAATCTCCTCAGACCAATTATATCAACAGCATACCTTGACAATTATGCCTTCCGTCGTATGATTTATACTTTACTCATCAAGTGGAAGAAGAATCTCAGGAATAGGGGAGTAAACCGGGGAAAATGTCGTGAAGTTTTTCGCTACTGAATTTTTCGCATCGAGAATATATTTAGGATGGTAGTTTCGTCATTTTAAAACGTAGTTATTGGATTGAAATGTGTGCAGGTCTTTCTTAAAGTAAACTTTTAGTCAGTTTCTATGAAAGTGAAATGTTCTTCACTTAGAGATGTTTCAATTAGCTAATTTTAAGTTAGTAAGTGAGTTTTAGGTTTCTAATTAGAAATATATTAACATTGAAAATGTGTCTTAGTCAGTAAAAGCAACTGATGAAATCCCAAAACAAAACAAAAATCCTCTCACTGATTACTAAATGTGCAATAGAAGAAGCTGAAATATATATTTATATATATTTCAAAGTTTTTAAATGAATGCTTAACATTTGTATAATTTTAAAAAAATTTTAAAAATTGTAGGAAATTAATTTTTTGCTTAAAAATGGTATAATTTCTTCATTTTATTATTTAATTAAATTGAGGCAAATGTAATTTTAATAAGTTCAAGGGTGCAGAGTAGGTTTACTTGTAAATTAAAATAAAAGTTTAAGCTAAAAAAATTTATAAAAAAGGTGATAAATTTTAATTTATATCTTAATATCCCTTTCTTCAGATTTGTAGAAATCATTATTAAAAAACTGTCGGTTACATACATGTTTTGAATCATTGAGCCTTGATTTTTCTAGATTTACAAAGTTGCATAAAAAGGTTTTACACACGCATATACATACACACACACTTTTATATAAATATATATATATATATATATATAATTCATAAATATATACAAAATAACTTGGTTTTCCCTATATAAGTTTTTCTCAAATTATTTTCAATTGTAAATCATATTCGTAATGAATCCCATCTTTTTAATACCTATACAGAATATTAGGAATGAGATATGCGCCATATAATTAGCTCACTATAGGCCTAAGAATACGCGCCATCATTAGATTTGAACCATTAGTTTCAGTTACCAAATACATACATAAATTTATGAATTCAAAATTAATTACTGTAGCGGTTATTAATATATTATCATGTAAAGGAAATGGGGGTAATTCAGTACTATAAATTATTTTTAGGATGGTTAATCATTGTGTGCTTAAAAGCTATATTATACAGAATGGTTTTTTAACTTTTTCATGCTATGAAAATGTAAAAAAAAGCTTTTGACGGGGATATTTTTGATAAAAAAATTCATTTTCGTTGAATCATTGAGTAACAAAAACGATACTAAGATGGAAGTTTTGAGAGTGACATGACAGATCTGGTGTTCCTCCTCGACACGACTTTAATTCAAAATCATGAATGAAAAATTACTTTTTTAAAAAGGGGAATTTGTTAATACTTATTTTGATTCAACCTGTAAAAAGGAAAAACTATATTTTACAAATTGAATTTTTCATTCAATAAGATTATTATGCATATGGACTTAAGTTTCTGTGTTTGTCTTTAAAATATCTCTGGTTAAACCTAATTTACAGCTTAAACTATCTTTTCTGGAAGAAATTTAAACAGATATCTCACAAAATGAGCAATTGTAATATTTAAAAATTATCGCATATTTTTAAATTTTGCAACTGAATTTTTTAACAAAAAAACATTTTAACATCACAAATAAAATAAAATAATTTGGGGAAGTAGGTGGAGTATTTATTAAACAAAACGTGGCAATGATTGAGTAACTTTATAAAATAATAATAAATTTAAATGTAGAACAGAGTTTCATAAAATAAAAGTTCATAAGTTGCAATTAAGTATTCTTCAAAGTATTCTTTAAAGTTATTTTTATCTCAATTAAAATGAACTGAAATCAAAACTATTATAAGCATTTGTTTTCAATATAAAAATGATTGTCACTTTTTTAATATTAAATAGTAATAATTTTAGCGCTTTTTTTAAAAATAAATTAATCTAAAGACACATAATTTACTTTTAAATATTGTCTTGATTTATGCTTATGATATTTTCGTGCTTATGAAATAGTATTAGTTGGAGCTATTAAAATCAATGATATCATAATAAAAAAAATTTCAATGAAAAATAGTAATTTTAACAATGAGACAGATTCAAAACAAATAATTGTTCGTTATTATTTTTCAATTTTCAATCAGAAGGGATAAATTTGTAAGAAGTAAGAAAATTTCACGGAGGCTTAATTCAATGTTCTTATGATGAGATCGAATAACGTTTAAGGGAAAAGAAACAGCTTATTAGTAGACTTTCATCAATCCCAGTTTGCCTCTGAAAGGCAAACAAAAGTAATTAATTATGAATTATCAATGAAATTATTAATTAATTAATCGAAAAAATGCGCTAAGATATATAATACAAACAAAGAATTAGAATAATAGAGAACAACCTCTGATTTCTACAAATGTGCAACACACAACAACAACACAACAAACAAATCGCATACATTTCCATAAAACAAATTAAAAAGTGTTATATATCACTTAAAAGAAAGTTAACGCTATGCATTTCAAATATTTACATTGTGTTATAAAAACTACATATAAAAACTGCCTTTCAAAAACAAAACTATTTCTTACTAAAATAATTATACTCTTTTGTTTGCTATTTCATTTTAAACAAAAAATTTTGAGGTACATTTTCTTAATGCAATCGCTTAAACTGATTATTATTTTTTTAATATAAGCTTGCAATGCAGGTGGGTATTCAATAAAAGATAAATTTCCATGTTTGTCTTTGAAATACTCCCTGCTACATTTACTCTACTTCTGGATTTGATTTTTTATTTAATTGTTATTTATTTGTTTATTTCTAGTTATTTTTAATTTTTTATTCAACACACACAATTATTTATTAATTTTTAACATCCCGCCTTTAATTAATCTATTGGCGAAGGATCTCGTAATTCTGAACCTCGAACTGACAGTGGGGAAACTTGCCCTTCAACTTTACTCTTCAAACTTCCACGCCACATCCATTCGAGATTTCTCTACCACAACAAACTTAGTGTACATAAGCTCCCCTACATAGTGGGTTTTTACTGGTTCTAGGACGGGGGAATGTTTATTAGCCTGTTTTAGGAAGGGGAGAGCATTTATAAGTTAAGAGTCGTAATAATGATTTTCTAATTTTGTATAAAAACTACTTTCTCAGATTAGTCACTACATTTATGTTAAAAACTTTGTCCAATATTAGTTGCCTCATTTCGGTAGCAAGCCTCATTCTGCAGTGGATGATAACATTATCAAAGAGGAATGTTCAAAAGATTGATGTAATTTTCAGCTATAATGTCACCCTCCAAATAGTTCAGATTTAAAAGTACTTGAATTCGTGTTATTTAATGATATACAATCATTGCAAAATCAGATGCCAACATTGAACATTGACTACTTTCTGTTGATGTCGCTTTTCAAAATATAGAAGTAGAAAGCTTGTCAATGTATTTTAAACTTAACAAACATGTATGAAAATCATTATGATGTCAGGCGGAGGCAACTCGCATAAAGTAACCCACCTCAATAAGGAAACTCTTATCCATCAAAAAATTTCTTCATCGAAACAACGCATATAATTCTAAAACTATATATGGGCAAGAAAATCCTTAAACATCAATTAAAATTGTTTTATTTGCGATTAAATTACCCAATTTGGTATATTCATTCTCATTTTTTTACTTTCTGCGAATGTAGTACTTATTCTGAGATAAATTTTTCGTAGAAAATTTATGAGGTTCACACGATTTTCAGCTACACCCCATTCTGTAAGGACTCTACCACCAGTGTACCAAAAAGATCATTTTCTTCCTAATGAATTCACAGTTCATTAGCTAGAAAATAATTGTATCGAATTAATAGTGGGAGTGTCCTGACAAAATTGGACTTGGCTTAAGAGTATGCGAATCCAGGATTTTTCAAAATAATTTGGTACCGAAGTAAAGGAAAAAGGAGAGAATGCTTGGTACATAAGTGTTAGTAATTGATAGCATAACACCCTGAAAATCTGAAAAATGTTTAAGCAAAATCATAAATATCAACAATCTTACAAAAGTATTCAAAAGTAGCTATTAATTTGAGACAGAGGGAGTATAATCTAACTGTGTAGAACAGGGTTTCCCAAAATGGGGGTTGAGTTCTAAAATAAAACTGTTTGTTAAAAATATAAATTCATAGTTAAATAAAAGCATTTGTGTTTACATGTTATGTGACTGGGATTTTAAAAAAAGCAGATGCGTTTAAGAGCAAAAGGTGTAATTTAAAGTAATTTTTAAATCTGCATCTTAACAATAAATTGAACAATTTTGCGTGTTTTTAATATTGCTAGTCTTTTTAAAACTAAACAGTAATATTTTATATGTTTTCTTAAAAGTAAACTTATATGTGAAGGCATTTAACTTGCGTTAAGTGTTGTATTGGTCGATAACCAAGTTTAGGAAATAATAATTGATGGAACTATTATAAAAGCAATAATTTCTTCAATTAAAAACAATAAAACAGATGCAGTTAATAACCAATACATACTCTAAATTAATTTGTCTCAAATTTGTATTCTATAATATTAAATTCAACAACTTTGTAAGTTTTTCTTAATATGGCTGCTCATTTTAAAACCAATAGATTTAAACCTTATAGATTTTATCAAAAGTAAATTGTTCTGAAGACATTTAATTTAAGATTAAATATTGTCTTGGTCGATAAATAGGTTTATGAAACAATAGCTGTATGAACTGTTAAAAGCAACAATTTCTAAAAAAAATAATTGTGGAACTTTAATTTTGATATTGAGATAAAACAGCGGCATTTAAGAACAGAAGGTGTACTCTGATGTAATTTAAGTCTCAAATCTGCATCTTAACAATAAATTTAACAATTTTGTATGTTTTTAATTTTGCTGTTCTTTTTAAAACTAAACAGTAATGCTTTATATGGTTTTTCTTAAGTAAACTGTTATAGAGGCATTTACTTTGTGGTTAATTATTGTCTTGATCTATTTCTAAGTTTATGAAATGATAGCTGAAAAAATAATGAAAAGAAATAATCCTTGAAAAATATAATTGAGTGAGAAACATTAAATTTAATGATGAGATCGATTCAAAACGATTATTTTTTTCCTTTCAATTTTTAAATAGGTGGATAGGTTCATGAGGGCTTGGGAAACTCTGTTCTAAGGGGCCTAATGTACTGCTCTAATGATGATGGACAATGTTTTGGGAAAGAGGATACAGCCTATTATTTGACTGTGATCAGTCCCTCTTTGTCTCTGAAGAGCAAATGAAAAAACTGATTAGGATCAAATAAATTATTAATATTTTAAGGTATCCGAACACGTTCGGAGTACTTTTTTTAAAAATAACATATTAAAACATTATAAATGCTTTCTTAGGGATGAATACCTATAAATACTAATATTTAACTAACAATATATTTTAAAAAATATGTAAATTTCACAAAAATCACAATTATAAGTAAAATTTTAGCAATATTTTTGAAAAACTTCAAAGCAATTTCAGAAAAAAGTAATGAACTTATATCAGTAAAAATATTACTAAAACAAATTGTATGCATTTATCTAGAGTATGTACTAAAATTTTAATGTTTTTAAAATTTAAAAATTTTAGAGCTCATCGAGTAAATATTATAGGAAATGTGTCATATTTATAGACCATTATTTAAAAAATTGGCCATAAATCAAAAAATATTTATACAATAAAAAATATTTTAGTACATACTCTAGAAAACAATGTAAGTATCAGGTTCAAAAAGTTTTACAGAAATATATTCATAATATTCTGAGTTATCAGACTCAACGTGAATACATTATGCGTAAAAAACAATTTGGAGAAAAATGGATTTAAAGTTTAAACTTTTGTTGTTTTAATATAAATTATACATCTAGAAAGCTAAAATTCCCCAGGTTTGTATGTTATGCCCTCCTGTACTTCAGCTTTGGATAATTTTCTTTTCTTTCGTGATCTATTTTTTTTCTGGTGGTTTTAACTTGAGATAATGAATGACGCTTTGATTCACTAATGCGCTCTTCATCGAGCTGAGCAAAACCTCTTACAGTATTGACACCAATTTGCATTTGAGCTTGGTTTAACACATCTAACAATCCTTGAAAACCTTTGTTAAATTGTATGACAGCCATGTGAGCTCCTAATCTCAGAGTTTGTAACTCGACAAAAATATCTTTCGGGATAAATTTCCACAGAATGCCATTAAAACTTTCATTTGCATTCTGTGTTTTCCCGTGTAAGCATTTATTCAATAAATGCTTGTCACACAGCTTCATATAATGAGGCTTAATGATTTTAATTATTTCTTGTGGAAGCCCCTTGCCAGTGTCAATATGCATCTTTCCGTCAAAAGAAGCTCGTTGAAATTTGCGCCAGCTGTCGGGTCCAACTGGACATTGGCCATGCATCGATTGGTTTTTGTTGGAACAGCAATGAAAAAATGGCTGCAATTACTACACTTTGCCTTTTTTTCTATGTTATTGACATTAGATCTGATAGATATACCATAATAATTTTGCAGTTTATCGATGAAACTATCAGTTAATTTCCCAGGACCTCCCAGACCTTTTTGCTTCAGCTTCAACTTTCGAAGCCTTGAGCCAACGCGCTTTTGAATATGGCCAATACATTTAAATTTTTTAACGCTGTTTTCACCATAAACGTTTTTAACAGCATTAAAACTTTTAGAATCCCCATCTCCATAAAAATGCACATATTCCAATTTTCTCATCTGAACAGATCTTTCAAATATTCAATACACACCAACAGGTTCCATCGCACCAGATGACCCAACATGTTTAACACACTCGTGTGAAATTCTGTCTTCTGGTTTCTTTGGACATAATCTGCACATTTTTAACATGACTTCAATGTCTATAACCTTTCTAGTATCTATGGAAATGGCACTAACACATCCATTTAAAGACAAGTGTCCTCTACGTTGCCATGTTCCATCGACTGACACACCGCATTGAACAACTTCATTGAAATTATTCTTTCTGTGAACCTCAGCTGCAGCCTCATTCATAATTTTATATGCAAAGTTATTAGAAACATGTTCTAATTTTTTTTCATGACATCTGAAAGCTGTCTTAGAAGGAGAGTTCACATTGATAGCTGAACACAGCTTCCTTGCAGAAGAGTGTCCCTTTACGATGATTCTTAAACCAAAAACAAAAGAAAGATTGATACTGTGCATTTTGTTAACTTTCATGGATGTACAAAAGGAGCTGGAATATGTACAGTTTTTACATTTTAATATCATATTAGATGCTAAACCAAACACAGAATCTTCAAAAAGTTGAATCTTATTTTCGAAACATTCAGGACAGCATAATAAGGAAATCACATTTTTTAAAATTTTTAAATTAAAAATTACGTTCTTGTCTTCATTTTCTGCAGTGTTTGACATTTTTGAATCATTCTGAAGTTTAGTTTCACTTGCAGTTGGTGCAGATCTGACATTTTTGTTGATATTTCTGTTGATCTTACTAGTGAATCTATTGCCTTTAAACTTATATTTACGAGTAAAATTTCGATTATTGCGATTACCCATAACTTAAGACGAAACTAAATTTAAATTATAAAACTAAAATTTCGCAAAAAAAAGAATGATAACGTTAGCAAAATCAATCAAAACACTCGAGCTAAAAGCAATTGAAAAGCAATTGAAAAGTTTGTAAACACAACCACTTATTGCCAAACTATTGGAAGAAATGTTGTGTTGCCACAAAATTTTAAAACACTAAATTATTTGTATTGTTTCTTAAAAAGAATTTTAAAACTGTATTTCCAAAAGAACTGCTCCTTAAACTAATTTTTGACAGATTTTGAACCATTTAAATGCCTACTTCCGGTAGATTAAAGACTCACTTCCGGTTTTTTTAATTTTATAAAACTGATTATAACTTGACCTCTAGGTAACGTAGAAACAAAACAAAGAGTGTTTTGGAAAGCTAAAAAGATAGCTCTGTTCAATAAAAAAAAAATGTTTTTTTGACAGAATTTGGTCATTTTAACGTGTTAGTACAGAAAACTGTACTAAGATGTGTATTGCTAACAATATAAGTAAAAGAAATAACTTCTATCACTACAAATGTAAAAATTAAATGCATTGATATACTGTGAATAAAAAAAGCTATGCATTATTTACAAGTAATTTAATGCTATGTAATTTAGATAATTATTTTGTATTTCAAAAACTATGAAAAAATCTAAGTGTTTCGTTAAGAAAACTAAATTTCGGTGAATGTAAGTACATACTTTTTTATTATTTAGTTTTAAATTATTGACTTTACAAGAGACTATAATGGATTAATTGTCCTAAGAAATATGCATTTTATATACCAATTTTTTAAATATTGTCTTCTATTATTCTGTATGCCATTGAAGGAAGAATATCACTATTATACTTATAATATAAACATGTTCATCCAGAAAAATTAAAAATTTAAAAATCAATTAAAGAGGATAATGGTTACCCTTTCTTTGAAAATAAATATAGTAATCGAATTCAAAATAGCAATTATTGCAAAATTGTTATACACAATAACAGAAAAGAAAAGGCGAATAGTAACATATTTCCGCCTAATGTTTCAAATTCGCCATTTTTTTCTTAATATAAACATCAATCCACAATTTTTTGGAGTATAATAAGGAATTAATTTTCTTGAAATATCCTATAAATTTAAAAATTACTCAATTTTTCAAATTATTTTTTTATTCTTCATGGATTTAATGTACAGAGATTTTCTTCATGTAAAGAAAACATTCTCATGTTTTCGCTTTGAAATATCTCCTACTGCATTCAACTTACATCTTAAAAGGATTTTTTTTATCAAGGTGATACTTTTCGAAGCTCCCTTAGCTCCCTCTACTGGTGAAGTACATTGTAATTCTAAACATCGGTAACTGACGAGGGCTACAACCTCGCCTACAAATTTCCACATCATCTTGAAGTTTACACACAACGAAAAGCGCACTTTGCCTTAACTCCTCTACGTGTCAGTATTTCAGAAGAACCAGGGCGGGAAAGCGTTTATTAATCGTTAAACTGCCACCAATGTATATATACGTCTTGCTCAACCGGTGCGTTAAATGCCCCGTACGTATATATATATATATACCTTTCGGAAATCCGATCCTTTTCTTTGCGCTGTTATCAGTAAAACTATTCCAAAGATTTTGGTATGCAATAAAATGACTTTGGAAGTGTGTTTAAAAAGGAGAAAAAAAAGAGAAAATTTTGCTTATTTATACCTTTTTTCCCCCATTTAATACACCGCATACGCGAGTCTATGCATGAAACGATGGCACTGGAGGAGCGAATCGTGTAACCCTTAATAGGCAGTTAAGGGGCCAGGGTCCCAATTTAAAGCAACGCTAGGCCTATTCGCAAAAGAACTCGTATTTTGATCTTCACCCAAAAGAGAGTTGGAAACTCTCTTTTGGGTGAACTCATCTGAGTTGGAAACTTTCTTTCCACACCACGACAACGTGATGACCTTGAGATTCGACTAATTTATAATGTAAATCTGCCTTTTTAAGCACCAGATCTTTAGTGGCATGAAGTCTTGCGTCCTTCCCTTCCCTGACAACGCCGGATAGGATTTTGTACAAACTTAAACAACCTTATCTTAAGCAAATGTGGTCGTTTCTATTTTTTTTTTTTAATTAAAATAAAAAATATCCTAAAATAAAAAATTACAATATCAACTAAAAATTGTCAGTTAGTTTTAAATTTCAAAATTAAATTTTCTAATAGTGAAAAAATTTAAGTTTGGAAATAAATTAAACATGCTTTAGAAAGAAGAAGGGAATTTATTGAGTTAAAAAAGGGCACTAACCATTTTCTAATTTATTTTTTTTTTACTATAAATTAAAAGGTAGAACAAGGTTTCCCAAATGAGGGTTCATCTCTAAAATAAAATTCCTGGATAAAAATTGAAACTTAAAAATAAAAGCATTTGTGTCTACAAATGTAACTGGAAATTTTAAAATAAAATAACAATTGAGAAATAAGCACGTTTACTTTAAAATAATTTTTGTTCCCCTTTTATATATTGGTGTTCTTAAAACTTAATACTAATTAATGATACATAATGAATTAAATTGTTAAAAATTTTAGCAGAAATTAGTATTGAGATATACGCATATTGCTAAAAATATAAATAAGAAAAATTTAAATAACATGTGATTTCAACAAATGTATAAATACATTGTGGTAAAGTCAGTCAAAAGAAAGCTAGATATCAATTTCTAGTAAGTTAATACTTGTATTTCAGATTTGATTTGTGTTTAAAAAACTATGTATAAAATTGTTTCTTAAAGAAACTAAATTTTTATTAAGTTAATTATAGGCTCTTTTTGCAAATTTCTTTCGAAGTGGAATCTTAAGGTTATAATAATTTTAATAAATTTTCTTAAATATTAATTTATTTCATGTATCGAATTAATTTTTTCTGAAGGAAATATGCCCTTTCTACATTGTTTTTTCTGTTGTCTTCAATTTATTTGCATAATATAAAAATAATATTTGTAAATTTTAAATAAATATTCTGTTTGGTAGTATTTCTAAGTGTAATAATTAAATAAAGATTACTAGTTTAACCCCACTTATTCGGTCCTAAGTCCGAAATTGCATTTTGACTCGCTAGGTTCTTATTTGTATTTCATTAGATTTGATCTTAATTTTTTTTTCCTGTTATGTTCTATATTTTATATAAATTTCTTCCATATATATATATATATATATGTGTGTGTGTGTGTGTGTGTGTGTGTGTGTGTGTGTGTGTGTGTGTGTGTGTGTGTGTGTGTGTGTGTGTGTGTGTGTGTGTGTGTGTGTGTGTGTGTGTGTGTGTGTGTGTGTGTGTGTGTGTGTGGTAATTCTTCAAAAATGTAAACATTATGGTAATTCAAAACTACTAATTCACAAATATTTTTTAAAAACAGAATAAAAAATAAAGGATAGTTATATTTAAATCTAGTGCCTTAAATTTTCCATAATTTAAATTGATTGAACTCTTTAATAATTGATTGATTAATAACTTTTATTTTTGAATTATTTTTGTTTTCAATTCAAATTATTGATTTGTAATAAATCATTACACATTTAAAGATTTTACTCGGCAGTTTATTACTACGCATACATTACACACAGCATATTTACTTTATCTTCTATATAAATTTTTGAGCCAATTCCAAAACTTGAATATATATTAAGGCATTCACAATATATTTTGAACTTTTTGTGCAATAAGCAAGCATTAAAAGGAATAATCCAATCAAAATCGTTATTGTATTCAACATACTATTTAAAGAATTTAACTTTGTTTACTAAACGTATCAGTAATATAAGGAAAATCGCATTTGGCTTAAAATGGAATTATCTTGAAATTTACATTTCAACTAATAAAAATATACTAAATGAACTTTTCTTTGTTAAATGAATACATATATATGTTAGGAATTTTATTCCTACGTGAAACGCTTTCTCATTTGTTCATAAAATGCTATAAATGTTAAAAAAGAGTTGCTTTTGTTGTTTATGTTTTAAATTTACTTATTTTAAAATGGAGCAATCTTCTTTAAAAATCTTTAAGAAGCAAATAAGGAATACATCTCTGCTACAGTTCCCTTTTACAAGACTCCTAAAACACAATTTTTATCGCTTTTCCTTTTAAAGGCAGTTTTATTTAAATCCAAACTTCCATTTTCATAATCTCATTCAAAACGTGAAAAATTCTAAATTTCATTCTAAGATGATCTTTTACCGCCTAGCGGTAATCTATAGAACATGTATCTTTTGTTTTCTTTCTAACATCTACTATTCGGTGTTTCTTATGCCAGAAGATTCTTTTATTTTCATCCATGATCTTCTACAAGAAAAAGTCGTCATATTTCCTAAGATCCTGTTTCTTTCAGACAGAACAAATACGTTGAGATACTGAGGCTATCTCCTCGCTATCAATTACAAACCCATAGGCCATTACTTCTATTGCTTTCTGGAAGTTGCTTTCTCAATACTTGCTTTCCCCTCTCCCAGTGTTGGCTGACAGAATAAAATCCTTGGACGATACAGACATTGAGCCGGGTTTAGTATTTCCTGAGACTTTACAGAGGGACCCTAAGGCTACAACGACCGTTACGAAATGAATTTATCCGCCGTAGCTCTTTTCTTTCTCTAAAATACCCGTCTGTTTTTACTTTCCATCGATTTATTTTTTCTTTTCTTTTTTTTTCTTTCTTTCTCTATCTCTCTCTTTCTCTTTCTCAAATTCGCCGTTTGCTTCTTTCTAGATCTTCGCTTTTTCTGAGAATAACGAGACAGAGAATTAGTTACAAAAATAAAATATAAAAAATATAGGTTTTTTTTCCTCCTTTCATAGACTTTTTGTTTTGTTAAGATAACCTATCGTACTCCACGTGTGTTTTGGGTTCAAGCAATAAAGCTTAAAGATAGAGATAATGGCAATAAAAAAGCATTTTTACTGAAACGACAATTAAGTTAAAATGATGAAGCAACTTTCAGGAGAAGTGGTTTTTTTTCGTAAGGGGGGGGGGAGGATGTCTTCTTTACTTTCTTTTTTTTTAGCGATGGTAAAGAGATTCTATCTAAATAATTAATGATCCTCGTAATGAACTTTTATTTTAAGATAAATTGACAAGTTTGCTCTTTTGTAAGTGAATAATTTATTGTCTAAATAAAACTTGTTGAACATAATTAACATTAAAACGAGTCGCAACGTAATGAAAATAAGACGTCAGAATAAGTTAAATATGAATTTTATCTGCTTGTTTTCAAAACAATTTATCATTAATATCGTATGCTTATTTCTTATTTACTGATACGTTATTTATGCTGAAAAGGACCCAAAACAATAATGAAAAAAGGATTTTGAATTTTCCATTTATTTTCAGGATGTTAGTTATTAATTCAAACGACATTTTACAAATGCTAAATTAGTGCTTAATTGAGAAAACACTGTTTTTAGATCCCATTTGGTAATTCAGTGTAACAAATCAAAGAATATTATCGTCTGAGAAAATTATTAAATCGAAGTTATTCGTATTTATTTTCTTAATTTAAATGAACTACATTTCACAGAATTACTCTTGTTTAAATCTATCATTTTTAACTTGAATTCCTATTTTTTATTTACGATTAATGTACGTCTTTCAGCAAAGGTTATGTTTTCATATTTACACATCTCTTCATATTCGTTTTTGTTTAATTTTTTTTAAAAATATTAGTAATAAGAAAAGTAAAATGCATTAAAAAATCCATCTTTTACATTAAGGTATTTTAATTTAACCTTATGTTTATCTAAGAATAAATTCATGAATAAATGTCATGCTTTCTTCATAATAACTTATTTATTTCTTCTGTTGTATCAGTAAATGTCTAAGGAATACATTTAATGATATAGCTTATTATTATTTTATTTAAAATGTATTAGAATAATAAATATGAAAATGTATTTAAAAAATAACGATAAATTCGAAAAATTAAGAGAAGTGTATAAAAATATTTTTTTTCTTAGACTGGTTCCTCCTTATGTTATGCAAAATGACTCGAATTCGGAGTACTTTTATCAAGTGAAAATTTTCTTAATAAATATACAACTTCATTTAGTTAAAATACTTACACATTTATTGGAATGTATGCTTGAAATTTATATATATATAGAAGTATCAAGTTAAATATTAAAACTTACCTACTGACATGACTATTTAAGTTTCAATTAATGTAACTAGTGAGTTAGGCCAAGGTTAATGGTGATATATCTTATATTCTTAAGCTACAATCAAGCGACAAGAATGGCAAATGAGTTATACTTTTTTATTTTCAAAAAACACACCTTGAGACATTTGAAACCTAGTTAATTGTAAAAAGCATAAACTACCATTTTTTCATACGACTCTTTTTGTCGCTAGTTAAATATCATCTGACCTTTAGAACTTCTACTAATTATTTAATACATAAAAAATTAATGTATTTGCATAGGAGACAAAATATGAAATTTATTTTAATTGAAAATATCTGGAATGTGTTGTTATTGTTACTAATGCCACCTGATCAGCAAAGGAGAGATCAAAGCCCACGAAGTTCCTCGTGGAAAAAGGCTAAGAGATGTCTGTCGTTAGCCGTAGCTTTGATTACCATACAGGTGATGGTACGATTTAGCCCGTTTCCATCCCATTTTTGAAGGAGGAAATCTTGGGGATGGTCAAGGGTCTCTCACCAACCTCTCTAGAGGACTTGCGGATAGATGGCTATTTAAGAGTACCCCATGCCGCTAAGGCACTATACATTTACAACTATCCATGCCTTGCTCTGGATTCGAACCCAAGCCCTACGGCACAATGTCGCTAACCACTATGCCAAATGATAAATACTGAACATGTAATATACAGAAATATATTCTCTGTGAGGCAGTTATTTAAAAATATTATATTAATAGTTGGCTGTCTTTTCAATTTTAAGGGCAAAAGTACAAAGAATTCGAGTTATACTCCATAGCCTTAATAAAAGACATACTAAAATAGAATTTTTCTGTATTATTTATGATATTCGCATTAAAATATTAACTTATATTAAATTTTAAGTTTTTTTACTTTAAATTTAAATTTGTTATACCTGATCCCTTTGGTATGTTTAAATTCCCCCCACCCCAGGTTGACTACGAACCAATAAATCACGATCACGACAAACGCCTCGTTATTCTCACACTCGCACTATGCGGTGGTGTGGCTGGTATACTACTGGCAGCTATAACAGCATATCTCGTGAAGAGACACTCAAGATCCAGAGACAAGCTTCACAACATCACTCAACCGGATACTGAAGCAAGTCAAGACTATCAAGTAAGTATGATTTGCTCTTAAGTACTTAATGTTTAAGGTTGTTTAGTTAAGCTTGCTTAAAATGGTGTTGATTAAGGATCTATGTATCATGTACATTAGTCAAGAATCGGAGAAAGAAACACAAAACGTTTTCTAAGATTGACATAGTACAATCCAAAGGTACTTCGAAAAATATTTACAATACCAAAAGCTCTCAACAAAATTAAAAAATTCATTATTTAAAAACACAATGAAATCGTTTTCACTCCCTTGATTCATTTAAATTTTGACAATTACGTTATAAAAGTAACAAAGTAAAAAAAAAGTTTATTAAGTTATTTTTTAAATTTATACAAAGTAAGTGAGTGAATATTAACGTCGCACTATTTAGCTACTCGAGGGCTTTTGGCATAAATTTATACAGAATTTAATGCATACATAAAGTTTTGTTTATATATATTTCCATAAAAATTAAATTTATGAAAGGAAATTATTTTTGCCATTTCATTTAAAATACGTAATAGGTTTTAAAAAACATACAATACATTCTACACACACACGTTTTTAGTTTTATGTATTTGTTAAATAATTTGAGAAACATTTTCAATTGAATTTGAATTACAGATAATTACAGGGAGTCAACAATTATTACTAATACAAATCGTACTCATATTTCATTTTATAATTCAATTACTTAGCATTTGAGCAGAACTAAAGTCTCTGATAACTGAACTCAAAGTGAAAAAATAGCTTGTTCTGAAGAAAAAAAGGAATAATATCAAAATTTTTTGAGGTTACATATATAGTCCTCAAATGTTATGAGCAACTATTTGTATTTTATATTGCACCCAATTTCATAATGAAAAATTAAAATTAGGTATTGGATATCCAATCCTATTCTTGTAAATTCTTCAATGTATTGTAGTTTTATAGGCTCCAGCTCTAATGGTTTTACTGAAAATAATTTAAATTTATATTTAATAATTCTCAAGTCGTAAAATTATTACGAGACATCAAATTTCTATTATGTCCTTTCCTTAAGACTTTAAGTCAAAATGATAATTGTAAAAACTTGTTTAAAGAGTTGCATATCCTCATAAAAATTAATTTCTAGGTAACAGTTTTTAACTGTAAGAATTTTACTTTTTTCAGTTTTAAGAATATCTCATTTAACAATAACTGAAAATTGTCTGAATAACTGAAACGTTAATTTTTTTTCAAAATTATTGAAGAAAATAAAGATTTCTTTAGAATTCCTAAATTTGTTAGTTATTTTCTTAAAACTATCATATTTTTCAAGAAGATATACAAGCAAATCCATTCTCTCTACAACATCCATTCTCTTATACATTTTTCTATTTTATGTATTTTTGTTTCGGGAAACTTGAATTAAGGTATCCAATTATTTGTGACTACTTTTTTTTAAACAATAAAAGTATGAGGAGTTTTTTTGTAGTTTTTAGATTTGCTTAGTACATTTTAAGAAAAATATGCTACAATTAAGAGGAGAAAAAGAAATTATTATCACTAAAAAGGGAAAGAAATGGTTAAAAATTTAGAAAAAATAACATAAACGGGGCCCATTCTGTACCAACAGTTTATGAACAATTTTTCGATTTTTCAATTCTGATGTGTTGCTATGTTATTCATTTTTGAAATGACCTTCAGGATAAGAGATATTTTAATTTTTACAAGAACTAGAGCACTTTATCTCAGTTATTACATGAAATTGCTTAAAAAACGGTGATTATATTAACATAAGGGACAGTAAATTTTGTAATAAAACAGTAATTGATAAATCTAAAAGTTAAAACACTTTTACTATTATACAGAACATACACACAAAAAAGGAAAACGAGCCTCACAGTAGTCGCATATGATGTGTAACATCTGACATGTTATCGTGGTAAATACTCAATAGAGATTTTAATCCTGAAAAAATGCATCGGGTAGATTGGAAATAATTTTCTATCGAATAAATATATCTTTAATGAAAATTTTATTTAATTAACACAAGGAGTAATGCAATTTTTTATCAAAAGTATTTATTCTTGTTCAATTTGGGGAAGAGCGGAGACAATAGATTTATGAAAACTAAAACATGACACATATACTTGTGATTTCAAAGTATTTTAAGAATCTTTGAAAAACAGCGTCAATAACAGTACCACTGTTAGTTGTCGAAACATTTCGGTTTGTGTTCATGTTGAGCTTAAGTTCATCTTTCAGAAAAGCTATGAGTGGCTCAGCTTCTGGCAAACTGAAGTTAACGTTAAAATCACCACTCACAAAATCATGGGAAGCGAGTGAGTTTTTTTTTAAAAAAAAGAGCAGAACCACCTTCTGTATACGGTAAAAGTACAAAATGCAGGAAATCTTTAATTTTTTTTAACTGTTTGATTCGGAGAAATGTATGCGACCACCGAAATGACTGTTTGTCCATTTTCAAATAAGCATTCTGCCGCACATATGTCCCCAATATATTGACTAACAATACCCAGCCCACTTGTTTGACGATCAATAATGTCCATATATTACTTACTCGTATTTTTTTTAAGAATGATGATATTTGTCAGACGCTTAACAGTAAATATAGTTAAAAATATAGTTTACACATATAAATATAACTTCAGATTTCATACACAACGAGCCCTGAAACTTTGACAATTGAGCGTTAGAATCGCAAGTTTATTCTGGATGAAGTATAATATAATAATACTTGCTGGTATGTGATTAGTGAATTTAGATTCAAGTAAACGAAACCGAGTTTTTGAATTCCAATCTTTTCAAATGCTAAATTTAACAATATAAAACAAAAAGCTGGCGGCTTGATTGCTACTAAAGTTGGATCCCGATACGAGGGTAGCGAAGAGACGCCATCAAGCGCATGTTTAAAAATTAGAAATATTAAAGAAAATCAAAAATACCCGTTTACTTAATTAGTTAGTTTTTTTAATCGAGAAATCTTTTTGAATCACAATTAAAAATTTTATATTGACAGCGACAGGAATTAACCTCAAAGTATGAAAAGGATTCGCACTAATCCATATTAATTACTTGTATTTTTTTAAGAATGATGAACTTTGTCAGACGCTTAACAAGAAATATAATTATTAATATACAATTTACACATATATAAATATATCCTCAGATTTCACACACAACGAGCCCTGAGACTTTGACAATTGAGTGTAAGAATTGCAAGCTTATCCTGAATGAAGTCTAACAAGACTTGCTGGTATGAGCGAAGTGGATTTAAAGTCATGAAAACGAAATCGAGTTTTTGAATTCGAATCTTTTGAAATGCTACATTTAAAGATATAAAAAAGCTACCGGCTTGATGGTTACTAGAGTTGAACCTCGAAGCGAGGCTAGTGAAGAGACACCACCAAACACGCTGATTGGTCAAATCAAATAGCACTCTCTTCGCCGGCTTGATGGCTAGTAGAGTTGGACCCCGAGCGAGGGTAGCGAGGAGACATCACCAAGCGCGCTTATTGGTCAAATCAAACAGTGCGCGCTTCTCCGACTTCCTGTTACGCATTTCCGTCCCTTTTCACGAAATCACTCCAACAAATATCCAGCAACCGAGAGTAAAGATGTTACACATCAAAAATTTCAGTTATTTCGTTTCAAAACTTTTTGAGCAATCGCTGTAATCGAGTAATACGTGTTTGAAAGTATGATATCTTGCTTAAAGTAATAGCATCTCACTTGTAGTTTTGTTCTAGTGAACGAAAATTAATAAGCTTGGTGTTTTTATAAAATCAGTAAGACGGCCTACAAAATAAAATCATAAAAAAATTGTCAGTTTTTGGTGAAACTCACAATTTTAGGGTAGTCGGATACCTTAAAAACAAATGTATATAAAAAATTTAGTTTAAAAAATATTTATTGCATTAAAAAGTATTTACGCACCTTGATTACGTGAGATAGTCCAGCATTGTTCTTCAAAATATTTACATAACACTCCTTCAATTAAACCCCCATAATGTTACACATAATATTAATAAGAAAAATAATCAAGTTGGTGTGGATCTTCAATCAATACCTTGGATATCGTTTAATTTAACCCGTCGAGAAGTTCAACTTTAACGTACTTAGGCATTCCCAGAGTTTTACTTTAAAACTTTTTATCAAAGTTTCCAGCAGACAGTTTTGTTTTCATGTTTTATTTTTGTACCTCACGGCAAATTTGATTTTCACATTTCAAATGGAATCTTTCTTTTTCCTTATTTTCAAGAGTTTTTCTCTTGAAACTCAATCGATATAGAATTCCGAATTCTGCATCTTAACACTTTTTGTTTTAATTCGTTTTCTTACTCTTTCTGTCTCGCTTGCATTTATTTTTATTCTGAAACACTTTTTTAACGATATCAAAAGAAGAAAAAGCAAATACTAGTTATTCTATGTATTCATACTGCTGTCTGCAAATTAAATGGTTTTGTGAAGTTATCAGGAGAATATATTGTATTTATTAACTGAAATTTTAACATTTTTGAAGGATATTAAGCGAAGATGATACGTATCATTCTCTTAAATATAACTCTCTATATGTAACTATATGGTTTCATTGAGTCTGAGTAAACATCGGAAAATAAATCAGTTTCAAGTATTGCAAACGTAATATTTTACAAATGCTGAATTCAGATAATGCAGAAAAATAAATTCTTTATTATGAATGTACTATATAAAGCATAATTATAATTTTATTTTATATGAAAAATGTTTGTTAGTTTTATGTACCCAATATTAAATGAGAATTTAAATCTTCAGTAAAAACTTAAATTGCGTAAATAAGGATCAGTTAAGAAATTACATTTTAAAAAACGTGTGTTTTCAGTGTAATTTTTTAAATTTTTAGTTTATATTTTAGATTTCAAATGGAAAAATACATGCGCACAAACATATGTTAATTAAATACTTTTATAATAATATAGTTACAAAGCTCATTTACTTTATCATGATTATTCTAGTAAAATCAAGTATTAATTAAAAAAATGTACGCTTGAAAAAATCACAAAAATTTAACACCAAAGAATGTTGAGGAATAAGTTATTTCTTTACCTCTCAAAATGAGCTTATTACACCAATCTGATTTTGTCTAGTATTGCATTTTAATCTGATTCAGACCTTTTACAATCATTTTATTGCAGGGATTAAGAACATGTAAAAAAAACATGTAAAACAAAAAAAAGAACATTTAAGATTCATATTTTTCTACTTAATTAAATCTTTAAATATTTTCATGAATCATTGAAAAGCGGAAATGAATACTTAATACTTAAAAGTATATGCTTGTAAAATAATTTTTAACGATATTTGAAATTCTACGGTATCTTAAGAAAGTGAAATATTTTCCACAACTAGAGGTCTAAAAAAGAATATATTCCTAGCCCTGAGAACCTGATAATTATACATACATTACTTCTCTCTCCGAACTTTATTCGCCAAATATTTACTAAGAATTCCAAATTCCCTCTTTAAAAAGAAAAATAAAGTTGTGCAAGATGAAGCAACTGCTGGCGAACTGCAAATATGTAAGAAGCACCAGGAACTCGAAGTTAAATAAGGATTAACAAATATTCTATTTCAATGACTAGTGCGAAAGACACTTTTTTTGTCGTTTCGGCTTTTAGCCTGAATATTCTTCTCACTTCTGAAACAAAATCATGTGCCACTTTTTTCCATGTATTCAACAGGAGAGTAGTCAAGAGTATACACATGTTATGCATTCTTTCTTCATCTTACTTATTCGAGAGAGAACTTTTAGCCAGTCAAAGACTTCATATAAAGAGCGTGAGTAGAATGTGATGGGGTAGACATTTCATCTTTCATTTTTAGTTTTCTCATATCTTCGGGCTTTTTCATCCATACTATTTGTTTTTGGCTTTAATATACAATTTTTACTATTTTTTTTAGATCCAATACGGCTTTTAGGTATTGATTGCCACTATCTCAAAGTAAAAAAAGAAAAATTAGAGACCCCAATCTTCAAAAAGAAAATTTTTTATAAATTAAAATATACATTGATTTTGAAGCGCTGGAAGAAAAAAGAATATTACATTTTATCCTTATGTTTTATAAATAGTTTATACCTCGCATTCCTATTTTGAACTTTTTTTGCTTATGTACTAGTATTTTACTTTCATTTAGTAACCATATTAGATGCTGATTGCTTTATATAATACATACTCTGTAATTGAAATTCAAATTTTCTTCAATTTAAAGTATTTATCAATTCACCACACATTATTTATTATCAAAATATAAATAAATAGTTTTAAAGACAATTAAAAGAAAGTTTAAAAATTGCAAACAAAGAAATTCACAATAATTTTTTAACAGCCTTAAAAAAATTTAATTAAAATATCCAATGTACTTAATAAAGAAAACAGTTCAGTTCTTTACTTTTAATTAAAAAATTTTAAAAATATATTAACTTGTTCCAGATATTTAATGTTATGCAAATAATATAGATTTCCAAGAATGAATGCAAAAATAAAATAAATAGACATGAAGGAACGTTTTGTTAAAATATTAAAATAGTTTGGCCTTAAAAAGATTCCAAGAAAGAAAGAAAATTATGAACCAAATGAAGAAAAGAATATAGCAATATTTTAAAAAAAGCTCAATAGCTTTTGTAAAAAATTACATCATGTAAGACTCTTTATATTAAAATTTCCTTTTGACAGTTCTTAATCACAGTTTCATATTTATGTAAATGTGAATGTGTGAAAAGAAACATTTGAAGTATTTTAATTTAATTTAGACTCACACTTTAAATTACCATTCATGTTTTTCTCAATTTATAAGATCTTAGTTCTTTCTTAAATTCATGACACATTTTACTATTAATGCGAGGAGGAAGGTTATTGGGAAAAATGATATGACAGATTAAACATTTAATCCTTCCCTAGACCCCTTTAAAAAAATTTTGAGTTACTCCAACGTTATATTTCAAACTTTGTATTGTTCCAATGTTATGTTTCAAATTTTGTATTTAATTATTATAAATTCAATATTGCAATGTCTTTTACTGCCAAAAGTTTTAGATAAATTACTTTTCAGTAACATTACAACGTAATGCAATTTTATGAACAGTTTAACTGACTAATTATTGAATATAAAGTGTTTCAATAAAGTACGTTTTTCACCGAGTGAAACGTTAGCTTTACCTTTAAAAATTCTTGTCAAATAGCTCACTTAAGCACGTTATTAAAAAAAAAAAGAGTTAAAGAATAGAAAAATTTAAAGAAGGACAATATCTACAAAGAACCTTTTATTTGTTTTCAAAAGGTATTTGTTCCTTATTTTTTTTTTAAAAAAAGGGAAGCTTTTAAGATGCGTAATATGTACTTACATTGAAGTACACAATGATATCTATTATCGAAGCACTTTTTTTTTCACTACATCTTTTTTCTTTGAGTATGTATTGTTTTGAGTGTGATTAAATTTGCTTTAGAACAAAGCAAATGACTTGAAACAAAGTATTCTGGCCTTTTTTTAAAGGTTAATAGTATTTTTAAGGAACTTTCATAAAGAAAAAAAAATGTAATGCAATCTCAAAGAAGCGAAAAAGAAAAAAGTTTTAAAAAACTTTTGAAGAGTAAAAAAGATATCAAAAGATAAATTTTATCGATATAAAAGTGTTCCGGCTTTCATCTTACAACGTTCTTTAAATCATGTGATGATCAGACCATGAAATTTTTTCACACACACACATCTATTTTAATTGTAGAAGTTTAAAATGGATAATAATTTATGTCTTTGAAGACTAAACTTCAACTGTCTGGTTTTTTCCATACATTTCACTTCGAATTGAAGGAAAAAACAAGTTTACATTTCTCAATTTTTAGTATTAAGTCATTTAAAAATGCTTGATTTTGTCCACATTTTTTATAAAACCATTGCTTAAGTCTACTGTTTAATAAAATACAAATAATTTTCTGTCTATCAAAAATTCAAGAGCATAAATGCTTAAAATCTTTCACCAATTGGAAAATAGTTTATCCATATAAATTCATTTTGTTAGGTATAATTCACAAGATCTTTGAGTTCAGTGATATTATTAGATTTTAAACAAAGTACTTTTTTATTTAAAAAAAGAATAACGACTACAGTTTCAAAGTTTTATTGTATATTTCACTCTTTAAACATTTAAAGTTAAAGTTCACATATACTTTTATAAACATGCATTTTAGAATATCTTAACTTCAATGCTTAAGCCTACTCAACTTTCAAGTTACTAGAGAATTATTTAAAAGCAGATATTTCAAGGTTTCTCATTATTATATGATAATACTAACTCATTAAAATGTGAAACTGAAAAATTTAGCTGAGTATTAATCATTATGCATCAAATGTAACCAATGAAAAAAGACATTTAATTAGCATGTAACCTAATATAAAGATAGAAAGTTCTCTTTTACTTTTCAAAAATATCTAAGAAACACTTCTACAATTAAAAACATTATCAATTTCAAACATACATATGTTATTATCTTTAAGATTAAAAGCTTTAAAAACAAAAAATTTTAATATTCCCCCTTCTTTATTTTACTTTTCTTTAAAAAAAAATTATCTTTCGAAATTTCAGTTGATAATTAAATAGTTCTGATTAATTAAAAGTACAATACTTCATGAGAATGTAAAATCCTTTAAAGAGGATTTACCAACATCTACCTTTTCTACGACAATAAAGTATTTAATTTCATGCAAAATCATGAAATTAGAATAAAGAGAGCGAAACTATTTAAATTTCTGTTTCGGATCTGCTTCTTTTCTCATACAATACAAACGCTTCTAAATCCATTAGAAAACACAATAGGGTATTAAAGCTTTTAATGAATTCAAATCGTGAGTTTTCTTTACAAAGCGAACAAATTAAATGACGAGACGTAACCAAGATTTACAAAACTGAACAATTTTATTCTATGTGGAGACTTAACCACCACAGCAGTATAAAAATGTCACGTAATTACTCGCTAAATAATATCAAGCAAAACAAAACAACACCGACAAAACCACTAACTACAGAGAGACCGTCATAGACAAAGATGGTGGAAGCTCCTTTCTCTAATTATCCGACATCGGATGGAATTTTCTGAAGCAATTAGCGTCTTTTGTCTTCGAAACAAAACTTCAGGTGTTTCCCAGACAGTTTGATGCGGCTTAAATGCAAGACAAAGGCACTGCGGAAACCCTAATATCGAAACGTAGCTTAAGTGACGAACAATGGGGCTGTGTAACCTTAAGTCCCCCCAGAGGTCTTCCTGACCCAGTCAGACTCTGGATCCTTTTCATGACTTTAATCCTTCGGGGGGCTGGGAGAGTGCGCCGCGCACACGCACACAAGGAGAAATGCGTTTCTGAAAACAGAACAGCGGCTGGTTTATTCAGTGTGAAAATGGGATGTCTTTCTGAATCTCTGAATAGGAATTCTCGGAGAACCCCCAAGTGAAGATTTTACGCTACGCAGTCCGGAAACGTTAACAAACAGTTCGCAAGAGAGAACTGTTAAAGTTCTAAAGCTCGCCTCGCTGCACCACCGAACGGCAGCATTCCCGATCGTTCTCGCTCCCCCTTCTAATTGGCATTACGTTTCTCCTCGTTATTTTACACGTCACGTACTTTATCCAGCAGAGCGTGTAAAATCTCTTCCTACCCCCAGTACTATCCACACGTCGTAACAGATTTATTTATCACCGGATGATACCACGGTGGTTGAGTGAGTGGCATCCGGCACACAAGTTGCTATTTTTATGTGTGGATGGCATCTTCGCTCCCAGGCTTGAATCTTAGCTGGATAACTTAGTTTTACTGTTATGACGGCATTATCATCTATAAAATGATACTTAGCTTGTTTAAAAAGTAATCTTTCATCATAGAGAACTACACTAAGGAATTGCTAAAAGTTTTCCTATTTTCTAATATCACTAATTCATGCTAAGTAATCACTAATTCATGCTCTGGTATTCTTATAAAATACTAACATAAAATCATACATATATTCTATTTATTAGAATAATACTCCATTTTACAAAACATACATATATTTTAAAACTAAACCCTTAAATTAAAGAACTTTTGCATGAAAAATAAGGGTTTTGCGGTAGTTTTTATTACTAGCATCACAAATTCTAGATATTTTTATATCAGAATATAATTAATTATACATAAATATTTAAAAAAAAACAATAAATAAAATTTTTTGTAAAACTCTAAAGTTTGTTCATTTAAATTCTTTCTACCTATTCTATTTATCAATTATTTCAGCCAATTTCTTCAAATTCAACCTTTCTAATTTTTAAAGCATATAATTTTTTTTCTTAATTGTTATAATTATTAAGAAGAATTATTCAAATAAATAAATTGCTGTAGTATGTGAATATTTCAAATATAGTGCTTTTGTTTTATTTTTACAGTGAATTAACCTAAACACTGCTTGTTTTACTATCATTTAGTTTATTTTGGAATATTTTTGTAGTAAATCTTAGCAAGAGATCCTTTCAATCAGATTCTATTAGGTTGAAAATTCAGCACACTTACAGTTAAATTTTTATTATGTAATTAAACAAAATTACCTTAAGATTAATAATTGTAAGACATACAAAATATCGGCTATTATAATTATTATTACTATAATCAGGTATGATAATGCAGTATTTTTTGCGTAACTTCTCTGAAGCTGAACACTTTTAAAGGAACGTTTGGTTTAGTATAAGCATTTAATTAATATTAATGAAGAAAAATTTAAAAAAGTTTTTAGCCTAATGGTCGTTATTTAATACTATTTAGGAAATAAAGCTCGAATAAAACTTTTTTCTAATAAAGCTCGGCTGCAAAAAGTATAACATTTTTAACGAAACATATCTAAAATTTAAAGCACACATACACAAACTTGTTATGGATAAAAACTACTTAAACACATTTATTTATTTATTTTAATTTCTAGGCAGTTTCAATTACTTAAGTTTCCAAAATCATTTTGAAAAAAGTGTGTACCTCTTTCCTTGTGTTGATTGTTTAAGTTACTGTAAGCACTTTATTTAATGAGAAAGAATACGAAAAGTTATGAAACATCTTTTTGATACTAATAATGCTTTAAAATGAAAGCTTTTACTTCCGCGTTTGAAACTCTTCACTCTCATTTATGGGCTCAAATTTCATCTCTTTAATTTTTGATAGATACTATCAAATAACATCTACAAAATTGTTCTTTGAACATTATATGCCATGGTACTTTCTCGGTGGATGCTTCGATTTATACAAGCACTTCAACTAATTTGAAAGAAAAACAAGCAATGTCTTGGAGCAAAGTTGCGGATGTTCATTTCCAACAAATCTCTTAGAGAATATGTTCATTTTAATTAAAAACTGCTCGAAATGGAAATACTCTTTAGAGAAAGTCTTATTTTCTGTAATTTTTTAACTGTCTCTTATTACGATTTAAGACATATTTATATCGGTAGTTTGGATTAATGTATGTACTTTATATAATTGGAAGGAGGAATATCGGAGCTCACAATTCATTTACATAGAAATCCCGCTTTTACTTTAAAGAATATACATCTCACAAAAGATTGCTGTGAAGAATGATAAATTTTCGCTTGTTTCTTGTTTTTTTTTCTTGCTTTTTGAATAATCATCACTTAAAGTTTTGAGAATTGTTCCCAGACAATGTGATGAAAACTATTTCTTTCTTATTTGATTGTGTAATCCAAACAGACAGAAAATAATGATGAAAATAATGATCAAGATAAAATTCCATTCCGTGCTTTTTATACATGTGTAAAATTCATTAAACGGAGAAATCTTATTTTAATCAGACTGTTCTTGAGTTTATGTAAGAATCAATCATTATTCTTTGATATTTCTTATGTTGTATCAATGTATTATGAATCATACATGGACTATCTTTTTAATCAAGGATACTTTTTATTTTACTTATAGTACTAAATATAATAAAAAGGGATACAAATTCGTGTTTCAATATCTTTGAAATAATTTAAAGATGCATTGAAAAATTTAATTTTCTCGCTTTTAATTTAAAATTAATTTTAGTGTTTATAAAATAAATTCATCTATTTCACAAGTGCCTCATATTAATGTTAAATAAAAGTATTTTTACAGTACAGAATCACTTTATTTTTCAGCATTCTATATAGGATACTGTGATTTAACTTAGGTTCCTGCTACGTAATTATAATAACCAAAAAGATACATTATCTTTAATAAAAGTGTGGATACAATGTTTAGTCAGATAGAGATGGATGACATGATGAATTACAGAAATATTTTGTTTTTAGAATTGTCTAGTCATATATATTTGGATATAAAGCAATTCAACGGCTTACTTTGTCTGATGGCGACTAAATTTATAATAAATATAAACAATATGTTATTTTACAATCATCAAAAGTAGAATATGTGCGTACAATATTTTATACAGAAAATTATTAGAAGTATTTTGCGTCATATTCTGAATTATATTACGACTCAAAGAGAAAAACGACAATAACGTAGCGCTTCAGTGAAACAATTTCTAATGCCTATATGCATAAAAGAAACCTCACACTAATCAACCAGATGTTTTCCCCTTCTAATTAATAGGACCTCTGCAGACAACGTATGG
Source organism: Trichonephila clavata (assembly GCA_019973975.1). Taxonomy (NCBI): domain Eukaryota; kingdom Metazoa; phylum Arthropoda; class Arachnida; order Araneae; family Nephilidae; genus Trichonephila; species Trichonephila clavata. The sequence goes on along the minus strand of BMAO01021206.1, from coordinate 86,135 downwards.
CAAGTAAAGCCAACGAAAAACCGGAACCAGTCCATTCTGTGAATTCTCCTAAGAAAATTCGCAGTCTATCTCAAGAGGGCCAAGCTAGCAGTTCAAGCCACTCTTCAACATCATCATGGTATGTAACCCTTTTCAATAGCCGGGAAAATGTATAATTTTTTGCCTTCTACCTATAATATGTTACAAAATATATCCCATAACAGATAAATAAGGTATATATTGGTGGAGAATATATAAATTAAAATTAATTTATATTGATATGTAAATGAAATATCGGTGTGGACCTGGTTTATTACTCAAACATTTCAGTAGGTACGCAATATATTCTAATTAATGTAATGTAATATAAAGTCATGAGAAAAACCATAACCTTTAAATCTTATTGCTTTTTTTAATCGGTGATTTCTCTGTGGTGTACAAATACAACAATGTTTTTTTAAGAAAAGAAAATAACTAGTTAATATATTATTCAAACACTTTTTTGAGTCTTATAAAATATGACTTTTTATCTGTAAAACTTTATATAATTACATTTTATAACGTGAGAAAAAGGTTTTTAAAATTCATTTAAATGTTTAAGTTTAACAGAAAAGTTTAAGTTTCAAAAATTATAAAAAGATTTTTCTAATTTTTAATTCATTTTCTAAGTACTTCATTTCTAATACTTTCTTTTCTAATACTTTCTAAATAACTCGTTTTCTAAATTCGAAGCTGAGAGATAAAGAAAACCATTATTTTAAACTCTCAAATTTTTATTAAAGTCTGCGCTAATATTAACAAAACAGCAATTATTTTTTTAAAAATTTTGAATTAATTCAAAACGTTGAATTAATCTCTCATACATTATTTTCAAAACATTTTTCCATTTCTTTGACGTAGATTTTCGTTCAAAAAACTTAATCTCTTTCAAATAGTCTTTGGAACATTTCTAATCCGTTAAGTGAAATGCAACCCAAACCTCGAACAACGACAAAAATACGTTTCCATTATTTGTTCTCTCTCTAAAATATCAGAGAAATTACTTTAAATTTAAAACGAAATAAAGCTTCTATTTTAAAATGAAAACGTATAGCGCTTACCAAAAGCTTACTTTTCCATTATCATTTAAAGCGTGCGGCTTATAAGCAGTGAAGAAACGAAATTCTATATATACGTGGATAAATGGCAAGGATCAAATTATACTTTTATTGTTTTCAACAAATAAAACCAAAAAATATTACGTTCAGTGTTATCTCCCTTCAACTTCATTCTATTATGTTATTTAGTTTCTATAGATTACCATAATCCTTAAATGCACTACTTTTTGAACATCAACTAAAAGCATTAGAATTATCGAAATAGGAAAACCTTGTGTGTTTGATGAAATTGAAACGTAATTCCTGATGGGAAAATTTATTTTCATGGATTATTTTAAGTAATTTAAACTCCACAACACATTGGTGAATTTATTGAGACGTTTTTCTAAATTGACATCAGTAAAATTGAGAATTAGGTAGAATAGAATTGAATTTTTATTAAACCTTAAATTTCAAAGTAATTCCTAATCCGCAGTTAGAATTGAATATCTAAGAATTTATTTGTTTTTAATGTAAACAAATAACATACCAGATGGAAAAGGATTACAGATTATAAAGGTATGGGAAGCAATTTATATTTCATTATTTTTTTAAATTACCTCTTTTTTAAAAAAATAGACAAATATAAATTTAATGCTTATTTTCGAAAACGTTAGATTAACATCACATTGACCATTTTTATCGATATACTTTCTGTAAATGTACTACTCTTGAACTTCAAATAAAAGCATTAGGATTATCAAAATAGGAACCGTATCGTTTTCATGAAACGGAAACTTAAGCCCTAGAATAAAAATATATTTTCTTGGTTTATATAAGGTATTTCCAATTCTATAATACTCAAAGTTATAGAGCCGTTTTTCTAGATTGACATCGGCAATATTAGGAATTAAGAATTTCGGTACAGAAAAGACTTTGAAACTGAACATTTATATTTAAAAAGGTTCATAATCCGCAATTATAATACTTTGGGAAGAATTCATTTCCTAATGAAATTCTAAATGGAATAGATTAAATAAAACGCTAGATAGACTTTAAATAGAGAAAATGGGATACCTCGACTTTAAATTTCGAATAGATAGAAGATGGATTATAAGTCATTTTAAAAGAATGGAAAAATTATAGTAAATTCTATTATTTACTTATCCTCGAGACAAAAAAAATGAATGCATCAATTAAAGGCTTATTTTTTGAAAAGGTGAGTATTAATATTGCATTTTTTTTGTTTGATTGATGAAATTCATCAATGTTAGTTTTTATGCATTAAAAAGTTATTCTATCTACGGAAAAAAATGCAGAGCTTTTTATTAATATACTACATTGTGGTAAAATTTGCAATCCATAACCATAAATAAGAATATCTAAAATTAAAAAAAAACATATTTGCAAATAAGAACAGTTTAAATTATATTATAATAAAGAAAGATTTTCTGGCGCACACACTTATGGTTATATATGCATATTAATATAACAGTGCAATTTTTACCTATATATATATATTAGGTATATACTATATATATATATATTAGGTCTTTTTATCTTTTGTTTCTTTCACTAATCAAATACAAGGCAAATTACAACCGGGAAGATTATTCTTATTTATTTCAATTATTGAACATTTGAAATTGTTGAGTCCTATCTTATATATTTAACACAATTTTCCTAGATTGTTTTCTAATTTTTGAATTATATGACTTTGTGTTACGATCTTATGCACCTCAAGTATAAAGTGTTGATAAAATTATTCAATAAACAAATTAAATTTTTTTTGTAATATCCGAAGTAGGTGAATGTTTCTTTTGAATTAGGAAGAATGTTAGTATGAATTGAGAAAATATTATGTAATATCTAGATACTCAAAGAAAAAATACTTTAATATCCAAGGCATCATTAAATTGGAAATAAAAAAGGCATCTAAGTGCGTTCAAGTAAATTGAATCAGTCATCGTGCTAGCAAAATTTGAATAAAGAAAAAAGTGCGAAAAAGTTTTTCATAACAAATTTCAAAAACGAGTGCATTATTTTATAACCTATTATTTTTTTTTGTGTTAAAATTTTCCTATAATTGATCATTTATTTGCAGTTACACAAATTATTAATCATTTACATTAATTAAAATTTTTAAAAAATCTAAAAATATCCAAATGTTTTAAAATTTATCAAGTGGGCTTTTATCTTTAACGCATCAATAAGCTAACAGTTATTACTAGGAGTTAAATTTAAAAGAGATTTTTAATTAAATTGAAAAAAAATAATAGCATACTTGAAATTTTACATTAATTTATGTTCACTTCTCCCCTTTCACAAAAAGATCTTGATTGCAAAACTGCAAATACTTTCAATTTTTTCAATTAACTTTTTTATATATGCATTTTTAAAAGTTCTTCCCTTACATAATAAATCAAAATAGAATATAATTAACTAATATATTGATGATCATTATCCTAAACGTTAATTTGTTCTCAATAATAAAAGCTGTATCGTTTCTCGTGATGAGACCACAAGCATGCAATGAGTGATGTGAAAGATCCTAAGACGGGAAGCTTCGTTTCTCCTGGCTGTCTCCCGCAAGGGGATAAATCCCCCAAGCGAGCTCTTAAAACCTCCGCTCTTAAGAGCCGTGGTTGGTGAGGGAATTATGTCCCAATAAGTCGAGTCGCCGAACAGACCTCAAACTTATTAATTTATAAACATTTTCATCGTTGCTAATGGAATTACTGTAGCCTAGAAACGCTGCTACCGACGTAATGGAGATTAATACATTTCGGGGCCTTTCCGCCGCAATTGCGTGCCTCAAAACTTTCGTCTCTCCGTAAGACTTCATTGAGTTGTACTTTAGCATGTAGCTCGTAAGACTTTCAGTAACATTTTTTTCCCCCTTTTCCACTGTTATGCTTGGTTATTTTTCGATGTGTCTTCGTTTCTATGTAAAGAATTAAATAGAACAGTACTTCTACTCGTTTTTTTTAAAAGTATTCTGTGCATACGATTCCTGAGTTATTTAATATATTAACTTATGTGTTTTTTTGTATTTAAAATATATTCAGTAATGATAGGTTTTGATTATGTGTGAAATAATTTAAGTATTTCTTAACGTTTTTGAAATCAAAATTACTAAAATTTATTTTTTATGCATAATAAACAAAGCTTATAAATTTTGTCTTATTCTGTCGAAAAATTTTGTTAGCTTTTTTCGAGCTAACGGTAATAAAACGCTTAAAAAATAAGTTTTAATAAATATAAAAGATAAAACCTCTTTATGATAGAAGTAAATAAAAATGAAATATTTGTTGAAATTACTTTGGGTAGGGTAGAAGGTAAAATCTAACGTACAAATGTATCCTAAAAAGCATCATAAAGATGTGAATCGGCTCTCTCTCTAGTCGATATTCGAGATGTCTGATTTAAGACGGAAGGAACCATGTTTTTAAGATCTATATAGTTAAAAATTAGCATCGTCCAAGCAATAAACATATTAAAATAAAATTAAAATAAACGATTTTCAGTATTTTGCTTGATATCTGTATCTTTCGAGTAATATCTATTGAAGCTACCGGTATTACATTGACTGAAAAATAAATTTGGAAGGTCTATTAAACAAAATTAAACTATCATAATTAAGAAAATTACGAAAAAAAAATTTTTTTTTTTTAAAAAAAATGTTTTTTTAACAAGTTTGTATTTGTCAAATTTTTCTTCGCATATTTATCATACATTTAAAAAAAAGATAAAAAAGGGCGAAATTCCAAGCTGTCAAAACAATTAGTTAGGAGTGTCGTGCAAAAACCCATATGAAATGTCTAACAGAAATAATATAAAATCATATTAGTTTTGTGAAATCTTTCAGAATTTACATTTAAACATATAGATTTTATTAAAATAATATACTTCAATATTCTCAGATATATCAAGTTCAACAATTCGGCAAAAACTTAATTTTTAATTATTAGGTAAATTTATTTCTGAAGAGGATTGATTTCAGATATTGAATAAGATGTTTTTATTTTGGGGGAAAGAATATTTTACGTTACGAATAAGAGTACGTTATAAGAATGAATTTTTCACTCTATCTTCAGTATTTTTCTTTAAGTATTTATACTTTGTTAGAAATAAAAACAATAATAAATGCTTTTTCTATTTTATCGAATAGTAATAAATAACTGTAATGGGATATGTTCCGAAAAAATTTTAATTCATGTCATTTTAAATCCAATTAACTTCTAAAATTTTATTTCGCATAATTGACCAAAAAGTTCAAATAAGTAGCTTTTTTAAAATCCTTTCCCAAAAATCTTAGAAATCCCAAGCTAGAACATTTTCTCAAACGTTAACATGTTCAAAAAATATAAACCAAGTAACTTGAAAATATTAAAAATTTTCAATTCAGGAAAAAGTTGGACAAAAGCAATAAATGATGCAAGAAACTGGTGTACATGTATAGCCAGAGTTATACTGATATCTTCAATAACTAATCTTAGAATAAAAAAAAATCTCCATATTTATTAGCCATCAACAATTTTTATTAAATAAAAAATGTGAACGAAACAATCTTAACTCACGAAAAAATAATACCCTTGTTCAATTCATCAAAAACCGTGTCGTGTTTTTGCAAAAACAGATTAGAAAAATCTAGGAAACTGAAAAATTTGGATAAAGGATTTCTTCCATAGCACGCAAGTACTGAAGGCTCAGTTTTTCCGAAAAGATGAATTACTTCAGAAGGGTAACTATTCACTATCCTCGCATTCTAGTCACCATGGAAACAGTGTAATGCATTCTGTTTCCCAGTCTGTACATTATTCAGCGCATTGTCTAGTACAAGTATGCGCAAGAGGGAAAGTTGGTATATTTTTCTTAAAGGCATCCGTCTTGCGGTATTGCGTTCTTTACCGTCTCGGCTGTCTAAAGTGCTTGCAGTAAGGAGTCGCAGAAAGGAAATGCTGTCTTCAATATCTACTAGAATGTTTTATTCACAGAGTTTGCCTGTGTTTTCAAACGGAGAGTACTTTGAGATAAAAGAGCAGAGATGAGTGGTTCTGAGAATTCATGATCTTTCTTAAAAATGTGTGAAGAAGGTTCAGTGCTGAACTCAGAATTTATAGTTCAAAATAAAAAGTTTTTAATGAATTCCAAGCAGAGCTTGTTTAAAAATTTTAATTATTAAATTTGGAAAGAATTTTAACAGCAGCTAGATCAAGAAAATATGTAAATGCTAGATTTTTAACATCATGTTATGATATATTTCCCCCATTAGTAATATAAACAATTAAATTTTTCTCAATTTAATTTCGATATCAGCGATAGTTCAGGAATTAAGTAGTAATCTGCTAAAACAGTTATAATTTTTCTTTATATATGCCATTTTAAGATACAAAATTGATTTTATTTAATTTTAAGATATCGTGAATACTTATATATATTTAATATTTGAAGAGAATAAATATATTTAGCAATGTTTATTTTTATAAAAAGAATTAAACCCACTTTTATTGTCATTCAGTATATTTTTACAACATACTTATACAAATCCTATGTCATACAACTTATAATACGTCAATATTAACAAAAATAAGTGCAATATACGTTATTTTTTAATCAACCAATACTATAAGAAACTTTAAAACTATAATCTTACAGATGTTCCATAATTTCAGTTTCTAGGAATTATTTAAACGAGTTCATTCTATAAATATTAAAATAAAAATACTGAAGCATTTCATTTATAGCAATTATTATTAATATATATAAAGAAATTGGTATCTTATGATGGTACATAAATAAAAATGGAATAAATCTAACGAAGCTTTATTTTTTTGTGAATGGCTAAATAATCCAGCAGTAGAAATTTCTTTAAAGTAATGCTCAATTTCTATTGAGAACTTTTTAAGTACATGGGCTATAACGTTATTTTCTCGATCACATAAAAAACTAGATTATTAATAAAGCATCAAGTACTAAACTATATAAATTTCTATGTAATACATTCGAAAACAATTAGCTACAATCTATAAAAATAATCTGTGAAGTTAAACTATTTTTTAATAAATTCAGTTATCTTTTCTCCTACTAAGGCTCTAAAATTCAATAAATTTCAACTTTAATACAAAATACAGTATTTTCTCGCTATATTAAATATTTTAAATATTATTACTTATTCATCATTTTACCACCTCTTTCAACAAATAAATGGGATGTATAAGCAAAGTGCAAATAATGCAAGAGATATAAGTATAAAACTTTTATCAACGATATAAAACCAAACATAATTTATCCATTCAACTTATGTTTGCTGTCCCAATTAATAATCTCATTAACCCTTTAAGATTTGGGAAACACAACACAGATTTAATACCTGAAAATGAAAAATAAGCTTACAACATTTCTTAAATCCCTCCGCTCGTTCCAAGTAAGACAAACACGTATCTATATTTTAGAACTCCTGGTGCTCTTCTAGCAGCTCTAATATGATTCTTGTCAAAGAACTTACTTCCAGGGGAGAGCTTGTATTCTTTTCGAACTACCTTGCTTTTGGTTTTATAAAACATTTTACGGATGTATCTGGAAATTTAAATTCTAGGCACGTTTCGGGATTTTTATTCCAGAACGTTTTAGTTTTAATGCTAGAGAGTTGTAGTACTCACTTTCGATTCGTTTGCAGAATCCATGATCTAGCATTGCAGCAACCGATTTTGAAATATTGAGGACGTTTTAAAAGCTTTAAAAATGTTCTTTTATTTTAAAGGATAAGATCTTTAACAATGGAAAGGTATCAAGTATTGTGCAAGAGTATAGAATTTGCTTATCCATGGTATTGAAGGGTTTCAGTTGAATAATAGAATGTTTATCCAAGCGATTTTAAATTTATCACACAATAAATTTTTGCTTTCGTGGGATTTGTGTTAAAAATTTTAAAATGGTGCATATTTATTTACGTAAAATCTTAAAAGAATAAATTTATGCTGAATGGTATACCAGATTCCCAGAAATTGGTATTGGGAAGAACAACTGAATTTTAAATTTTTTGTTCTGTGTTCAGAAATTGATTTTGTACTTTTGTTATAAAGTATAATGTTTAAAATATCTCACTAAAAGCTTTGGATATACCTTTGTTTTAAAGAACCAACGTTTTTAAAGAAATAATTCATAACAGGAATTTAGCATAAGGCTTATGATATTTTGAGATGTATTCTTTCGCAGAATTACAATCAAATTTTGAAATATTCTGTTATATTCTTTATTGATGCTCTTCTTTTACTCTTAAAATGTTGATTTTGAAAGATAAATGTACATTTGAGGATCGAAACCTTTTCGTATATTTTTACTGTTAATGCTTAGCTATTAGGGCATTCCAAGCTCTTTCAAATAATATCTTAGTAGAAGCATAAGATACTTTAAAAGCTTTTATAAGTAATAGTGGAAAATAAGAGACTCATGAAGAAGCAATTAATTTTTTAAGATAATTATTTTCATTAATGTAAAATATTATTAAGTCCTCATTGTTTGGTATTTCTTTAATTTAAGAAATAAAAAATTATTTAATAAACTAAAATTGTATAAATTTTTAAGGGGAAAATTTCCGTTATAATTTTTGCATATAAGCTATTATTAATTAATTTCAATATTTTAAGGAAGTTTCGCTTATTGTGTAATGATTTTTGTAATAATATATGTAACAATGTTTTACATATAATGAAGTACTTGATATTTTTCATATTTATTCGTTACATATGTCAAAAATCTATTCGTTCAGTATTAAAATATTCTCAATCGTTATTTTCAGGAACGAGGAACCCGTCACGTCTAATATGGACATATCTACTGGACACATGATTCTGGTGAGTATGATTTAGAATTATTATAAATATTGTTGTTGTTTGTTAATGAAATTTTAATATCATTATCGGAATGATTCTGGGATAATTTGAATTCATTTGTCATAATTATATAATATTATTTTGCGATATCAAAATACACATATATGTTGCACTTTGAAATCAATATCCGAAATATTTTTTAAATCAACTATTATTGAACTCGAGTAATACATTACTATTATTTAAAGTAAATTAACAAAGAGATGCACTTTTATAATTCATTCATAATTAAAATTTCATATTTTAAACTTAAAATTTTATGATTTTGAAGCAATTTACGTTTTTAAATGATTACATGAATGTAGTAATCGTAAAACTTGTTGCCAGGAAAGAAACACACACACAAAAAATGTTAATACAAAATTAAATTAAACCCTATAAAAATATTTCCAATATTTTCAATATAATGAATTCAACTTAGTTTTTTCGACTTCCATATATGTTTCTAGAAAAATAATTCAATACAAATATAAAATACACTGTACTATTTTAATTGCAATCAAAACAGAGTTCATATTTCGAAATAAACCATGTTTGCAACAATCAAAATATTAAATGAGAAAATATCGGTAATAAGAGTATTTGAGCTGCAATATGTTGTAGTACACGTACATTTAAAAATACAACCATTTGCAATTCTTAATGCAATATTATCTGATATGAGATTTTATTACTAAGCTAAAAGCACGTATAAAAGGTTTGAGTTATAGGAGAACTTATGCGAATAATAATCTGCATTTTTCGCTCGATAAATTTAGGGTAAAATGCCTTCTTAGAATCTTTTCCTTCACAGGTAGCGAAATATATACCGGTAGAATTATTCTTGTTCTGCTTTCAAGTTCTTTTTAGTTTCTGATTAAATTGGTTCTTGGCCAAATTTATTAAAATCTTTTCATTCCACATAAACTGTACAAATTTCTCGAATTTTGCAACACTTTAATTTTTTTAACATTTTGGACTTTTACATTGCTCAATGATTATCAAACCTCAAACTAATAATTCATCTTTTGAATTTACAATGAATGCTTCAAGTAAGTTAATGCATGTTCTACTTAATTATTCTCTGACTATTTTAAAACATGTATGTGTTTTAAGATAACAGTCTGCTGGATGGAATTTGGAGCAGATTATCATAATTTGCTTAATGATTTGGTAATATTAAAAACTTGGTTTCCCATAACGCCTTTTATTTTCACATTACGGTCAGTAAAAATATTATAATCATTTAATGTAAGATAATACCTACATTTAAAATAAATAAGTGTTCATTTTAAATGTTTGTTCTGTTCGTGTCATAAGGAAATGAGATTATTATACAAAGAATTCAAATTTTTAAAGTTATGAATTAAAACTTTACATTTCAAATTTTATAAGACTTGGAATAATATTTTATGTTTCATCGGAGACTTTTCAAATAACTTATATTGAGAGTTAGTCATAGAATTTTAACGATACCAAAATAGAGTTATGCAATATTAACGCTAACAAAAGTAGAAGTTTAAATGAAACAAAGATAACTTATTTAATTTTTGTTATGAATTTTCAAATAATTTGAATGTATTATGAACACAGGCTCTTGAAAGGAATCTGCTAAAGACATAAAAATGAAATTTATGGTCACAAATTTATTTTTTATAAAAGAACCTTTGAAAAATATATTACTTTTTCAGTATTTTAACTTAAAAAATTATTTTAGTTAATATTTCACAAATAGCCCATTGATATCGTGGTACTTGGATTGTTATGTCACGAACTCAGAGACAACTATGTTACTATTAAGTAGTGAGTTAAAGTCCTCATTCCACTAAAGATTCACTGAGGAATTGATGCATTGCAAACTTATCTAGACTTAGAATTTTCATTGGGGTATGTGTGTGTGGTGCGGAAGACTGGAGATCTAGGTATCAATTGAAGTGTTGTCCTGAGAACTTAATCGTGGGCAGAAGTACGGGTTTTCTCGCTTTTTTTTTCTCTAAGAGTAAAGAAAATAATTAAATAATTTGCGATGTAATAATGCCCTTTCTTTTTAGCACTTGGAACCAAAGATATGCTATTGTTCATCTTTTTGCCGAGAGGAATTTTTTACAAAATTACCTTGTAATGCTGCTTGTCGGTTACTGCTTCCCTCTATTGCCCCTTGTCTACTCGCGGACCCGGCTAGATGTGTGGGTAGAACAGAATAATCAGTCGACATGATTCACTCTAATTATTTTATTGACACAAGATATCAAGCAAGCACAATAATAATCCAATTAAGAATAATGATCAGTATGTAGAACGCGAAGGTGAGACTCGTTAGCCTGGGGATAATATTACGGACCCTTAACTGATTCCTCGATAACTTATACAATCTCAATATCAACTACTCCACGCACTAATAGGCTAAACTTCTATTTAAATAAGGATCACGATATCTGTACTTTTGTGAAGTCCTACTGTTGAGACCTTGAAGGTAATCTTTAACTGGATTCGATCACCTCCGATTGATTCTCTCTTGGAATTCTTCAATTGCTGCTTTTATAAACTTGGATTTGCACTTAATAAATTCACGATCCACCACTCACCAACTAACTCTAAAACTCACGAATACAGAATTTATATTATATACTTAATTTGCATAATCACTTTTTCTTCCTTCGGTGAAAGTTGATTGGTAAACATATTTCCCCAGAAGAGTCCCCAAGGGGTTAGTCATAGACGCGTATAGATCCGTCGAACACTGTACGTAATTTTTAATAAGGACTTTTAAAAACGTCAAATAAAGTGAAGAATTTATACATATTTTACTAAAACTGGATCTAAAAAAAGGCTATTATGCAGTCACATATACCTAAAATAAGAACATTTTAATGGGTTGTTTATGTGAGATAATTAGTATGAAGCGTTCATATAATAAGAATCAAGAAAATCAATTACAAAGATTTGTTCGGTAAACACAATTTCATTAATATAACTTAGCTATAATCCCTGAACTAATTCTTTTATTTCAGTCTTACATGGAAGATCACCTCAAAAATAAAGACAGATTAGACCGTGAATGGGAAGCACTTTGCGCTTACGAAGCTGAACTATGCGCAACATCCGCAGCCACACAGCCGCAGAATATCAAGAAAAATCGTTATACCGACGTACTACCATGTGAGTATTGCGTATTATAATCTAATAGATACTCTAATAAATGTATATGAACATAGATACAGTTGCAGTAAGTGGAAAGATTAGTGAAAGAAAAATGCCGAATTCCACTATGTTGCAGTTTATAATATTTTTGTGCATTTTAAATTGCAGTGTAGTAGACTTTGGTGTTGCTTCGTTCTTCACGTTCTAGTCAGGAAGCTCTGGTCTAGTCATTCTAGTAAGGAATTTTATTGTTTAATGCAACATTTAAATGTTATAAAGAAGAAAATAATTTTCTAAATTAAAGATTTTGGTTTTTATTCAGAGTTTATAATGCTTCTGAGCAGCTGTCATTAATTTTATAAATCGTTAAGCATTAGTCTTTGTGTGATATTTTTATTTCCGGTAAAATCGGTAATTGGAAAATTGCAAGTTTTGTAAAACTTAAATTAAATAGCTATTTTTGTACAATATAAAAGGGTACAATTTAATTTTTTTTTAGATTTCAACTCTCAAAAATTTACTTGGAATTTTAAAAATGTAATTTGATACTTTTGGAATTAAGCAGTTAGATACACTTTATTTCATAATGAATAATTTTCATTTCATTATACTTTTTCTAGTTAAATTATTTAAAAAAAAATCGATATAAAATATAGTAAAAAAGTAATAAAGGCAAAAGATATATATTTATAGATTCACCTAATATATTAGGTGTGATTTGTCTTATAAAATATTACGGAGAATAACTTCATTGTTTAAAAAAACCTTAGGCATAAATATCGCTAGAACTCAATACAAAATCATGCAATAAATACCTATCGTATATTCCGGCGTATTAAGCGAGCTATTAATTCAAAAAAAGATCAAAGTTTGAGGATGCGCGCTATAAGCCGGATATAAAAATAGCTTTAAAATAAAGAAAAGATGATTATATAAGAAATTAGATTTCTACATATATCTATGTAAATACTATTTATTTAAAAGAAATGGCATATTATTAGATAATTTTAGTTATTGGATCATATGAACAAACTTCGTTTTATTAGTATTCCGTTACATCTTCAAATTCTGTTTCGTCTTTTCACCATAAACAAATAACAATGTTCCATTTCATCTAGATTATTAAAAATATATTACGTCTTTAAATTATTATTTAATTATGCCAGATTTAATTTTATGCCATGTTCTTATTATCAATTTGCACACTATCCCTAGAATTTAAATATTAAGCGTTGTCCTATGTATTTCAAGTATATGCGTAAAAAAGATGCGCGTTATACTCCAAATATACCTAAAAACTTAAAAAATGCAGCTTGAAATATAGGGGCATGCAATACACCGAAATTTTTGGTATCAGCTTTAATAAACACATATATTATTTCCTGAAATGATTGAATGACTTTCTTCTTTTGACTCCACAGATCTTTTTCTCTAAGTTTTCAAAATTCAAACAACACTCCTTTTATTATGATCACATTTAAGCTTAGTTTAAAAAATTGAATTTCCTGCAAGCAACAGAAAAAAATCCACTTTATTATATTTAGCAAGACAACTTTTTCCACGTTTACATTGAGAAAAGAATAGACAACTACATTTTTCTTGTTTGTTCTCTTGACTTTCTCTTAACGCTATTTTTGCATTTTAATCCCGTTTCTTTCAGCCGTAGTAATCCTCTTTTCTCGACAAGCTTTTGGTAGAGTAAAAGGAATGTAAACTACAAAGGAAGCGGTAAATTGGTTAGAGTTTCAGGTAACAAATTAATTAAAGCCCCCTGCACTTTCAATGAAAGCTGTTCGCGTTTATATTATCGTTTTCTCCTTCACTAATCGAATCTGTATAAAATTACGATTTATTTTATCAGTATTAGAATTACATTACCCTAATTTTTAATATTTACCTTTCGGTATTCGGCAACTCATAAAAATGGAATCTTTCGCCTAGTTTAACAGATTTTTAATCTTTTTGGAAATTTCATCTCCTGGGGAAACTTTTTCGGAGTTATTAATTTGGAGAAATTTAAAACCATTAATGCGCTATATTAATTAGTTTTTTTTTTATTCTCTAACCATTCTTTGAAGCTAATAACTGTAAAATTAATTTCATTTTCTGATGGAAATCTTGCTTTTGTTTGTTTAAGTTGAGGATTTTAAATTAAAAATGAAAAAGATCCTTACTGTGGTTAGGAGCTTTTGCTTCTTATAAGGTTATTTCATTAGAAGTAGCTATTAAATCTTATATTATGTTTAAAGTTTAAATTATTATTTTTTATATAATTTTTATCTCATTTAATTAAAATTCGACGCAGCTCTTTATTATAATTAATTCAATATAAATTAAGAGACTTAACACACGGAGACTCCAATTAAAATTTTCTAAGAATGTCTAGAAGTTTTCATACGCAATAATTTTGAAGGCAAAACAAGACAATTTTCTCAAATGATTTTCTTAATAGTATCTTTACTTCTCAGTTCTAAATTAATACTTTTGAATTTAATAACACAGAGCAAAATATATTAATTAATTTCGAATATGTAGTTGAGTTATTGAAAAGACTAAGATTTTTGTTTGAAAATGCCTTCCCCCTGTGAAACTAAGTATATTTGATTTATTTTTGAAAATTTCTATATTTTTCCTTAATATCGCAATCTATTGATACTAGAATATTCCTAACAAAAAATATTATTTTTCTAAACTTTTACTATACGAATCCATATATATTACTTCCCTTCAAAAAACAAAGTTCTAAACTTCAAAATCAAAACTTAATTTCGTAAAAATTGCTAAAACTCTTTATCAATACTACTCAAAATCATCAATCCATCTAAAATATTATTCACATAAGGCACTATTTTTTCTGAAATGTCGTCGGAGATTATACGAAATATTTTCTTCCTGAATAAATACGCTTAAAAGCATTTTTGTCTTTTATCGATATAAGACCTATATATCTATATATTTCTCTTTCTAGTTCAATTTAATTCAATGAGAATATTTAGGGCCAAAGGAATTGCAACAATAAAATTAATTTTTATTTATATTTAAAAACTGGATTTAAAATCTTACATTTTTTCTTAATTAACTCAAAACTATGTAAAATTTTAAAATTATA
The DNA here is from genome assembly GCA_019973975.1 of Trichonephila clavata. Classification (NCBI taxonomy): domain Eukaryota; kingdom Metazoa; phylum Arthropoda; class Arachnida; order Araneae; family Nephilidae; genus Trichonephila; species Trichonephila clavata. The sequence goes on along the minus strand of BMAO01021206.1, from coordinate 70,956 downwards.
TTGAATTAAACAATGATCATACTGGATTTTTTTTTCTTTCACATGAAAAGAGCCTAGAATTTTTTTTTATTTCTAGAAAAATAATTTTCTGATATAAATAAAACCAGAATTTTAGGAAGCTGGGATGTAGATTTATTTCTATGAAATTAACTCGATTGTTCGAACTATTTCTTAGATGACCACTCCCGTGTTATTTTGAATGAACTATCCAATGTCTCTGGATCAGACTACATCAATGCTAGTAGTATCGTAAGTATAAAGTTTCTCTTTTATATTACACAAAATTTTAAGAAATTAAGTTATAAGTAGATTAATGGAAAATGACTTTAGGACAGTGCTTCGCAAACTTTCAATATTTATTACCGAATATTTAATCATAATTTTCATCGTGCTCCCTTCCATACAATAACAATGAACTGAATTCAGTATAAACTTTGACGCTAAAGCTACAATACGACTTTAACTTCTTAAGTGCCACCAGCGTATATATACGTCTCTCTCAGCCAGAGCATCACTTGCCTCGGACGTATATATACATCTTTCAGAAGTACGACTTTTCTGTGCACTGCTATCCATAAAATTATTCCGAGGGCTTTGGAATGCAATAAAAGGACCTTGGCAGTGTTTGCGAAGGATTTACTTATTTTGGAGAAGGTTTTGCTTACTTATTTCTTTTCATCCCTCCTTCCTTAATACATCAAATACGTGCTCCTCCGTGGCAACTTCGCGAATCACGCAACTTTTAATGGGCAGTTAAAGGATTAATTATAAACTGTTCAAATTATCAAGCTAAGTGTTAATTTTTGTAAAAGTTTTATTTATGACAAGCCCATGGGATCACTGGCAATTATTAAATTTGTTCTTAGTATTTTTAAATTAATTATCAAGTATATTGTGCAGCACTGATACATTTATAAGTGTATTAAAGCAGTGAAAATGCATTTTTTATATTTAGTTATGTCAGAATATATTTTTTGTTTACTTTCAGTAAATTGATAATTTTTTAAAATAATCCTTTGTTTTCAACTTTTGAATATGCTCGCTCCCCCTCATAAAGTTATCACGTCCCCCTAGGGGTGCGCACCCCTCAGTTTGAGAAACTGCTTTAGGGGATAATGCTAAATGCTTTTGTCTTTCTTAGATTCTTTATGTCAGAGAGAATATTGAAAAAATATCTTCTGGAATGGTACGAATAGGATTATTAATGTTTAATTAACAAAATGTTTAACTGTTTCATTGCTGCATTAGCTGACGTTCAAGCGAAAATCTGTAAATAATCAAGCTAATAAGTTTAACCAAAACATGGTAAATAATTCTTCAATGATAAATTTCATCACAAAGCAATGCAGAAACTATTTAAGTTATCGCTGATGAAATAAAGAAAATTAACAATCATGAAGTATTTTACTCAGTAATTAGAGTTACATTGCTATCATTTTCTATTCCAATACAATTTCATAGAAATTTTTTCCAGTCAAGCTTTCTTTTTTTTTAATTTCACAGACGGATCATGATCCTCGTAACCCGGCTTACATTGCTACTCAAGGCCCATTACCACAAACTGCTGCTGATTTCTGGCAAGTAAGTACTTGAAAGAACTCTAATATTCATTTTCATTAAAGTGTCATTCATTTGTTTGATAAACATGACAACGTAATTTCTTCTCGTAGATGATCTGGGAACAAGGAAGTGTTGTCATCGTGATGTTGAGCAGACTCATGGAGAATGGTGTGGCCATGTGTCATCGTTATTGGCCCGAGGAAGGTAGTGAAGTCTATCACATCTACGAGGTAAGAATCAATGATTATTAAGAAAGTATATTTTTATAGATATAGAGATGAAACGCAAATTCTTAAAAGAGCAAAAGTATTAAATTATATAAAGTGCGAAGATATAAAATCCAATTCAAAATTTCAAAGATGAATTAAAATAGTTTTAAAGTATCCGAACATGTTCGGAGTACTTTATAACAAAATAGCATACTAAAACATTATAAATGCTCTTTTAGGACTCAATACCAATAAATATTACTATTAAACTATCAAAATTTTAAATATATTACCTGAATTTTACAAAAATCACAACTATAAGAAATTTTAGCAATATTTTTGAAAAACTTCAAAGCAGTTAGAGAAAAAAAGTAATAAACATATATTAGTAAAAGTATTACTAAAACAAATTAGATGCATTTATCTAGAAAATGTAGTAAAATTTTAATTTTTTTATTAAAATTTGAAAATTTTAGAACTGATTGAGTAAACATTATAAGAAATGTTACATTTTTTATGAGACCATTATTTAAATAACAAGCCATAACTCAAAAATAATTCATACAATAAGAAATATTTTAGTACATTCTCTAGAAAATAACATAAATATCAGGGTCAAAAAGTTTTATAGAAACACATTTGTAATATTTTGAGTTATCAGACTCGCATGATAGATTTTAAGTAATTTAAATATCCACTTCTGGGAGATCAAAAACCCACTTCCGGTTTTTCTAAATTTATAAAACTGATTGTAACTTGGCCTTTAGGTAGTGTAGAAGCAAAACAAAGCATGTTTCGTCAATTCAAAAAAGATAGCTCTATTCAATAAAATAAAAAACAAAAATATCTGTCTTAACTGAATTTGGTCATTTTCAACGTATTCGGATACCTTAAATTTAGTTAAAAGATTTATAAATTATCGAAATACAACTTCGAACTTTGACAGAAAAACGAGGTTAAACCAGCTTGAAGGTACCAACCTTCCCCTTTTTGCAATTGTCAGGCTAAAACGAAAATATCCAGATTAACAACATTTTTGAAAATTTAAAAGTTAAACATGTGCTGTACAGATATGTACACGACAGTGTAAAAGAAACAATAAAGCAATTTCCTTTTTATCACATTAAAATATTCAAAGGCTCGAGAAGTCTTTGTGCATTAAATAATCTTTGCTTAACCGATTCCTTTTTTGAGGAAAAGATAAAACATTAATGCTTAAAAAGCTAGTTCTTGCTACCTTTTAAGATTGAGAAAAAGTGTTTGTTTTCCGATTATCATGTTTCTTTTGAATAAATGTATGACACGCTTGCATTACACATTACATTTAATTTGACTTCGATGTAAGAGTTTTTATGACTCCTGGCAAATTTTGATTAAAATAAACAAATAGCAGAATTTTAAGAAGTATTTTTTTATGAATTTTAATGTTTATTCAAAAAGAATGGATGTCAGAATAAACTAATTGCAAGGCAGGATTCGTCACACCATGCTTGAAAAGTAAAAAAAAAATTAATGAGCGAAAATGTTTTTATAAAATTAATTTATTTTCTCATTAATTTTTTGCTTTGTGACGATACTTTTTTAACCTTCCAGATTTTTTGTGAGTGAATACTTTTTATAGTATATCGATCTTAATGTGACGAGTAACTGTAGTTTTCATATTATCGTAATTAAAACTAGTTTTTATGATTTTTTTTCACAAATAGTAAGATAAAATAAGAATCTCATTAACAGAGTAGTTTTTTTGCTACCATAAATACCAAATTGTTGAAACAGTTCTTCAGTGAAATCTTAAATTTATGTCATTTAATTATTTAACTACGTGAAAATTTTTTTATCATTGTGTTTATTTTTTAAACAGGAGCAGAGGTTCGAAATTATGAGAAAACTGAGAAATAAAATATTTACTTAATTTAACTTCTAAAAAATATGAATTTATTGACATTTCTAAGGTATAATTTTTATGTTTGTAGTAATGCTTTTTAAAATATCTAAGTTTAAAAAGTTTCAAATGTCGGCTAAGAAAAAAAAAAGAGTTTTAATGATGATTAATGAATATGTAAGGATATTAAATTAAATTTATGACTTAATAAAGCTCTGATTAATTACAGATCCTTTCCTACTAATTGAGACATTTATCTGCAAATTAACACGTTGCTAGTTTGCGATTATATTTCAATGAAAATATTGTTAAAACTTTTAGAATAATTTACACTTTTCAGAGGTTTTTTTTGTATCTATCCCTTTCTGAATTAAAAAAAATATTTTAATATATTTTTCTATTTTGCCTATACTTTAATAAGATGGTAAGGGAAAAGGTAATGGTAAAACGGTAATTTATGTTTTTATTGGGTTGAAAGCAATGAACAAAATCTCGGGGGTAAAATAATGCATTTAATAAACTAAAATATCATCATTACAAAAATATCGGTTTTTCAAGACTTTGCAAAACAAGTACAATTAAACATTTAGAGAAACAACTTACAGTAGATTTTAGTTAAATACAGTCCAGGATTTTTGACAGAAATGTGGGAGATCCTAACTGGTTCGGATCCGGGCTCTCTCTCTCTCTGTTGTTACAAACAGTGGGCTCCCAGTTCACACAACTGATACACTTGTGTTCATAAAGTGGTGACATTTATATTTACTTTTGGGAAATATAGCGTGTGTTACAATGGTAAAATTCAATATTTAACTCTTAATCTTCTTGCGTATATGCAGAACATATTGCTATTCCACGTCGTTTTAAATATTAATATCTCGTAATGATTCGAGTAATCGATTTTTAAAAGTCAACGTGCTTACTATGTTTCAACATCGTATTTGCCCTTTTTGTTACAGGTCCATCTGGTTTCTGAGCATATCTGGTGCGATGATTACCTGGTGAGGAGCTTCTATTTGAAGAACCTGAGGACAACTGAAACACGCACTGTTACCCAGTTCCACTTCATCTCATGGCCAGACAATGGTGTCCCCAACTCGACCAAGGCTCTTTTGGAATTCAGAAGGTAAGCTCATTGTTCTTCTATGCATTCTAGAGCCTACCAATCTCAAGGAAATATATATGAAGTATTGTTTCGTGAAAATTTAGGGAAATCTGAAAGTAACAAAAAAATTAAAGTCCACATCTGAATGCTAGGTATAGAAAAAAAAGCATATTATACCATGGACCAATTTATAAAACAAAAAAAAGGAACCCAATTTCACAATATGTAGCCAACAGTGGAAAACCGGTCCCATGTATGTTCGAATACAATAATCATGACGATTAATGCATTTGGCGATATTTTTGACCTGGTGAAGTCTTTCAATTTGACGAAATTATAGTAGACGGTATAATACGTGAGTACCCATTTTGTTAAAGTATAGGATGATATACAAAACATAAAATGCAAATTATATTAATTAATTATTTTAATTTTGTTAAATAAAATCTTTTGCATTCGCTGCTTTTAGCATACTATAATACATCTGCTTACACGAACTACTGTTAATCCCACATCGTTATGCATGCAAAATTTTCCTTCCTCGTAAATAATGGGAGTATTTTGTTATTATTGCAACACAAAGAAAATGAGAATTTTGACTTTTTTTTTAAAAAAAAGATCACAAATTGTGTTTTGTTGTTAATAATTGTTTTAAAAATTTTAAGTTGTTTTTTATTAGTTTTCATGTTTTTTTATAAAAAAGGTCAGATATTGAATGGCGTTTCATAAAAAGTTATTTTGGTATCTTTTATACTGCTTATCTGACTTAGAGTGTGTAAGATTAAAAAAATACTAGGATTAAAGAATTTTTCATTAAAAGCTACATTATTTCAGTACCTTTAATAAAATTTATCCGAACCCCAGATTGTTTAAAAAAGTTCAAATATAAAACAGTGCATTTACCTGTGTTGTTTTATTATATCCGCGTAACAAAAAATGGATATACGATATATGATATTTTATGCTTTCCAGTTATCTATTTATTAAATAAAAAAATTTGTCCGGAAAAAACATAATTGAGAATACCGCATTAAGGAGGAAAAAAATGATTTTTTGTAAGATTAACTTACATTTAAAAAGCATTCAGCTCCTTAGAGACTTTACATGAACTGAAAGCACCCTTTTTTCCGTAACAAAAATAATCGTGCTTAAAATTTTTTAGTAATCTCTCTGCGCCCGCTTAATTAAAAGGAGAAACTAATTGATTTTAGTAACAACTTTTAAATAACAGTTTTTAGTTAGTGAAAATTAGCTTATAACAGAGGCACACTTGTATTTCCGGGCGAACTTTTCTAAAGCACTTCTTTTGATTTGAATTTCCAAAAACTATATACAGAACACTATTTAAATAAAATGCTTTCGGTTAACGTTATAAGAGGTTTATAAAATGAACTATCGTTTATAAGCTACTTAACTTTTTTTAACGGAACGCACCTACAGTTTTCCTGGAACGACGTTATATTATTTTTTTATTATTTTTACCTTTCGCTTAATGCCCGATACTTATATTTATGAGTAAAAAAAGCAAAATATGGAACAAAACGGCTTAGCATTAAAAGCGGAGTGCCAGGAAAAGAGGATTAAATTTGATGCTTTTAAAATATTCCTCCTTTCCCGCCCTCATTTTAGAATAATCATTTTTAAAAGCGCAAAGCTATCATCAACTGTCTTTTAATTTAGATTAAGAGAATATATTCATGCTCTCTTGAAAATCGAGGAACGCCATAAAAGGATTTTCATGTTTCTTTGTTCTTTTAAATATTCGGAAAAAAATCCTTTTGAATTGCAGAAGCAGTCTCTGTTAAAGGTATTTAAGCTTTTGGTTAATGTGTTTTAGAAAGTTAAAGATGCGCGACGTTTTTAAATGTTTTGTCTACAGTTTTTTTTACCTTAAGGCAATGAGGAATTTATTATCAATGACTACTTTTATCAGAAAATGTTATCGATAATTGTTTAAGCATTTCATTTTGTATTAAGCAAAGAATGCAAAGTGAGAGAAAAAATATTATGTTGTAATAATTAATTTTCTAAGTAATTGCAAAACAGTGTATTTTATGCAATTTTAATTTTAATCAGCGTATATAAAAACAATTCATTAAAATTATTCAAAAGTTTTAAGTGAAAAATTTTATTAAAATTATTAATTTTGAATTCTAATGTAAATATTCTTAAACTATTATAATAATGGAAATTAAATCGCGTGTTAAAATCACAATATTACACGGATAAAGAGTTAAAAATAAGGTAGCACTTTATTAAAAAACATTTGTTTACCAAAAATCGGAGTTTTAAAATTAATGGAAAAATGAAATTCTGCCTCTGTCTTAATGTAGTTATTTCTCGGCAAAATTAATATTTCTAAGAAACTAAATTATGTGTCTAGAACTAAGATGAAAGATGTTGCAGTTCTATATGAATCTTTATTCGTTTTATTGTTATTCAATAAATAATTTGAAAGAACTAAGAATTGTTTTAAGTTTAATAACATATTACGTAATAGAGTTTTAATAATTTATTGATAGTAGAATTTTGTTAAATTAAAAAAATTTTAGGTTATGACAATCTCAGTACGTTCAGATTACGGTTTGAAATAGAATAATAGGTTTGAGATAAAAACAGTATTTACTATAAATTTTCAATGCGCTGATATATAAATATACTTAACCTACACAAAAACGATTTCTTAATATCTGTGTGTGGAATGTATATTCACATTAATATATTTTAAATTTTTTTCTGGACATGTTATTTGAATAAAAATCTAGTTAAAAGTTTCCCTGAAGCTTTATAGTTACTTAAATTTAATACATTAACTTATCTGTACTTATTATCATTTATTATTCTTTTTTACGATTTAATGTATTATATGCGTACAGTATCTTTATCAATAAACTCAATAAAAAAATAATGGTAAATCAGATTTTAAGAATATACTCTTGTAGATTTAATCACAAAATTTTAATTTCCTTTTACAAATTAACATTTTTTTTGCTAAAATAAAAAAAAGTTATGTAAATGTAGGTAGTAGGGAGCAATTATACAAAATTGTTTTCAATTTAAACAAAAAGTTTTAATAAAAAGTCTAATCTCTAAAGTCACTTGTTTTTTCATATAAATTCAATAAGAGCAGACACAAAATACAACTAAAATGATTAAATAGTAATAAAATATAAATTTATTGCTAGCAATATTTTTTGAGTAACTTTTTAAGAAAGACTTTTCTTCCTAAGCAAATATATATATATAAGAAAGTAATGTTTTTAAAACTATATGAAAAGACAGAGAAAAGTGTTAGGAAGAGAAAAAAATAGTTCTTAAAATTTTATAAAAACCCTTCGAATTAATACTGTTAAGACAATACCTTAGTATATACATAAATTAAAAGCTAGGTAAACTTTCTTCTGAGACTGATTGCAAAAAAGGCATCTCCTTTTAAGTTGTTCAATGTTAGGAAGTTTTAAAACATTTTACTAGAAATAAATATTCTTGCGAATAATATTCCTACAAAAAAGGATTATCCGTCATAGTAAATATATTATTCTTAAAAAAAAAAGTGCATCGTACATCATTCTGCTTTTTATCGAACACTTAGTTTGTAAAATGTCTCCATGAGACATATGTGTGAAAAACCATATTCGCAACTCAAAATACCTTACAACATTTTTTGATTTATAAAAGGTGGGAAGAGAAAACTAAGTTCAAATCTCTGTAGAAATCTGATTGAGAACTTGAGTACTGAAAAAAGAGCTTTCAAGATATAAAAAGAAATATTCGCTAAACACTACGGTATCTGAAAGAAAGGCAGAAAAAAAAATCTCTAAACCAGCTTGAAGATTAAATCTCTCAAATGGCGCATCAAAGAGATTCGTCCCTAAAACTGGAAAGTCGGTTTAAGATCGATTTTATTTTTCTGGAGTCTCTCTCAAGACCAGCTGTATCAGGGATAAAAACTGGACATTGTGCGAATCGTTTTTACCGGCAAAAACCCTAAAGTGGGGGGAAAATCCTTTCTTGTATATATAGAATAGCTATAGATATATAAGTCCTTTGAAAAATGAAAGGCTCGAGTGGTTTGGACAGTTGTAATACTCATAGCTCCTTTTTACTTCAGAAGTGTATTGTATTTTAACAGTATGCTGTATGTCTATAAAAATTCTCCAGCCTTTTCTCTCTTTGTGATGTTTTTTAATTCGTGATAAAAAGCAATATTGTCAAGAAGTGATTTAAATGTCAAACATATAAAAAAGATCGAAAAGATATAAATTCTTTTCAAGGATTCGTTGTATTGATAGAGCTCTTATGTTACCAGATTTATCTGATGTTTTATTTCATTCAAATGAATGAATAATTTTTTAAACTTTCTAGTAACAATAAATGCTACTGGAAATCCAATTCTATTCCAAAGTATAATTTAGTGGTGAAGAAATTGTAAAAAAATTAGTTTTTTTAGATGTAGTTTTAAATTAATTTTTTCCCAAAATTAATTTAAAAATTAAGCTTAAAGTTAATAATATTCAGATCTGTGAATAATATGTTACCAATTTTAATAAAATCTGAAAATATTATAAAGTAGCGATTTTTCCAATGTTTCTTGCCTACTTCAAACAATTTAATGATTATTCTCTACTTATTTTAAAATAACTTTGTTTATTCTGCAAAACAGTATATTTTATCTTTTTGAGTAATTAAGTTTTAAAAATGTTAAATAAGTGAAATTTAAGTCTTGCCCGAGTATGATACTATTAAATCATGTTCTACTTGAATGTTTGTGATTATTTTAAAGATTTTATTAAAAATCACTATCACCAATAAGTATTTGGACACCCATGCAAATGAGAATACCTGCGCTCCTGTTCTAGGTCACACCATCTGTACTGAAATATCATGTATGGAAGTTTTGGCATTATTCGCATGCAATATGCCACAAAATTCAGAGCTGCCAAATTTCGAGAAGGGGTTGGTTATTTTATATCAAAGAAATGGCCGATCCTTAAGAGACATATCTAGTGAGTTAAATATTCCAAAATCAACAGGGGTTTTTGTGATTAAAAGGTGGAAGGTAAGTGGTGACTGTCAGAATATGCTACGACCTCGCAGACCAACCAGACTAAGATATAGAGACCAACGAGTGTTGTCCAAGGATATTCGGAAAAATTGCCCCAATTCGATGGCTTACATACTCCAGGAGTTACAACAAGCATCTGGGACTATTGTTTCAATAAATACCATTCGTAAGAAGCACATTTGCTAGGTTTCCATGGTCGTGCTGCCTCGCATAAGTCTTTGATTACAAAATGCAATGACTCTGCTAGGTTGAGATGGTGCAAGGTGCTTCGAAATTGGACTAAAGATGAGTAGAAACAGGTTATCTAAGGTGATGAATCAATGTGTAGTCTCTACCAGATGGATGGCAGAGTGAGAATTTGGCCTACGCCTGGAGAACCCCTTTTGCCACAATATATTGTGCCTGCAGTAAAGTTTGGCGAAGGTGGAGTTATGGTCTAAGGATGTTTCTCGTGGTATAGACTTGTACCACTCTTGATCCCAATTCATGGTAAGCTCAATGCTGACTCATACTCCATTATTCTAGACAACAGTGTGCTTCTTACGCTGTGGCAGTTTTACGCGTCGGATCATAATTACTTCCAGAATGGCAACACCAATAGTCATGTTGCGAGGTTCACTATGGATTGGTATGGTAAGAATATGGTAAACCGACTGGACTGGCCTGTCCAGACTTGAATCTCATATAAAACTTCTTGGATCAGTTGGATGGCCGAATTTAGAAGTGCAACAATCGTTTAAAATTGGCGAAACAACTTGCATTTCTTTTCTAAGTTTCGAGTGGAAGAAAATACCACTGTCCATCATTCAAACATTTGTGGAAATCATGCTCCGTAGGGTTAAAGCTGTAATTATATCAGATAGAGGCTCTACCAATTATTGCATATGAATAAATTTTGCTTCTCTCTTATATCACAGATGTCTAATTGCTTATTGGTAGATAGTATATATGCTCTTAATTTAAAAGTATTTAATTATAGCTTTCTACTACTGTTTTAAGTTCGTTTGTACTAAAATTCTAAACAAAAGATACAAAAGGTTTTGGACACATGAGAATCATCCAGAAAATAAATAATTTTAGCTATACACAGTGAAAAACCCTTTATTTATTGGACAAAACAACTCTGTTACATACCTGAAACTTACTTCACTTATCTACGTAATCTGCACCTTCATGTAAACATTAGTCGTATTTTTTCACGAGTTGCAGAATTTCCATTTTTCTGTCAATGAGTCAAGCCTTGTGCTTCTATCAGCGACTTACCTTCTTTCACTAAAGTGAGGTGAAATACATTTTTCTGAGAAAATATGGTAAAAGTTTCAGGGCGATAAAAGTTTTGGAAATAATGAACGTTTTGAAGAGAATGCAGTCCTTACTTAATTTAATGCACTTGCGGCAGAAGAAAAAAACACGGAAAATTTGAAGCTTTTGAGAAAATTCGACCAATTTTAATTGTAAGATAACATTATGTGGAGAAATGAAAGAAACTTCTGGTATGATATAAAACCAGTTTTTTTTTACAATTAAAACTGTGTTTTTTATTTTGTGTAAATGATCGGTCAATATATTCCCCTTGCATTCAATACCTCATTATTATTAATTAATACAAATTAAATGTCTATTGGGTAGCATAAACAAAATTAACTAATTAATTATACATATAATTTTCATTATATTAAAAAAATAAAAGGCTACATATCTTACATATGAAATAGAAAGTTCGAACTGCATGTGCTCGAGTTCCCGCTCATGGTTATTTTCATCAAAAATAAACTAAATTTTTAAGTATTATAATATAACCGTGACAAAAACTTTTACCTTAAATTCTTATGGAGTAAAAAGGAAACTAAAACCAAGCAATTTTTAAGTATTTCTCACTTTTTTATCGGTATATTACATTTACATATGTTTGACTAGGAGTCTAAGAAAAATAACTGAAAATATAGACGATACATTATTCAAAATTTTCAAACTGCGCCCTATTTAAAAAAAATTATCAAAATACTGCTCATTTTTCTAAGGCTCTTCTGTCTGAGAATTTTCTGAAAATTCTAGGTATGTTATCCAATTAGTTTTAAAGATGTCTGAAGTTTTCTGAGTGCTTTGTCAGTCTCAAAAACCCTTTGCCTTTAAAAATTTTAAATGCATTCTTTCAAACTTTTACTTTTGTTGATGCAAGTGTTTTCGTTTCTAAAAACATATTTTCTGTTCAAGATAGTCTTAAACTTTTTTCTAAGAACATTCATGTGTGTGTGCAGTAAAAATTAATATGAATTAATTCTGTGAACTCTAGTTATTTTTTCAAAAAAAAAATTTTAAGTTAAAATTAATATAATTTTTATGTTCTCAGGAGTTTAGCTTCAAAAATGTTAAAGTTCAGTAAAGAATCAGATTTTAAACTCCATACTAAAGATAACCTGATAATGCAAGAAATATAAATCACTTTATATAAGTAAAGTTATTAAACTTTAAATATTTTTAAAGCTTAAAAAAGTTATAATAATTTAATTTTAAAGTTAAAAATGTTAAAGTTTTAAACTGGTATTTTGCTAAACTTATTTGCTTAGAAGCAATTTAAGAATATATTCTGAAAATAATCATGAGTTAATTTTTAATATTCTTAATTTTTTATTTTTCAAAAAGTTTACAGTTTAGATGTAGTTATGAGGTTACCCTTTTAGTATTTAATACCTTCAAACTCCTTATTTGATTTAATTCTTAAAATGTTTTGTAGTTAAAATTATTTTAATACCGTAGGTAACTGACGTTTCTTCATATTTCTTTAATTATTTTTTCGTCTTCTCTACAAAACCTTTACGAATAATTAAATATTCAAAAGAGATAATCACGCTCTCAAATTCAATATTTTCAATATTTTATTGTAGTCGGGTCACTTATATTCTGGTAATTTAGTAATTGAATAAAACATATACTAAATTAAAGCAAATAAATTTTAACTTCTGATACAGAAATTTTAATTACAGAACAAAACTTTGCTGTAACACCCTTTAACTTCATTGAAATAGTTAACAGTTTAGTTAACATAACAATTGAAAATCTGGTTATTAGGCACATTTCGGGAGCATAACTCACGAAAAACAGGATTTATGAGAATTATATCAAAGGATTTAAATTAAATTTTGAAAGAAAACTAAATAGATCTTTAAAAACTTTAATGAAATGAATGTTGATGATAAATAAATTGGAGAGAAAAAACATAATGCATAAAAACATAACGGATTGAAAATATCTATAATATACACAATATCAATTAAAACTCAAAATATTTCCCTAAATGGGTTAGTAATCCTCCTCAAATCCCTCATTTATGTGATTAATCGTCAAACTTTTTATACTATAAAGGTTTATTAAGTTCTTAATCCAGCGCTTCTCAATATATCAGCGTTTTTCATAGGAGAACGTTATAACTCTATGAGGGGGGCGCGAGAATATTAAAAAGTTGAAAACTATAAAGATTATTTTAAAAAACTATTAATTTACTGAAAGTAAATAACATACATTTTGACATAATGCAAAGAAAATACACATTACGCTGATATAATACACTTACAAATGCATCAGTACTACACAATATGTATTTTATAATTAATTTAACAATACTAAGCTACAAACAAGTATAATAATTACCAATGACCCAATGGGTTTGTCATACATAAAATTATATACAACAATTAACACTTATCTTAAAATTTTGTACGGTTTATTAATCACTTAATTATAGATTAAAAGTTGCATGATTCGCGGCCCGATACCTCCGTTTTCCACATGGATGCGCGATGTATAGGAGGGAGAGAAGAAAAGGAATACAACATAAGCAAATCCTATGAAATAAGTAAATCCTTCGCAAACACACTATCAGGGTCATTTTATTGCATTCCAAAGCCTTCGGAATAATTTTATGGAGCAGTACACAGAAAAGATCGTACTTCGGAAAGACGTATATATACGCCTGGGAAAAAGCTGCGGTTGAGCGAGACGTTTATATACGCCGGTGGCACTTAAAATCATAAAGTTGTATTTTCGCTTTTGCGTTAAAGTATAGTATTATTGAATTCAACACATTGTTTTTGTACGGAAGGGGGGGGACGAAGAAAAATACGATGGAATATTGGGTCGTAAATATTGAAAGTCTGAGAACCACTGTCCTAATCACTAAATTCAGAGCTTCCACTAAATTCTTAGGGCAGCTTTTAAATATGCATTTATTCAAAAATATTAGAAATTAATAGATTTCCTTTTAAAGTTTTCAGTCATTGGTAGAATTTGAATTCCCAAAACTGATCTCCTGTATCTTTGATACTTTGTATTAACTTTCACACAAGCTTAGGACGTTGACATTTGAGATACTTTGATTCTTTGGAACCTTGTTCTCTATTCTCAAAGTTTAATTAATTTCGGAACTTTTCAAGTAATTACGACGCATAGTTCTTAACCACTGAAGCTTAAGATGAAAGCAAGAACCGTTTGATTGCTATTTTATTCTAATTTTTTTCCAGTATAATCTCTTCCAGAAATCAAACTAGAAAACTGTGATACTGTTACTGATTCGTTTTCAATCTTTTATATGAAATAATACGCTATGAATTAGATTGTAGAAGAATAATATATATATATAAATCTTTAATTAGAAAAATTATTATAATGTAAAGAATGAACTCTAAATAGGTCAAACAATGGGTTTTGCATTTGATTTCTAATACATTTTAATGCATTATCTGAATAATTTGATTTATGGCACATTTTTTCTTTTTTACTTTTCTTCTTTAAATTAAAATATGGACATTTTTATTTATTGTGAAATATATAGAAATGTTTTTGTTTTTATGGTGCTGGTAATGTTGTAACAATATAAAAACATTTCAAAATACTGCTTGTTCTCTTAATAAAATGAGTTTGAGACATATTTACTAATTTTCTTTGAAAAAATTATTCTAAATATGAATATTGTGTATGTTATTGTAAAATTTTCTAAGTATGAAATATGTGATCCTATATATATTCATCATACAAGAGCATACTATTAAAGGAATTGCTTCCATGGTGTAAATATTTTTGGAATACTGCAAAAGTTAGTGTTATCTAACAGTTTCTATTCCTATTTACAGTATTTTATTGAAAAAGAAAGTTTTATTGGCTTAATGAAATTATGTGTATATAAAAGAGAGTAGAATCCAAAAAAATATTGACGTAAAATTACTTAAAAATAAATTACACAATAAATTAATAAGAAACTTCGTAAGGTTGCTAATTTTAAAGAATTCTTTCTTATGGAATACATTTATTCTGCTTTTAAGTAACTTTAATATGAATTCCCAAAGAACATTAAAGAGATAACTATAAAAAGGAAATTTATCAATCACATTATGAATATTCCAATTTTTTTAAGTCAAACGATATAAAGTCTTTTAAAGCAATTTTTAACAGCTTTAAAATAAAAATAAAAAACTTGAAATATATTTCTCTTTCTTTTGAAACAAATAGTAAAATTAATAATTAGTGATTATTAATAATAAACCATTTTGGTAACGAACGTCTACAGAGATTCAAATCCTCTCTCCTTAATTAGGGAGTAATATTTTAAAGAATCTTCTGCAGTATAAAAATAGAAGTTTCCAGACAAACTGAATTTTAAAACGAAGATATATAACTAACAATTAACTGAAAAGGTTACTTTTGATAAATACAAATTTTTGAATAAATTAGTTCATGAAATCTTTAAGCATTCGTATTTAATAAATAGAATATTTCATGCGGTTGTACCTTAACGATTTTCCCCTGGAGCAACGAGAATTTGCATTTAAAACCAAAAATAAAAATTGTTTCTATTAATCCCGAAATTGTTAGTTACTAATCTTCCGTAACTTTGTAATTATCAGTCTAAAATTCTGTTTTAATTAACTGTCTACTTAACTTATGAGAATAATGAGTAACAAAGTCAGTCTATTGTTCATATTTATTTCTACAATAGACCATTAATTCTTTTGTTATATTGAATTAGTCTTCATATGAATGCAGGAATTAAAAGTGATTAATTTTAGCTGGCATGTGAAAAATGTTATGTTTTGTCACTGTAAATTTGCTGTCTATAAAATGCATATTTGATTTTGTTAGCTTCTTAATTAAAGCACAATTATGATTTTCTGTGAATATCAATAACAGATAACTTGTGAAATTTTTCAATTTCTTGTATTATCATTTAACTATGAACCATGAACATCGTACTACAGAATGTAAATATAAAAAATACTACAGATTTCTAGCATTTCGTTTTAAATCTGTTATAAGTACTTTATCTGATTATTTTGTTTCAATATGTAATATTAAAGAGTATATTATTCAATAATCATTTGAGATATGAAATATTTATGCCAAAGATTTTTAAATGCCATTATTTAATTCTACTTAAAATATTTAATAAATATATATAAATGTAATTATTTATTTATTTCATTCAAACTGGGTTTTCAGCAATTTAAAATATTTTAAAAAATCATTTTTAAATTATTTCGACAGTAAAAAAAAAACTTTTTATCTTTAGCTAGATAAACTTTTTAATAGTGAAAAAGCTTAAAATTTTTTTAAAATTTTATTTTATTTTGTCTTGATGTAAGAAGTAAAAGACAGACAATACAGAAAAGTAATTAATCCAATTATTTAGAAGAATCCTGAAATCATCACATTCTGTTAAAATGAGTAAATTTCCATTGAAGAACTGCAGTCATATGTAACATATTAGCATTTTGATTTAAAAAAAAGGTTTATTTATGGTTCTTGCTTGATAATTATTCAGGTGTATTGCTCAACTTATTAAAATTTAGCATTCAAAATTAGAGTAAATGAAGCCCAGAAAACCTTTTAAAGTGTTATGTTCAGTTAAAAAATTGTAAATATTACAATTATACACATATAAAAAGCCATTTTTTATAAGCAAAGTACAGTGTAGCCCTAAAATAAAAAGTGTACCTATAAAATTCCATAAATATTTTTCAAATATGTATAATTGGGAAAATCAGAATTTTTTTTCATTGAACTTCATCAAAGTTGTTTTTTTTTTAATTTTATACCTCATGTACTGCTGTGATCAAAAAGTACTCGGAATGCAGTCAAAAAAAGGACAATTTATTGGGCAAAAAGGATCACGTTTCTTCAAAGTAATCCCGTCTAGGTTCAGTCCCTTTTCCAATCCTCAGGCATACTTAAAAGTTTTAATTTTTTTTTACTCCTTAGAGGTTTGAATGGAATCTTTCCTTCATCAATAGACTCAAAATCGTTGACCATGAGAGAAAGCAGTTTCAACTGTGTAAAAAAAAATTAAGTCACATGGTGCCATATCAGGTAAATGCGGAACCTGATGAACCATGTTTGTTGAATATTTTGTCTAAACATCACGAATTATAAAGACCTTTTGAGGAGACACATTATTGTGATGCGAAACCCTTGAGTTTTCTCGTTATAATTCCAGTCATTTTGATGTTGTTGTTGTTATGCTCTCTGATCGACAGTAACATCAGATCAAGGTCCACAAAATTCATCACGGTGAAAGGCCAGAATTTTACGCCTGTCTTTAGCCTTAGCTTTGAGCACCATGTAAATGATAGTGCGATTTTGCTCGGTTCCACCCCAATTTTGAGGGAGAACACCCTGGGGGTCCAGTCATTTTAAACGCATTCATTTATGAAAACAACTCGAAACACTCACATAACAATCTGTCTAAGAAAATTTGATGCATTTTCGTAACTACGCTAGAAATTTTGAAACATAAAAAAATAAGCGACATTTCTTCACTCATAAAAAAAATATTTTCAGACTGAAAAATGGAAAACATTTCAAGGCACATTGCCATATATTCATATTAAGTACAAAATTATTTCATAAAAGTTTACAAAAACGATATCTATAATGTACGTGTATTTTTTAAAAAAATCATTCCGGATACTTTTTGCTTACAGTAATTTATATGCATGTACTCTCATGTGTAACATTAAAAGAATTTGCAAATTATGTCTATTTTTATAGAAAATGTTGAAGTAAAGGTAATTATTATACCTTTGAATATAATTATGCTTATATTAAGAATCAAATATTTAACTTTATACGTATGTGTCCGAGGAGTTGTGACAGTGGAGGGAGACATGCATACAAGAACTGTCGACAGTTATTTATGTGTGCTCACACATTTATGTGTGTCCAACACGACATTCACCTCATTTTTTACAAGAATTTGGCAATGGAAAAATGTGTAGCAGCAAACGTATACATGACGGAATAAAATAGAGAATTGTTGGGAGATTGGAGGCTGACCAATCACAAGCACAGATGTCAACATTTGGGGCACTGCAGTGCCCCATATGTTGACATCTGTGGAAACTATTTCAAGACAATGGATTCATATCAACAAGACCTGAATACTATAGACAAAGACTCGCGACAACAAACAAGTATCCTTATTTGACACTTTCATCCTGATGACACATCACTGTTGTAACGGGTTCTATTCGCGATTCTGACTAATTCTTTGAGGGAAGTACTTTTGCTGACGTTATATGGTTATAAAACCTCTTTCTTTAAAGGAAAGTGATTTATGTTTGGGAGAGTTACTACTTAAAGTCGAGTAAGGAGGAAAGTTGGTGATGGTAATTGTTGTCATGCTGAGATTAAGGCGTTAGATAGATAAGTTAATATTGGAATCAGCGTCGTTCCAGGTGAAAAAAAATTAGATGATTCGTTCAAGGATTCATATTATTCGTAATGAGCTGCTGTATAAATGATAAGTATAAGATTTATATCTTAGATTTTTAAATTGGTATTAGCACTGACTTGCTCTTCAGAGCTTGGATCGAATTTAGATAGTGATTAGAAAGTCATAGTAAGGTATATATTTTAAGAAAATGTCTCATCTTTTTTGGAGAATTCTCACACTTCAGGGGGTGAAATTCCACGACAAGGGTACTGCTTCAGTGCTCTGACGTGAGCTGTATGCCAATATTCGAACCCGAATTTAAAGGTCAACATTTATTCAAAGATTTCAAGAGACAGGGCTATCGTTTGTGTCCCGTTCACTGCAGTACACGTTTATGGTGCATGCGCGTTTAGCATGGGGCTCAAAACATAAACTTTGGGCCAGATTTCTGTGCAGCCTCATGCTTTTAACACAGATGAATCATGTTTCAATCTGCATTCTACGGAAAAAATCACTACCGTGGGGAAAGTTTCATTGTTTGGGCAGATTATATTGAAGGTCGTACAGTCCTCCTTGTATTTAATAAAGGCTTCCTTTCTTGTTATGAGATATAACGATGGTAATTTAGAGCATTATGTTTTTGACTTTTCAAGACCGCAATAGGTCCTGGGTTCTTGGTGATGGAGAACAACACTCATCCCCATGGGTTCAGCTGGTCGAACGGCAAGTGAGTAAATTTGCCGTTAGGACTGGCCAGCCAGATCTTCTAATCTTAACCTTGTAGAGCACATCTAGGACGCTCATGATAGTACAACTGTATCCTGTCATTCCCTACCGAGGGCCAACCTGGAGCTAAAAATTGCCTTACTGAAGGAGTGGGATTGACTGCCCATTGAGATATAACCCATAAGGACTCCCCTCAACTGTTTTGTCCAACATGCTGTCACGCTGAGGAACCACCTTGGCTATGAGAAGGAATCATGCCCCTTATTATATTCACTTTCAGCTATAAATCACCTAGTGGATTTTAGACATCCCTAAACTTTGAGGATTACTGATAATCATGCTATTTAAATAGTGTATATCTTTATCTGCTACAAATATATAGTCAGAGAAAATTTCATTTATATCTGTTTATTAATTTTCCAGAAATTCAACGTCATGAGCAAATTCACTTAATTTTGCACACGAATATATACATATAAGTCATAAAATGTTTCTAAAACTTTTATGAAATATAATCAATTATTATTAATAATACCGTTTCAAAGAAGGAGTAACAAATTAGGAAAAAATTAACTCTTTTATGTAAAAATTTTCTTTGAAGATAAAATTAAATCCAATTTCTTATAAATCAGAAAGCAAAGAAATATACACTGTACATAGAAAATATAGTGATATTTTAGTTGAGATACAAACAAAAATAAGAAATGATAAACTTATAGTGAGTATATCCACATATTCAATGTATCATTTTTTTAATCATTAAGCTACTTTATGGCTCCCTTGTGCTTTAGATCATAGTTTTTTTAAAGAATACGACTACCGTATAAACTGTGAAAATACCTCTGAGATGAAAGTTGGAACTCGATTGGTCAATTTTTATTTTTGTACCATGTGCAAAACAGAAAGATAGGCTGCTTTGCTAATGGTATAATAATTAACGTTGATCCTTCTTCTCCATGTATTCAAAGAGAGAGAGAAATATATGCCTTCTTCTTTCTTCTGCCCTGCCCATCTGTATTCCAGCCACTGCCTATTATACTCATTGCTATCTATTGTTTTTGTGATTGTTGCAGTTGGATTATAAGAAAATTGCATAGTCACAAAAGTGATGGATAGTAGTAGAGTATTATCACCTGTGCCTGTCTTCTTCTTCTATCAAGACTTTTCTTTAAACGGTATAATTTACATACCGTTTTTCTTTATGTCATGTTTCTATAAGATACTTGATACTGTTTTCCTTCTTTGTATATCTCTCAAAGAAATGTAGAAAAAACTATCAATATTTCCTGTTCTGTACTAAATCTTATATTTCTTTTAATCTCTTCTTCTACTAATTAGTGTTAATTTACCTTTAAATGATCTTTACTTAGTTTAGTTTCATTAAACTTATGAACATGAAATATAACAAAAGGCCTTTTACCTAATTATTAAGAAAATTGTTTCACTAATACAATGTGGACATAAGCACTAATCTCTTACTATAGATATTCTTCTGATATAAAAGTCAAATTCGTGGACTGATACTCAAAGTTAGTAAAGTTTAGGCCACATTTCTTATTCAATGGAGGTATTATAAAATACAGCTTAGATATATATTGATACATGTGCTTCTCTAACTGGAGGTATCAATACACTATGACTTTTTGAATCAAATTAGTTTGTATAGTTAGTAATCATTAATTCTTCAGAAAAATAGCCCCTTCTGTACGTAACAGTTATTAAAACAATTTTAAGTTTTGCATTTTAGTGTTAAAGCGAAATCAAAATTATAGGTAATGCTCATGTATAATTATTGAATTATCACTAAATGTATTCATGTATTTAAAAATGTCCACTTTATATTGTGATTTCTACATAAAGATGTAATAATACAAGAACAAGTTGTTCTCAGTTAGAGTAACATATAGTAATGTTTTTATGTATGCAGATAATTTGAGAATATATTAATGTGTATTCATTTAAGAAACCAAAATTCTGTACTTGATTTAGTGAAAGAATTATCTTCTCTCTTCTTTAATTGATAAAATCTTATATGTAGGTTAATGATTATAAGCTCAAGATATATTTTGTCATATGTATTTTAAATTTTATTTGTACTTATTAATTATTTATGTGTATCATAACTAAATACCTGCTACTAAGCATTTTTATAATTTCGTTTAGTATCTTATTTTCTATGCATTCATAATTAACGTAATATCAAAAAACTGTTATGCCTAACCCATTGTTTCACATGCCGTTTGTCATATGAATAACAGCAAAAATTGTACAGCTACTGCAAATATGGTAAATTTTTATTAGATAAAGATATCTGTAAAGAAGTTTTTTTAAACATAGTATTACATTGAATAAGAAAATAAAATTTCTTTCTTTTCAGTATGCATAACAAAAAATATGCTGTACGTGTCTGACAATTCAAATCTTGTAAATTCAAGATAATTTTTCTGTAAGAATTTGCATTACAATTAATTTAAGGAAAATGTATACGAAAGGAAAAATTGTGGTCACATTTTTAAAATGCTTCTTAAATCATGCCCACAAAATAGTAGGAATATTTGTATTTAAATTCCTTACGATAAATCTTGTTTTTTCAAATATGTATGCTGTCTCTAACTCTATATTTTATAGGTTGTAATTAAAAGAACACCTTTTTGTGCAAATAGTTTAAAAGTTCCCTTTTTAATTATTTTGCACAGGAACAGAAACATTTTTTAAAAACATTTCATCAATATGTATAATTATCTGACTATGAACTTCTCCATTATTAATTCACACATTATTAGCCAAACGCACTGGCAAGATAAAAAATATCAATTACGAAACTTTATTTTCATTTTATGATGAGATTAACTCTTCTCATATTTTCATTCGCGAGGAAAAGCGACGCCATACTTTGAGTGCGGTTTCATCCCAAGTTGTTTTATACCTGGAGCTTCTTCCACCATTCATAATTTGGCGAGAAACAATAACATCATTACTGCCGACATCGCCGACTATACATAATTATCGAACTAATTTAAATGTCCTGCTCCTTTAATTAAAAGAACGGCGAAAAAACCCTCCAATAAATTTAATAAAAATAACCTTGAAGAAAAGACCGAAGAACGTGATGTTTACTTTAAATAGTGAGAGGGGAGAAATATCCGGGAACACTTGGGGAAAGGTTTTATAGGAAATATATTGCTCATCAGGGAAATATGTGATGTTGAGAAAATCTGCCAATTATCTTCCTGATATGCTAGTGAAAGGATAATGCTTTTAAAAGTGTTATGAATACAAAAGGTTGTCCTTTGTGCTTTTGTCGGTATTTATGAGGAGCGAATTCCTTTTCCTATTATGAGTTTCCAAATTCGTTTTCAGTATTTCTATTACAGTGAAGGTAACTTATTTAGAGATCTTTTCACGAAGAATTGCTTTTCGTTGAATGGGGGAGAGGCATTCTTTAAAGATTTCTTTTAGAGAAAGTCGAAAGCTGAATGCAGGCAGTAGTGTTTGTGGTTGAAATATCTTACATTTTAACTGCGTGAAAGTTCGAGATGGATTCAAGTATTTAAATTAGATTTATTTCGATGATTTTGACTAGAACTAATAATGCCTGAAAGGTAATGTGAATGGTTAAAAGGACAGAAATATTGCTCTTTTGTGATGCATGCAGAATTTGCTTGAGTGTATATTTATTAACAATCTCAATAATTAAAACGTTAAAATAATTCATTATTGAAGTTTTAAATGCATGTAACTGTTTTTCTAAATGATTGCTTGATTTTAAGTTTTTAATGAAAAAAATAAATAAAGGCAAAAGTAAGGAAGGAATAACTAAACAGAAATTTAGTAGGGGGAAATTTCACAGTTTTAGTGATTTTTTTTAGTTGCAGTTGCATGAGTCTTTGTATAATAAACTAAATTCAAGCTATTTACAGTTTTTACAAAAAACAAAATTTGAGATGTATGCACGTTTTTCATTATCTAGAATTCAAATATTTATTTAGACCAAATTCAAGTCATGTAATAGACAAATCTACGCAATAAATCAAGTCAATTTTAAGCCACTTTAAAATATTTAATAACTGCAGTATAAAATATTAAGTTTGATATGTTAATGCATTTTAATTACAAATGAAACTAAAATTTTTGTAGGCTATAAAATCAAGATTTTAATTAAAATTTATGCTGAACAGTTATTTGTATCATAAAAATTAAGGCATTTTATGTAAAAAGTTAAAATTAGAGCCAGGTATAAATGTAAGAGTTATTTTAAAAAGGAAATTTAGAATGCATTTCCTAAGTAAATTTTACTAACAGCAGAAACATAAAAATAACTCGTTTAATAACCCTTGAATTTGTATGAAAACTATGATAATGAACTGGTAAAAATTAGCTTAAAATAATTTTCTTATTTGGTATGTGATGAAATTAATATAATTACATAATCTACGTACACAATTTTTTGTCATTTTTCTCCCTCTATTGTTCAAATTTCTTTTAACTAATATGTACATAATTTATTAACTTCATTTATGTCCCTTATAGTTAAAGTTCAGCAAATAATACAAATGAATAAAACCTTAATTCAATCTTATTTTTTATTTATTAGTATAAACTACCATTAATTAACTTCAGTATTTTTTTTATTTATCGATTAATAATATTAGTTATACATGATGTATCCTTAAATTTTATTTTCCGTACAGATTAATTTAATTCTTAGAAATTCTTAGCAGTTGAACGTTAACTATAAGATCTACTCCGGAAAGAAATTCTTATTAATCAGAAAAATTCTTCTTGCCATTATTAAATGGAATTGTTTAACTATATTTAACTTTCTTTGCTATTACGTAAATACATATGAACATTATTTTTGCAATTATTAATCTTACATTGTTTTAGTAATAATTACGCGAAATTGTTTTTACTCTTTTTTTTCTTTTATACTTTGATTTTATTAAAACTAACAATGTATGCTTTCGTCATTAGCAACTAATTGTATATTGCTAGACATATAGTATAGTTTCCTTTTAACTTCACCGTCATTTTTTTTCTAAATATCTCATAATAAAAGCGTAAAAAGAAAACTTAGAACTAGAATGAATACATAAAGTGAGTTTTCCTGTTCTTATAAAAAAGATCTTCATCAATATAAATCTACATTACAATACATTAAGGTATCCGAACACGTTCGGAGTACTTTTTAACAAAATAGCATACTAAAACGTTGTAAATGCTCTTTTAGGACTCAATACCAATAGATATTACTATTTAACTATCAAAATTTAAAATAAATTACCTGAATTTACAAAAATCACAACTAGAAGTGAAATTTAAGCAATATTTATGAAAAACTTCAAAGCAGTTTGAGAAAAAAGTAATAAACATAAATAAGTAAAAGCATTACCAAAACAAATTAGATGCATTTATCTGGAAAATGTACTAAAATTTGAATTTTTTACTAAAGTTTGAAAATCTTAGAGCTTATTGAGAGAGAGAGAGAGAGAATAAACATTAAAAGAAAAGTTACATTTTTATGAGACCATTATTTAAATAACAAGCCATAACTCAAAAAGTATTTATACAATAAGAAATATTTTAGTACATTCTCTAGAAAATAACATAAATATCAGGTTCAAAAAGTTCTATAGAAATACATTCGTAATATTTTGAGTTATCAGACTCACCTGATAGATTTTGAGCAATTTAAATGCCCACTTCTGGTAGATCAAAAACCCACTTCCGGTTTTTTAAATAGATAAAATTTATTGTAACTTGTCCTCTAGGTAGTGTAGAAACAAAACAAAGTATGTTTAGTAAAGTCAACAGATAGCTCTATTCAATAAAATAAAAAACAAAAATATCTGTCGTGGCTGAATTTGGTCATTTTCAACGTGTTCGGATACCTTAAAATGCGTGTAAAGTAGCTTAAATATATATCATAAAATAGCTAAATACACCCATATATCTAAATATAACAAGTAGAAATTCGTTAATAGATTTTTCTAGAAAAAATGGAAGTTTTCAAGTTCTGCAGTCATTTCCATACATCGCAAAGCTGCATTGCTTCAATTCTCCTCTGTATGATTATTTCAAGATTGTCAGAGAGCTTCGTTGCAAACGTACCTGATTCCAAGTCATCTGTGGTAGGGCAGCATTAATAATGCGTGACGTAATCTTTAAAATTCGAGATTCGTTGTGCATTGTTAACGCTGCACTTCCGCATTAATCAACGTCTATATCACTGATGAAAGTTGCGATTGTTTTCTCCGATGAAGAACTGAACGAAGACTGTTTCAAGTAACTGATGAAGAAGATTCAAGATCTCTATAAGAGAAAAAGCATTCTAATAATAAAAAATATAAATTATATCAAATATCAAATAATGCGCTCTTCACCGAGGAATTTATTCCTTCTATTCAGAGTCATTTAAAGGCTAATCACTTTCATCCCAATTTTATACTTACCCAGTTTCTAACTGGGCATGGAAACTTTAAAGCCTATTTGAAACGCTTTAATTTGTCGCCTACTGACCAGTGTTCTTGCTCCAGTGACACAGTCCAGGATGTCAAGCATCTAATATTTGCTTGTGCTAAATTCTCTTCCGAAAGACGTACTCTCATGAATTGCCTACAAAAGAACAATATAGCGTGGCCTCCTCCATTCTCTGCCTTTGTTCAGAGCAAGTCTTCTTTTACATCGTTTTGTGCATATATTAATACCATTTTTTCTCGTATTGTTTAGATTGTAAATTTAAATTATTTTAAATTATTTTATTATTTATTGTGTGTTTGCTAACATTTACTGTGTATGTATCTGTTGTTTTTTTGCAAGTGCGTATATATATATATGTGTGTGTCTGTGTCAGTGTGTATATTCTTAAGTTTTTGTGTGTATGTATGCTTTTTAAGCATTTGTATTTGGAAAATCTTATTCTGATCACACATGTACTTCCAAACCTTCACAATTGTATAATTTTAATTACTAAATGTCTCCGTTTTTGCATGTGAGCAATCTTGTATTTTGTTCTGTGCATCCCTTATTGTTTCTTTTTACCTTTTGATTCCCACTTTTGCGTGTATCCCTGTACTTAAAACTTCCTACCACTATTGATTGAGTATTGATTTACGTTTGTAAGCCTTGTGTTATACTTGTTGGCCCACAAGGAGTCTACCTAGAATCTCAAAAAAAATAATAATAATAAATTTATGCATAATTAATTGATGAGCATAATTCAAAAAGCAAACACTAAATAGACATTGCAATCATAATTTTATTAACATTAAATGCTAGTATTATGTGTATATTTATAGTGCTTTGGTAAGAAAAAATTTAATATCGCACAGAATTATTTTTATTTAAGACGTATTTAAATTTTGTAACTTTCAGTTAATTACACATTTTTTGTAAAAATTATAAGTACTAGACATAGAAGTGTTGATTCAATGAACAAATTACTTTATAGTTTTGATTTTTACATATGTGGAACCGAAAGATAAAATTTTATCAAACATTACTCTTTGATCAGTTTTTCGTGAATGTCATATTAATGTCGTTACGTGGATATTATCTGTTGTGTTTGTTGATCCTGTTTTAACAAATCTACTTACAAAATACACAGGGCAAGGGAAAATTTTGCATCCATGCACATTGAATATTAATGCAACTAATTTATTCTATATGATCTGAATAATAATGTAGCTTTTAATAAAATAATATGTTTTAAAGTTATATCATTGCAAAATTGAGCTTTATTTTGAAGAAATATTTTAATTATTTTGCATAGATTACTATTTTTAGTTACTTAAATTTCTTAAGTACATTTTATTAAGTGATTAAAAGAAACTTTTTCATCATAGATAAATTGAGATATAGACAAAAAGTTAGTACTACTGCATTTTCTTCATGTAATATAATATTTCTTCTTGTATATGTCAATAAGTTTGATCAAAAAATAGCGTTCCTATCCTTATATATATGCATTGATGAATCCATCCTTTTAATAGAATATATTGCGCTGAATTTTCATGTTCATTTTAAAATATAACCTTGCCTTTGTTCTTCAAAAGTATTTCTGAAAAAATAATATTAAAAAAATATATTTTCCAGAGAAATTTTTTAAATCATTAGAGCATCCCCCCCCCCATTTTATAGCAAAACTCTTAAGAGGAAATGTGCTTTAATACCTTACTGTAATTTAATACCTTGATGGGGGTATTATCATTAGTGGTTTAAATATGCTTATGGAAGTTTTTTATGATAATGATAATAATAGGAAATAGGATTTTACGATTTAGTGATTGTTGTTATACCACAATCAAAAAAAGACATGCCAACTATCATATAAATAAAAATAACATATTCTAATTAGTACAACAGAAAACACTAGAATTGATGTAAGAAATAGTTCTTTAAAACTTGTGATTATTTTTAATTAGTTAGCTGCTTTTAATTATTTTTTATAGAGTAGTTCTGATATAAACGAAAATTGAAAGAAAAAGTATTGATTTTATCCTATTTTATAGGGAGAAGGACAAGTAATAGACTTCTAATCATTTAAAAGTCATTTGTTTTCTTTTTTTAAAGAAAATCTTCAAATATTTCTCAATGGATTAGAACTTTTAAATTTTTTAAAACATTAAACATTTAACAAAATAATTATGATTTGCATGCTGATTAACTTTAAGACTAATTCATTAAGTTTAACTTTACTAACAACTAAAATTAAATAAAATAAACTTTTTTGACAAAAATTATTGTATTATTTTTTAAGTTTCCTTTATATGCTAGTTTGAAAAAGGCTTTTTTTAGACATATGGAATATTTTTAGGTGTTTTTAGTTTTTTGGCCATGAGGTGTTTTTAGTAAGCATTTTGTGTCTCATAAATGATAATCCGTTCTCAGATAAGTCTTGTCAGCGAAGAATTTCTCTAACTTTTTGTTATTTTATAATATAATCCTTTAAAAGCCCCCTCTAGATCATTTTTACTGAATGAGAGTTCTCGATACAATCTAATTAATTGACATTCCAATTTCTTTCTGCTGTCCATTCACATTGTACATTAAACCGCTTTACTCTTCTATAACTGGATTTATAACCTGTTCCCTGCTATTATTTCAATTAAAATATCATCAACTTTTCAAAAAATGGAGTGAAAAAGATTTGTTGAGATCTTTTAATTTTTATCATTTTGGATTCTGCCAAATACAAAAAATACTGATATATATTCTAGAATTATTACAATTTCGTAAAAGCGCATTTAGCTTATTGTACCTGGAGGGTTAATTTTAAATCTTTAACAAGTTTCGCTCCTTAATCTCTTTTTTTTTTCATATTTACTTTTATGAGCCCCAATACCAAAAAGATAATAGATTTAGAAATTTTCCTCGCAATAATTAAGTAATTTGAAATGTCAATTTTTAATCATACTTAAGCCAATTTAAGTAAGTCGATTCTTTTGACTCATGTGAAATAAAAAAGTGTTGATAAGATTACCTCAAACATTTTACTCCGTTCAAATGATTTACGTTTAAACTAATTTTAAGGAGAGATAGTGAGAAAATTAGATTTTACTTCACTGAAATCACTCTCAAAGATCGTAGGGGGAAAAGCCATATTTTAATCTTGACGAACTTGCTGAAAATATTTATTTTTATTTTACATCAGAATTTGTTTATTTTTATGTGATTTAAAAGATTTTCACATAAATATTTTTTTTCTTCCATAGGAAAGTGAATAAGTCCTACCGTGGGAGATCCTGTCCAATTGTAGTTCACTGCAGGTAAGTTAAATTTTCAAATTAAAATAAAACTTAGAGTATATCCGACTACCCTAAAATTGGGAATTTTGCCAAAAATTGACACATATTTTTATGATTGCATTTTATAGGCCATCTTATTAGCTTTATAAAAATACTAAGTTTATTATTTCCCTTTCCCTAGAACAAAAACTACAAGTGTTTTAGTAAAAGCAGATGCCATTACTTTAAGCAAGATGTCATAATTTAAAACGTGTTTTACTCGAAATGTGTTTTTTTTAAATGCTCAAACGCAGACAGCTATTGATGAAAAGTTTTAAAAACAATTAACTGAAATTTTTTGGGTATGTTCTGTATAATAGTAGAAGTGTTTTAACCTTCAGATTTATCAATCAATGTTTTATTACAACATTTGCAGTCCCTTATGTTAATATAATCAATGTTATTTTAAGCTATTTCATATAATAACTAAGATAAAAGGCTCTAGTTTTTGTAAAAATTAAAATATCTCTTATCCTGAAGGTCATTTCAGAAATGAATAACACTGCAACACATCTGAATTGAAAAATTGTTCATAAGCTTTTGGCACAGAATGGGCCCGTTTATGTTATTTTCTTTTATTTAATTTTTGCCAAAGTTTCCCATTTTAGTAATAATAATTCCTTTTTCTCTTCTTAATTTTTGCGTATTTTTCTTAAAATGTACTAAACAAATTTAAAAACCACAAAAAAATCCTTACATCTCCATTTAAAAAAAAAGGTTTCGCAAGTAGTCGGAGACCTTAAGTCAGTATTTCATTTTATTTACTAGTATATAGTAAGTGATAATATCTATAGAATTTCTTCAGCTTTTGTCTTTTTTTACATATTATAAACCTATTTATTTTTAACGAGGTTAAAGCTTCAAACTGAAAAAATAGTTTAGAGCAAAAGTGACTTTTTTTTAACATTTCTTGAACATCAAAGAAACATAAATAGCTGCAGTCCATTTTGCTGTTTTTTAAAAATTACAATTAAGCATTATTTAAGTCAGAAGTTCATTAACAAATAAGATTATAATTCATAAATTTAATACCAAAAATAAAAATTTAAACTTATGTTGCTTACTTACATATATACAATACTAACACAAGGAATTAAGTACCCAGTTATAAAAAAAAATATTTTTATTGACAAAATTGTTCTATTACTATTAAAACTGTAACAATTCTTTAAAAAAATAGTTATAGACTCATATTTTTTATACGAAAATGTTAATTTAATACTGTTTTTGAGTAACGTTAATAAATACGATCCCTCTGGAAACTTTATCAAATAAAAAATGTGCCAAGATAAAAATTATGTTCTGACTTTTTTTTTTATCTGCTATAAGGTTCTTAATATGCTACTTATTTCTGTCGGAATGAATCTATTTTTCCACATTTCCTTTTTATGATGCTAAAGGAATTTTCAGCTTTACTTATTTAAATGTAAATTTGTATGTTTGTAACGTAATTCTAAATTGTAAAAATTCAGTATCGGGAGAGTATCTTTATGTTATATTCCTGCTGATTTATAGCAAACATTTTGAGAGTTTTTTTTTATTTGTCCGAAGTTGTGTGTGTGCATTTAGAGTTTCTATCCATCTACAAATTGTACGGAGGAAATCATTTAAATTAAATCGCTTCGTTTTTAACATCAAAACTACTTTCATAGACTCTTCACATAAAGTTTGTGATTTCCACATAAGATTGAACAAAGACATAAAATTGGCTGTTTTCATGCTAAAAACACAATTAAACCACAATTAATTAAGTTAACTGTATCCTTATTACACTGTAGTATTTTTAAATAAATAGAATAATAAATTATATTTTTTAAAAATAAAAATTTATATTTTCAATTTTTTTTAAAAAAAACTTTCAGTATTTTTCAAATAGTTTGAAATACAAAAGATATATTATTCTTAAATTACTAGGGTTTAAAGAGTATGATACATTTACATTTTATAATTCTATAAAGTTTTATAAATCAAAGGCTACTATTTTAGAAAATAGCGTGCGCAACGCAAAAATTACTTATTACAAAATTATTTCTTATTTGCATATGCTTATAATTTTTTAAATTATGATTATATTTCAAACATTTTGTACTTTTTTGAAACCATAATCCTTTGTAAATAATGTGTAAAAGATTTGAATTATTCAATTTAAACTTAAAAAGAAGTATACATGCTTGAAAATTGTTTATATTTTCACCCCTCGAGACAAAATTAACACCCCTGAGACGCATTAATGTGAATGAATTGTTTTTGTTTCATAAATATGTAACATGCATTTTATTATGTTTTGCTTGCTTTTTTTTGTGAAATTATTTTTGATTTTTCATCTTACAAAATTTTTTTAAAAATTTTGGAACATATCCCCAAATTTACCATATTTGCATGCATTTTTTACACGATTTTTTAAGGATCATATCTCCGTATAAAAAAAAAGAGATATTTATTCTTACAATCAGAAATGAGTCTTAGTGTTACCCAAAGTAACCTGTCCGATGTAAAAGCGAGCCTTAAAAGCCGTCCCTGAAATAAAGGCAATGCAGCATTCCACAATTCAGCGGAGCAGACAGCTTTCCGACTCCGTTGCGGCAATATTGATCAGTCTAACAGCTAGTCAATAAGTATAGGAGGAAGGAGATGACTCTGTCCCATTAGAAGCATTTCCCTTCGCTCCCGAAGAGCGTTATTTATTGCCTGTTACCTCCCCTCCTCAAAAGATAACGCAAGCCATTTAAACACACTTGTTGTGGGGGGCTCTCTTCACACTTGTTTGCTCTGGCACTGTTGCTTGATTAATTAAACACTTATTGTGTGCTTCAAGAGTGTAAGAGGAAGAAACGGAAACTTTGGGCAGGATAATGAAGTCCCTTGTATGTATTTTAGCTCCCAAAAGATGGGAATTAGTGGTTTACAAAGCGATAGGTTTTAAAGTTTGTTTTCGTTTGAGTTGTTTGGAATTAATTTTGAGGCCCACGGATGGGTGGATTGATGAAGACGTGATTTGATGCGATTTGATTCTGAGAATATATGTGATTGTTGGTTGAATTATTGAGCTTTTAACTCTGAGAAGAGTTTATTACGGAAGAAAATCATATTCAAACGAATTCATTTAATACTAGAAAAATCAACTTCCGTTAAGAAACTTATATGCTATAACTCATTTTGGCCATAAGTTTCACTTCTAATATGAAATGATGGAAGTTTACAATAAAAGTAACCAATTATTTATAATACTTTTTTTTACCTCTGCTATTTACATACAATCATTTATTTAGTTTTTCAATAATTTTGTCTGAGACTCTAAAATTTTCTATATTTCCAAACATATCGCGCGCGTATCTTGTGTCCTTAGAAAAAAAATACTTTAATATCAAACACAAAAAAATAAGAATAGAAAAGCTATATCTACTAATAAAGCATATGTGTAATTAGCATTCAAGAATTTGCATTCCTTGCAGTATAATTTCCAATGAAATGAGTTTCAAAATCCCGTACTTTAACGATATCAAGTCATGTGATATATGAATGTAAACAGGATTTCTGTTTCGTCATTTAAACTGATTCGCAATTTTTTCAACAATTTCGTGATAAATCATTTTAACAATAATTTTAAACAATAAGTCATTAATAATATTAGAATTAAAATAATAAATTTTACGTTTGTGGACGCCTTGCCTTCTGTACTTGTTTCGTTCGAGAGTTTCCAGAATTAATTACTTTAATATACCGTACTTCTCAAACTTTCAAGATTTACGATTGAATTTTCAATTATAATTTTAATCGCTCCCTCCCCATCATAAAATAACAATGTATTGAATACAATAATAATGTACTTAGAACCAAAGTTACATTACGACCTTAATTGTAAACCGTACAAATCATCAAGATAAGAATAAAACTTTGTATATGTTAATTTTAAGTAATAGATATTTTTAGTAAGTTACATTTAAGTAATTGGAACTACGTCACTTTTCCTATCTATATTTATAAGTGCGTTATATTGATGTAAACTTATATTTTATTTTTTTGTTATTTCAAAGCATATATATATATATATATATATATATATATATTATATATTGTTTTGTACATCCTTTAAGTAAATTACTATTTTTTTTTAAATAATCTGTTACTTTCTACTTTTTGATATGTTCGTGTCCCCAGGTAGGGTTAACACACGTCCCACAGTTTTAAAATTGCTGATTTAAAATAAATCTAATTTTTTCCCCTTATCTCAAATAATTCAATAATTTTACTAGTATTTATTGAATCAGTAAATAACTTTTATCAAGACTATAAATGAGATTTAGTCTTTTTAATTAATTCAAAAGGTTGCTGAATTTTTCTGAGCTACATTATATGTAGTAAATTTAATTTATTTTAAAAAAAATAAATATCATAAAATTGTAGGCAATGAAATAACATGGCCATGTGTTGTTTAATTTCAGTGATGGTATCGGACGAACTGGAACGTACTGTTTGATTGATATGGTTCTCAACCGAATGGCTAAAGGTAATATTTTTATTTATCTCATTAAAACTAATTTCTTCTTTTATTAAATAAATAAATATATAATCTGAAAAAGTAACTGCTTAGATTCTTAATTAACGATTATTTTGTTAAATTCTTAGTAAGAGCTAAAGAAAACTTTTCAAAAAAGTCGATTGATTAAAAATCTTTTATTTTGACAGTTATTAAATATTTGATACGCGTATTATATATTCACAGAACTTTTAAAACCACTTACTATGACATTTCTCACTTTTGTCTGTTACTCACTATGCTTAAGCTTCCACTTATATGCAATTAATTTGAAAATCTTATTCAACATATTATTTAATACTTGAGTTACTTTGAGCCTTGAAACTGTGACTTGGAAGCGTGGAACACTTCCATCAGCCATCGGGCTTCATTTGTTGTGTGTGTGTGTGGACCTTACTTAATATTTCTCTTAAAAATTCTTAATGGTTAACATTTTTTTTAATTAACAGTATCGTTTGTTTTATTTATAATTTTAGGTGCCAAAGAAATTGATATCGCAGCTACCTTGGAACATGTTCGGGATCAGCGTGCCGGAATGGTCAAGACGAAGGTAATTTTCATTTTATGTTACTATTTTTCGCGGATCGCTTAAAATGTTAAGGTAGCATTCACCTATAATAACTCAGCTCCTTTAAGAATGTATTATAGAAATGTTTAACACCTGTGAAATTCTATTTTAAGGTATATATTTTTTACTTCAAATACTATTTATAGTTTCATTAGTTAGTCTATGTTATAAGTTTGTATTTTATGTCGTTTTATATCTATCATCATTAGCATGCCTCAAAAAATAAGCCCGTTTTTATTTTTTCAAAAAGGAATATTTAATCAGATATTGATTTTTTTTTTCAAAGCACTCGCTGAATTTCAAAATTCGAAATTGGGGTTGAATTTTCAAATTTTTAGATCATTTATCATTGCTATTTGTTGCCAATATTGCATTTACATACACACATTCCATAACTTATATACCTTTTTTACCTAACTTTTAATTTTGCTAGTTAAAGAAAACTGTAATTTTTACTGTAATTTTCAATGTTTCAGGGGTTATCCCAAAACTAATTAAATGTTTAATTTGAGGAACGCACAATGCTTTAACTTCAACAGATACTTAGGCTACGGGATTTTTATGTTTATGGTCACAAACTCGTGGCTGGTGTATCGAGGGATCGAATCCCAATGCCACTGACTACCCTCCATATGGAAAGGCTGTTTTACCTTAAAATCTGTCGAGCTCGAAGTTCTTCCATTAGCATGGTGTGGTAATTTGAAGAGGGTGTGCCAGCTCAAGCGTCATCTTTGTCAGTTAATCTAAGTGCAAAATTACGAGGTCTGTCACCAATAGCCATCGTGTTCAATCGAAGTTCGATATTGTTAAACAGTCCCTCAACAGATACTTCAGCGAGATTTTATGATTTTAAAGACATCTAGAACATTGGAAACTTCTAGAAGAAAAGAAAAGGAAATTTTTTTCATATCCAGTGCTCTTGTTTCATCAACATCAGTAATTGAAAACCAGTTGGAACTTTGAACATACTGGAAAAATGAGATATAGACGCATTTTTGCATTATATTCGGCGTTCCAAAGGGTTTTCTTTTCTACATTCACTGCAAATGACTCATTTAGAAGGCTTTTTGTAATAGATGGCAACGTTTTAAAGAAACAATACTTTTTTTCTCTAATTTTATCACTAATCATAGGTTGTTTTTTTATTTTAATTATTCAATTTTTATTTATTTATTTATTTGTAAATTTATTGTGTAATCGCAATTACATGAATCTTACAAGAAGCTGCTTCGTTCCATGAAATATTGACCAGTTATTCAAGTGATTGTTTGATACGTTTCTAAGCACAAGAAAGGTTACGGGGCTTTATAGAAAAAAATTGCGTTTTTGAACTAGAATACCTACAGATTAGAAGTTTGGCAAGCATCTTTCTTTTGTTGAGAAGATATCTCTACAGAACGAATTTTGTGGAAATCGTTTCCTAAGAAGGAAGTATTATAGATAAAGAAAAATCCCGTTTTCAATTTATTAAACCTGGAGATCTAAAATTTAAATTATTCTTAATAGAGATCCGCTAAAAATAGTTTATCAGAAATCGACTCTGAGAGGAATCATTATAGAGGAGTAAAAAATAAATCGGTACACATAAAAACAAATACTTCGATAAAACTAAATCGGTACAAAAATATTCTTTACCACTTTCCTAAACTAAATAATTAATT
Organism: Trichonephila clavata; assembly: GCA_019973975.1. Taxonomy (NCBI): domain Eukaryota; kingdom Metazoa; phylum Arthropoda; class Arachnida; order Araneae; family Nephilidae; genus Trichonephila; species Trichonephila clavata. The sequence continues at coordinate 35,157 of BMAO01021206.1, read as the reverse complement.
ACTTTTCACTTAATTGTTTGAATTTTCCTATAGATAAAGAAAATGCGCTTAAAATTTCGTTCCGTAGGAGATTACTAAGAAAGTGTAGCCAAGTTACCACTTGGGGTGTCTTAAAACTTCTTGAGGCTATGGGCACTTGCTCTTGAGGCCCAGGGCCTCAAAAGTAGGCCCTGTGCACCTACACAAATGTAGGCTCCACCCTTAAAAGTAAACAGTATGTAGTATACATTTCCAGATACTCGTACAAACAATAACCTGAAGCACATAAATGTGCATGATTCACAATTGTACATACCAGCACGATCTACTGCCGCCTTTTGACTGAATGAGTAATGATAATGTATCGCAGTAGGCCTAAGCCTGTACGTGGACAACGGTCATCACATGTAGCCGGTTGACATATAATCCGATATTCCCTGTTTTTAGGAGAATACATCCTGAAATATATATATATATCATTTGACCTTTTAAATTATTCGAATTATGATCTTAAGGCTGTCGAGAACGAGACGAGGCCCCCATTGCGGCTGAGGCCCTGGGCCCGGGCCTAGTTGGCCCATGCCATAAGACGTTCCTAGTAACCATAAAAGTATTTTGTATCTAAAATAAGTCTTTTCAGTAAAATTTTGCCCTTATTTCATTGCAGGTGCAGTTTGAATTTGTGTTGATGGCCATTGCAGAAGAAGTTCATGCTATTTTGAAGGCTCTGTCGCAGTAACTACGGAACCGGACAAGCCAATATCAGCAGCATCCTGGACAGATGACAAACACTGAACTGTAATTTTTCGAATATTCTATAACCTCTTTGATTACCAAGTCAAAATATCCACCTTTATTGTGTTTCCAATTTAACGCAAGATGTTCAACTGACCTCTGTATGTGAGCTGTGTCATAAAATATTTAGTGTTGTTCAACTCTTTGTTTTTCTTGTTCCTTAGCAGAGAATATTTGGTCAACAGAGTTTTTTTTTTTCTCTTAAGAAAGAAATTCAATTAATTTTGATGTTGTATTTAAAAATTACCACATACCTGGAATAAAAGAATTGTTTTTTTTTCGCTATGCGCATAATCAGTTGAAATTATTTGACGAATTACTTGGAGCTAAAATTCCTGATTTAAAAGAAACTAGAATTCTTGAAATTTTGTTCAAGTAGGAAATAGTAATTATTTACCGTCATTTTGCTTCTGAAATAATTGCTTAATCTTTTATTCCATAACTAAAACTATGTATATAATTAATAATCAGATTTATTGAATGTATTTTTTATTTTGTCATTAAAACGATTCAAAAATAAAGTTTTTACCAAATTCCAATAAACGAAAAAAAAGTTTCTGTGCAAAAAAAGCTAATATTTGAGCGCATATAATTAAATATTTTGTTTCTAAGTAATTAAGATATATATGTTGCATACTCAGTTATCCAAAGTATCTCTAAAACTGTTACATCAAAATCGGAGAACACACAATTTTTTTTCTCTAAAATCATGCACAAAAAAAGCATTTGATTTGTTAAAGGTTCTTTTTTATTCTATAGTTGGCCATGTATTTCTTGTTAAGGAATTCTTCTATACCAACCTGTGTGAATAATTTTGTGCTTTGTGATCTTCTCTCTGAGTCCACTGCTATTCCTTTATAAGATAGAATAAAAATTAATGTTCTCTGTAGTAGTATAAATATATAATCTATATCTATATCTAACGTTATTTTGATGATAAGCCTAAAGATTATATCTGTGTGTATATCATTATCCCTTATTTAGTGCACTTGCATATGGATTAAATCTTTCTTTATTTCCTAATTTCTTCTAATACCTTTTATATTTTCTTAGTAAAAGTGGAGGACCTCTTTTAAATTAAGTTATAAATTAAATCTAAATTTAACTATTCCTAAAATTCCTTCTAAAATTATTAAATTGAATCGGGATAAATGTTATCAAGGATTTCATGATGTCTGTGTTGTTCTCAAATAGAAAAAGGTATATCAAATTAAAGTATCTAAATTTCCTGTGTCTTAAATATTGATTTAAAAAAGACAGATAATGTTCTGTTTATTTGAAATTCTTCGTTGATTTATCTAAATTTTCCTAAATAAAAATGAGACTCTTTTTTTTCTCCAACGTTAGTAAAAACAATAGCAAATCGGTGATCTTCTATTAATTAGAATTGAAAAATAGCCATTTTTATGTAACAGCTATACTTTTTATTTCAGGATTAAATAATTTAATTCTATTCATTTCAAATCAATGGACTTCCAGCTTTTTTAATAAGGAAACAAATTATTACGTACTCATAAAAATGGATTAACTCAAAGTGATATTTAATGCAATGTGTTTTGTATCGGTATTCATTTCTTCGTTTGATAAATTGAATAATTTTTATTATTTAAGATAAATTTCAACAGAAAATTAAATTCGGAAGAATAACGAATCAAAAATTGAATTATGAAACATAAATCAAAAACCTAAATTTATACAAATTATTTTAATCATGGATTTGATGCAGCCAGCATAAAATTTCAATTTAAACTCTAAAATTGTTTAAAATTTAAGAGGGTTTTTTTTTTGGTATTATCTATTAATTGGCAATAATATATCAAAATTCAGACTTAAATCATTTTAAAATTATTAAATTCCAATTCTGGTAATAATTAATCTATTCATTCCTTAAATTAACATTTATATATATAATGTTCTAAATCATTTCTTTTATATGCATTTTGCTCTCGTATTTGCTGCATTTTTTATCTGTTGTATCCAAATTTTTTTATTTAAAAATAATTCGTCTCTCTTTTCCTTTTTTTTTTTTTTCTTTTTGCTTTTTTTCTTTAATATGGATATTTTACAACTTATTTGCATTTTCATGTAGGAATTGAGAGAATTTAGATAAATATTGTTATTTCATTTCTATACTGCATATTTATTTCATCATTTGAGTCTTTTCTCTAAAACATTTATCACTTATATCAATTTATTGTGTTAAAAATTGTACTGTTTATTTTGGATTCTTTTCCCTTTATTGCTATATATTTTATTTCAAACAAATTAAAAAAGAATTCAATAATTAACGTTCGTTTATTTATAAAGTACGTTCTTCATTTTTTAGAGAGTTACAATAATTATTTACACCAACTATTCCTATATAGCTCCACGCATATAGGAGGAGGTAGTTCAAAAAATTTTGTTTGAGTGTGTGAATATGTGTGTGCTGAGTATATGTGTACTGAGTATGTGTGTGTTAGGTATGTGTGTATTTTACTTTATTATTTTAATTATCTTTACCTCATCTTTGAATTTTTGGGGGAGATGCCTCATTTGTATTATGTTTTTTATTAATACGATACATTTTTTTCACAAGAGTGGTAAAATATTAAATAATTTTCACATATAATTTGCGTAATATGTCTTCATATGCTTGCTTTTCTTTTGATTTAGTTATAATAATTATTAGTTTACCTTTCCTTATAAAAAACAAAAATTCAAAATATTATAGTTATTCTGTCCATTTTGCTTCTTTATGCAATAATTCGTTCTCTTATGCATTTATTTTAAGAAGCACAGAATAATTCAAAAATTTTAGTAAATGGTATTTTATTGGGATAATTGTCCCTGATTTATTCCCCTATTCCTATATGCTACTAATATTGGACTTGGAAAAATCAAAATTATGCATATCCGTTTTCTTTTACGTTATCCGTTATAAGCTGATCACTTTTGCTTTGAGTGACATTTTACAATACATGAAATTAATTACATAAACGACAAACATCTCCAACTGGTTTCCTTCATTCTGGTATTTATCTATATTTCACTATTCCTATAGCATAATCTTTCAGATATCTACTCTTATTTTGTCAAGTTTTAATCTAATTCCATTTATTATATACTTTAAAATGGTGCGGGAATTTGGAGGGCGGGTACCAGCTCAAGTGTCGTCCTCGTCACTTGACCGTGGTTCAAAATTACGAGGACCGTCGCCAGTAGTAATCAACCTCAGGGTGGTTCTAAGGGCGACGTTAATAAAAATAATCAATCATTCGGAAACAACTGCAAAAAAAAATGTTACAAGCTTGTGTCATGAGCTGTAGAGGAAACCGATATCATGTTTGGTAAAAAGCACTGTATATATATTGCACATTAGGTTTCTAAGTTAATTACTGCTAAGCACAGGTTGACAAGCATGACCCAAAGATGTTCCTTGATTAAAATTGTACAGCTATTTAGGACAGAACTTCTACTTCCTATATAAATTTAAATAAGTCATATTTCCATTTTTTTAACAATACCCCAATTTAATCTATATTTTATTTATTTTCACTACTTCGTTAAACTATTTTTTTTTTCATTTTAAACTTTCTTACCGTCGACACGTGTTTATAAACAGGGTAATCATCAATTGAAAATAACACGTCTATATTGGTACTTGTACATATTTCAGTCTTATTGTCTTTTTTCTCTCTTTTCCCGTTCAAATTGTTGTCTACATATTATCTATTTTAAATACTTTGTTCAACTTTCCAACTTTTTCAGAAATATTGGTACGCAAAGCAATTACATAGACGGGTCGACTATTTACCAGAGCAATGCTCAAAAAAGAGGTATATGACCCCAGAAAACTGTATATATTTGCATCTTATTACCATCTTTCCATTTTTCCCCATTCGAGTGGTTGTCCTTTTTAAATTAGCATTCCTTATGTGTGTGTGTGTGTTTTTCGTATTTCATAAACATTACCACGAACTTTCATCTGTAAATGGTAAATCTTGTATAGATTATTCGCAAGTGTCTGTCTCTACCAGTTATAACAAATTGTATATAAAAAATGTAAATATACACTTCACTACTTGATTATAAAATTGAACTCTTAATGGAGTCTCTCTTTTGTCGAAACACAGGCGCACCTCGGAACATAATTCCGCCCAATGATAAGGGAAACTAACACCGGTCTGAAGTAGAGATCAAATTATCTGTATTGCTCGTGGGGTATCTTTTTCGTAATCGGATTTAGTTACTTTCCTTTAAAAACAATATTAAAAAGTCTGTTTGGTGTATTGTTTGATGCATGAAATTGAACACGTATATCCTTTTAAAACAGATTAAACGATGTTCTAAAACAACAAAATATAAATTTCATTTTAGTCACTTGACCACGAAGTCAGTCGCCAATAGACTTCATGTTTCTTCTAAGAGTAACGTTAGTGGAAATAAATGCAAAAAAAAAAAAAAATTCTCATTTTTATATGTAAAGTATTTAATCCGGCATTGCTCTGTCTAAAATATTTCAAAATAATTTTACTACATTATTTAGCTTTTCAGTATCTAAAATAAAAAAATGAAAAGATATTCAAGAAATTTTAAATTTTACGGTTTTTTTAAAATATAATTGGAAAATGCTAAAATTTCTTTGATTTCAAAATTTTAAATAAAGTAATTCATTTCCAGAGAAATCTTACATGGGTAAAGGTTTTTTACTTTATTTTCATAAAATACTAAAATATATTCGTCTATGTATAATATATATATATTAGAGTTCCTGTGAATTGTTATTGGAAAAAAAGCATTTTACCAAAGCCTTCTGATAAGTACATCAAAACTTAGTCTCAATTTTTTTAAGATCTTGGATGAGATAAATTTCCTTTAGGACTTTCAAAATCTCTCATGTTATATATAGTTATTTTTTTCTAATTAAATATTAAATTTCAATTTTTTCTCTTTAATGATAATTGGAGAGTTCTTTTGTTTGAGAAAATATCATCAGGTTTGAGATTTAATCCTCTTGAAAAATATTTATAAAAATTATTTCTTTTTATTATGCATCCTTAAGTTACATGAAATTTTGTCTTGCTATGGATTTTCATTTAGAGATCTCTTTTAGCATATTTTACTTTGCCATAAGAAGTCTGACAGGATAATGGGAACCAACAAATTCAAAAGAAATATTTCAAGCTTTTGGCTTATTCCTATTAACAGAGATTATATGGATCTATTGCTTGTTGAAAATTTGAATACATCCCATTACAACTCTGTCATGACATTTAACTAAATATGCATGGTAGATGCTGGATTAAATAGCTACTCCTGTACTGTCATATAAATTTTGAATTACCATAATAAATTCCTGAATACTATCATGTATTTTTTATACATACGTTCTACTTTAAACTGGGAGCCAGCTTTCATACACTGCCTGTTATGTTTAACAATGTTCAATCATGGATTTTCAAAATTTCACTTCCAATCTTTAAGAATTAATGCCCATTATTGTAAAATCAATCTCGATGGAATTTATTTTGTTCAAAAAGGATTTTTCTTTATTTGAATCAATTTTGGTCGAAACCATGAAATGTTAAAAGATTGCTTTTTACGAAACAAATCAGGAAATATTTCTTGAAATTTCAAATAAATCGTGCATCATAAATCTTGTAAATTACTTCTACAAAATTACAAGTTATGTAACTACTTGTATATCGAAATTTATACAGCAGAAAATGCCTATCTTGATATGTTGCATCCAGAAATGTTTCCTTCTCTTCTTTGAGAATTTAAATAACATGTTTTGATATTTTAAACTATAAATGTTTTTTTTAATATTGCTGCGCAAAATTGCAACTTAAAAACTACTTCAAAATTGTTAATTTTGGTACCTAAGCAAGAACATTTTTTGACTACTTCAACCGAAATTGTAAATAAAACTAACTAATTTAACTCACTAGGTCAACACAATGTGATATAAGTAGTTATAGTTAAATGTAAATACGCTTTATATTAACTAAATAAATAGCTTGTAAATACGCTTTGTTTCATGTAAATATCTTTAAAGGACTAAAAACGCAGGTTTGGAGATGCTATATGTTCTGAAAAATACTCGAGCTTATTAAATTATTTTGATTCCTTGTCTTTTTTTTCATAATTCTTTCGTAATCTGCAATCTTATAGTAAATATACTTAAGTAGCTAACCTTTAAATATATTTACTTTTATGTAAGTATACTTAAATAACTAATAAGATAACTATAAATATGTATATTTTCAAGTAAATATCCTTAAATAATATTAAATTATACTAGCTGTAAACACGTAAATTTCCTATTCTCATATCTGTAGTTCTGTAAATAAAGTAGATTTTTGAACATTCTGTTACATCGTTAAGGATTATTTCTCGATTTAATCTGACGTCAATGTGTGACATTTCACTAAACGTCATCTGCAGCAGAGAAACAATACTTAATTAGAATTATCCATATGACACAGTCTATGGATTATTCAATGTAAATAAGTTTTGGAATTATTCTCTTCATTGTCTTCAATTGTATTTATCATTAATAAGCGAACTTGTGATTTCTATAATTCTCGAACAAAGCGTTCAGTTTTAAGCTGATAGCAAGTCTTGCTTGCTATAACAATAAACAACGCACAATTATTCAGCAAGTGTTAATAAATGCTATTAACACTTGCCATTTGTTTAGTTAATATGTGTTCATATCCTTTTCCTCTAACAGCTCTAGACAGAACTTTTTTTTTCCTCTAATCGCTTCTAAATTTTGTACAACCAGTCAAACTTTCGAAAATGTTCCATAAACTTAGTCCTTTCTCGCATTATGGGGACGGGGAAAATTATGTATGAAGTGACTTCCTTAAAGAACATTTGAAATTGTATTCCAGGCAGTCTATAAAAAAATTAAATTCAGCGACCCCTACTGATTTTTAATTTAAAATTTACTCTAAAATCTTTAAGCAATCAATCAAGAGGCTCCTCAAATTTTAATCAGTTATCATAACAATTATATTTGCTAATCTGAACTTTAATTGGAAACATGAAAAAGAATATTACAACCTTCTAACATTTATAAATACAAAAAAATGCCGAAATTTTTATTTTTATATTTAAATTTTTGATTTAAAATAATTACTTAAAATTCGTTAAATTAATCATTGTTAAATTTCTTAGTACCTTATTTGCACTATTTTCGCACAATATAATTGGTGTTTATATAAAGAAATATAACATGCTATTACGCACAGTTAGGAATTCGAGTTAAGACTTTAAAAATAAATCAGATTAAATTGTGAACACACTTTCTGCACTGCGCACTTCTGCACTTACGCACTTTTAGTCAGAATAAGCACTCTGATCTGTACATATTTTGCACATTTTGCACAAATAGATTTAGGTATTGCACTCTTCACACTTAAGCACAATTTTCACATTCTTGTAGAAACTAGAAAAGAAAGCCGACAGGATTGCTATGCCTTTTGCCTGCCTCATACACATTTAAACTTATATATTTGCACTTATTAGATAGGAAATATTTCTCTAAATTTTTTCTAAAGCTACTGCACTTTCTATTTATGCACTTTATCTTCACTCTCTTTTTGATTCTAATTAAGCACTTAAATAGTTTAGAAAAATGTTCACAGTTCTTCTAATATTTAAATTAAAAACATCGGTTCTCTATATCTTTTTTTTATATAAAAGAAAATTCAATTCAATAAATACAACTAAAATATTTCCATCTTCTAAAAATAATCGGGAAATTCAAGAAATATTCTCAGCTAAAGTTTTATACAAAATTGTACCAAAATAAAACAATAATGATTAAACTGAGAAAATAAGCATCACTTATATTTGTATAAAAAGATAATTACGATATTGTTTTAATTCATGTGGGCTGGGAGTCCTAAGTCCAATTTTTCGTTGAATAATTATTTGAATGAATAAATTGTCAGCTTATTTTCTATCAAAATTAATTTATAGAATTATTTTTAACAGTCAGTTACAGTATGATACATTCAAATTTGTTTCGGGGAAAATTTTAATTTACTGCAAATTAAAAATTTCTTATATTTACTATTGTTTTTTTCATTTATTACGATAATAAAAAAAAGAGTCATTATCAATAAATAATTCAACTCCGTTGATAATAATAACAAATAACAAAATTTTCGTGCCCCACAGTTTCACTAAAGGGTTGAAACCAGTTAGATTCAAAGAGGCTGAAAATCCTCAAATTAACGGGACTTGGAAGTTTGAAGAATAGGATGCCAGGTCAGGTGTGGTCCTCGTAACTTGACTAAAATTTAAATTACGAGGTCCGTTGCCATTAGGGCTCGTGCAGCTTCAAAGCGTGAAGTCAATAGAAAATCAAATCTACACAGATTATTAATCAACACAAATTGTAAAAATAAAATCATGAAATCTTAAAAACATCACAAAATCCCGTTCAACTTTCAACTCTTATGACATATAGGAAATCGAGAAAAATTTGATGTTTTCAGCATTCACTTCGAAGAACATGTTTGTCTTTTTAAAAGAGGTCTGAAACTTACCTGAATATTACTTTGAACAAATTTATTGTAATATTAATTATATATCCATTGCACTGTGTTTCAAATCTAGTTATATATATTGTTTCCTTAAATGTGTGATTGTCGTTATTGTTACTGTCGTTACAGTGTCTGAATTAATACATTAATGTGTGAAAATATTCATGCACGAGATCAAACACATTACTTTGTTTTAAACTTCTGTTGATTAAGGGTTGTGCACAATTTTATTTCCACTACTTTAAAGCACATTTCAATATATTCATGTTATGTTATTTACTATGTGTTCCTTTGTTAGAACTGATTCTTGGTTATTTAATTTTTTAATGAGCACACATTTAACGTAGTTTATTAATTATGTTGTAACACTTTAATGGTTTGAGTAATTTTAATTCACCTATTATTTACCAACTTACTTTTAACTAAAAATATTATCCAGTTTGTTTGTTTTTCATAGTTTTTTTAAGTCATTGGTTTTGAAAAACTTTTCGTAAATCAGTCAATTTTATGTATATAATTCATTTTGAATTGGCTTATTTAAACATGTTTGATATAATTTTATGTTTACTTGAGTATGTAATAAAAGGAAAATAATATTTTAAGTTATAGTGTATATCTTATTTTAAAATGGTTTCTTTCTTAAAAGATTGGTATTTATTAAAAATAAAGTAATAGATGAAAACTGGAAAATATTTTTAAAATACAAGCACGTAATATTTATGATTGGCCTCTGTCCTAATTTTAAAAAAAAAGTTTGGCAATGATTTTGTTTTATTAAAATATTTCCAGGAATAAAATCATATCAATGTGAAAAATCCTTCAAATTATTGTTAATCTAATTGGAAATTTTATGCTTTATTTGCTGTTTCAATTGTGCTAGGTATTTTTTTCTTTTAGCTGATGTTTAAAAAACTAATCTCTACAAATTGGTACATTTGTTAAATTACTATTGGGTCATTTGAAATTATTATTTGTCGTTTATGCTCTCTTTTTTCAATTTGATATATTTCCAATTATGAAAAAATTCTAAAAATTTAAGATAAATTGAAATTGGTTGTAAGTTATCTGATCATATTTCTAATATTGTTTGCTGATTTTTATGAAATTTGTTTCAATTATCTAATTTATCTCGTGCGGCAATTTTATTATGATTTTGTTGTGCTTTCAATGTAAGAACAACCATATACTTTCATTTTCAATTTCAAAGTTATAAATTATGAAGTAACAATGTATTCTGTGAAGCTTTTAATATGCAAGAGATGATTGTATTATACGTTTTTCTTTCAGCCAATTTTAAATCATTTGCTAAAAGTTGCAACTTTAATTTTAGCGAAGATATTTTTTTCAGAAATGCTTAACTAATGTTTCAGAATTTTTTAACTTATTAGCCAACTTACTTTTTAAATTATTTCAACTCTTCAGAATTTCTTTGGAAAATTTGTTTATTTAAAAACTATTCTTCGCTACTTTTAGGAAACTGTTTTTCTTTTTGCATAAACCGATGTTGTTGTTATAATGCTACTACTGTTGCTTAATCAATATTCTATGCTGTTTCAAAATATTTGCGCATCTCTATTACGTTATGGCTTATGCTAAATACAGAGTACTGTTACAGATAAATTTCGCGTGATTTAAATGATTGAAAGACTAAAATAAATTACATAAACTATTACTCAATTTGTAAAATTCTTTAAAATAAAATTCGCTTCTGAAGAACTTGCGATGAATACATTTTATTGAACTACGAAGGCTTCATATTTATATTCCTTTCGATATATTAATATTGTAAATAATTAGTAATATATAGTATCTGATCTTAAGTTGAGCCAACAACTAGCAAATTCAAAATTTTAACTGTGGTATCAATTTTTGTTTCACATCTTTAAATAAACTTGTAAATAATTCCAATATTCGTCGTCGTGATTCAGTAACACGCTAAATATTGAAAATGCATATCTTGAGAAAACTGTCACACTGAAATAGAACTGTAATTCAATCTAAATAAAATCCACCAGAGTTTTTGAATTTTTTGGTGCATTTGCAATTGTGATACCACAGTGTCAAAAATGTATATATAAGTAGTAGTCACAAAAATTTAACGCATTCATTCATTCATCCCCGTTTGCTGACTTATATGTCAATACATAAAGTAAATGTTTTGTTAGTCTTCTAAATAAGTAATATTACATTCAGTTACTGTCCCAAATAAGTTTTGTTTTGTTTTATATCAAAATTGTGTGGCAGTTGATCGATTACATGCAACACAATAAGGAGCGTGAGGAATCCTGATGAAAAGGTCTACTAAAAAATTGTTATCAATCAAATGTGTTTAATAAAACTGCTAATCGGAGAGGAAGGCTTTGTGATTAAGTTTATAATTATCTATATATAATTCATAACCCACTTATTTTGTCAATGATAATTTACGAATGGAAAATATGGAGCCTTCATTAATCTATCTAATAATTAAAACGGTTCAAAATTAATTTTGCGATATACAGTTTATCGTTAAAATTGTGGTATTTGGTGATGCTACGAGTTTTACTAAAAATATGTTAACTTTTGTTCAATATCAAAATTAACTTATTACGTCTTTTTCAAAATAAAATTTGAATAGCATTATTATAACTATTTGTTTCTATTGTTTTTGTTGTCATTCATCATTGGATTTTGTTATTTTTTCACTTATATTTGTTTTGTATTGTCTTCAAAATTGTACTTGTAATGAATGAAATACTAATCGTTTTGAAAAAAAAAATGTTTTTTTACTATTTGGGATTGAATTAAAGCTGTGTTTAGTAAGAATATTATTTCATCATTTTTGTGTTTTCCTTGTTACAAAACTCTGTTCCTAAAAATTTGTGTTCTGTTATCAAAATGGCTGCTATTCGAATAATATTCTGATATGTTCTTGCTTAAAATTAAAAAATTTTATTCAAGACTGACTGTTTTGTTAGATTTAGGAGAAAAAGTGTTTTATTTAATCATTAGTGTTGTTTTTTGAATAGCATTTGAAAATAGTCGAAGCTTGCCAAGTTTGTTATGTCAATTTTTTTTCGTTGATTGATTATCGACAAATTCAAATTATAAGTTTAATTGATTTTAATAAAATTACTTCTTATTGCGTAATCTTAAATTTCCGATTCAAATTTAAAGATATTGTACGGATTCGTTATGTTAGCTAATAACCTTTTCTTACAGTTAAGAAAATTTGCAATTTTACCTATTGTTAACTGAAATATTTCAGAAATTTTTCGTTGACTATAGCTTATTTCAAAGTTCTTTCTTGTCGGCAAGTACTTCTATTTTCATTTGTGATTCTTGTATATAAATTAGAAGGGATAATTATTGTAATATAAGTTATATACAAAAGAAAATATATTTTCCTTCTTGCTATTTTTGTGCCACCAGAATACCTAACAAAATGTTGTATGTGGTTGTTCTCAATAAATAAAAAAATAAAAAACTGGCTTTGTCTGGACCAATATGTGTGTTTTGTTTTATTTCAGTCAAGTAGAAATTAGTTACATTTTTATGGTATTTTTATGTATTTTAATCCTGGAATAATTGGTTATACATTGCAATTTTAATATCAAAACAAAATTATTACGTTAGGAGAAAAACATTTTTAATGTCATGCTTTTCCTTTTCATTTCGTGAAAAATAATTTGCATAGGAATTTTGAATTCAGAATTTGTATTTATAAAATACATAGTAGCAGTTAAAAAAGAAGACAACGCTGAGGAGTTTAGTAACTTGAAATCTAATCATGGTACATCTACACTGGGCTTGATTTTTACGTAAAAATGTCCCTTATTAAAACTTAATTTACTTACTGTAAAGCTTGAAATCTTGAGCTGAAATAAGAAATACTTATAAGTTACCTAACTTATTAACAATTTCTAAAAGTGTTCAATTCTTTCAATGGTGATAATTTTTCATAATACACTAGACAAGAAAAGGAATGTTAAAAACATTTTTTGAAGTTTTACATTGGAATTTATTATTGGAGTTAGATTATCAGACAGATGTTTTCTTTCACAGTTTTGCAAACGTAATCAAATGTAATGCTTTAGCAAATAGATGAGTAACTTAATAAATTAATGAATAATAAGTTATAACAGTTTAAAAAAATTAATTAAATAAAATTGCTCAAAAAACTTTATTAAGAATGGTTTTAGATCATTTTATTTTCGAATTATTTTACTTAAGAATGGCATGCAAAAATTAATTGCTCATTACAGAATCACATCTCAAGAAGTAATAATATTCAAGTGCTACTATTTGACTCTTTTCAACAATTTATCTGCTTAAACCTTTATTCACTATTTTGACTACAGTATAAACTAATTTAACCCATTTATTTCTCTGTCTTTCTCTCTAACTATGCAAAGCAAAATATTAAATTATAATTATAAGTTAATTCATTTGCATAAGTTATTTCCAAAAGTTTTATAAATTTCGAAATTTAAGCAAATAACGTCTAGACAAGAATAACTTCTCACAAAACAGAACAAAAAATCTATCAAGTATAATTATGGCAAATAACAATTAACAAAAAACACAGCTTATTAATTGATTGTATAATAATTCAATAATAATACTTTCATACCCTCCAGGCTAAGAAATAAGAAGACATTTACAATTTCAGATTCAAACCATTCCTTAAGGAATTTAAACCAGAAAATGGTTTTATTATAACTGAAAATTGAGGGATTTCTTGATAAATACATGTTTTAGAGTATTCGAAAGGGAAATTGTTTATTATTCCACTAAAATTGTAAAAATCTTAAGATCCCTGTAGGCAAGATTTAATGTTTATCTATGTACATGAATATAATCATTCTTGCTAATGATTTAAATTAACATAATCATGCATTTTCAAAAAATAATTATTTAGAAAATTTTCTTGTGTGCCTCTTTTTTTACTCCTAATAAAAATGTATCATTTTAGAAACTCTTGCGTGCATAAGAGTTGACGTAAAAATCATCACTTTTTTTTATTTTCTGTAATTAATATCTAATTGAATCAAGTAGAAAATCGAAATTCTTTAATAGCTGTTTGGTCAAAAAGTATTTAACTTAAAAATTGTTTGTAAAAATACTATTTACTTTAAGAGATAGAAGCATTCTCTCTCTCTCTCTCTCTCAAACTATATAAAAAAAGAATTAGAAGAAATACATCATAGAATGAGACAAAAAAAAACACTTCATCAAATGTGAAAAGTTTTTTTATCAAATGTGAATGTGATTATTAACCTATATCTTCAAAATAAAAAGAATCCTCAAATTCGTATATTTATGATAGATATCTCAATTAATGCCCTTAAAACATAAAAATATTTGATAAGTATATATTTGATCTTTCACTGCAAAATACAACTCATTTTTAAATCTTAAATCATTTTAATATTGAAATATATGAGACAAAATATTTTCGAAGCATAGCCACTCAAAAAAAAATTATTTTGACAAAAATGTATTTTATCTTAAAACCAAATTTCCTTATAGACTGTGAATATCAAACACATAGTTTACATTGAATAAATTTGTGATTCATTCAATATACAAAGTTTTTAATAAAACTTGAACATGGAAACAAACGTCATATAATAACTTTTCATATCATGAATGTTTAAAATTTTGAAAAGCTTCGTACTGAATCATCTAAAGATCTTAGGAAATTAATTGCTGTTCTAAATAAAAACTAAAGAGGTTTAAAGCTTATGAATTTAGAAACTAATTAACTTACCTGTTTTTATTAAATATTGTTATCCAAAATTTAAATTAAAAAAACCCGGTAGCTGATGAGATGAGTTTAACCTCAAATGAGTTGCCTAAATGGGAAATGATTTGGGAATTTTTACAAAAATGAATCCATATATTAGAAATTTTGCACGGAATTCAGAGACCTCCATTAAAATTGAAAGCCCAATTTCCAAACAAATGTAAAAGTCTCCTGAGGAAATTTAATAATATTTTATGCTTTTTGTGTGAAACATCATATGGTTTATATAATTGCACACTGTTTTTGGGGAAAATGAATCCTCTGCAAAGATTTAATACGATAAAAAAATGGATTTCTGCATTAAGTGTTTAATAATAATCATAAACTTTTCACAATGTAAATAAAAGTATTCGTGCACATTCTGCCAAGGAAAAAACAATTATTTGTTGTATAGGTCAGAAAACAATCAATTCTGTACAGACAAATAACCTTCTAACATGTTAGACATGAAGTCAAATATAGCTTCTCCCTCACTGCTGCCTACTCCTTCTAGTCATGACGCTGCAATAAATAATCATAGTAAAACTTAAACAATCCATACATTATCGTTTCTAAATAAAAGATATGATTATTATCTCTGTACGATTAACTATAGATGCCCACATATAAGTGCAGCAAAAGCGAAATAAGTTAATGGAGAATATGTAAGAGATCAGTTTATCTACCACATTCATTACAATAAAATGTTTGGGATTTTTCCACAACGATACTTAAGACAATTCAATACTAGAAAAAATGATAAATGTAAATAAAAGCGCAATACATGAAAATGTTCTTGATAATCAAGGGCCATGATACATTATATTAAATGCATTTACTACGCATTTATCAATTAGTTATAGCTTCCCACATATAAGTAAAGCAAAAGCGAATGAAGTTAATGGGGGTTATGTAAAAGAGCAGTTTATTTATCACATTCGTTTCAATAAAATGAATTTGAATTATTCCACAGTGGGTATCTAAGACAACTCAATATTAGAAAAAAAAATCATTAATGTAAAGAAAAGCGCAATACATGAAGATTTTCTTGATAATCAAGGGGCATGATACATCATGTTAAATGTGTATACTACGCATTCAACATGCCCTATCAAGATCCTTGATTATCTACAAGAATGTATATAAAATATGCGTATTTGCCCTAGAGGGCATGTTGGACATCCTCTTTCTCTCTTGTTAATTCAAAGCATGGATCGAAGAAAACTTTACCTTATGAACTGTCGAAATATCATCCCTCACAGAAACAAGGATTTTAAATTGGACTCTGTGGCTAAAGAATCAAATAATGATTATAAGGATGATGAAAACAAAAATGAGGACGTTAAAAATGAATAGAGAGAGATGATAAAGATAGGAATCACGATAAAAATGATAATGAAAAAGGGGGGTGATTGTAATGATAATAATGAGGAATGGTAATGATAATGAGGAGAAGGATCTCCATGATGAAGATAAAAATGAGAGCTATGAAGTGTACCTGCAACACGTAATCAATGAAAGAGATGAGTCATACGTTTCTGAAGTTTCCTCTGAATCGGAATTATGTGATGAGGTTAGACATTAAAATGAGAGAGATGCAGTGTACGTACGACACGTAATCTATAAAAGAGAATATTCTAATGTATATGAAGTTTCCTCTGAATTGGAATTACCTGATAAGGAAGCAGGTCAATTTGCAAGCGACACGCGAAATATATGTCATGTAATAGAGATTATTGTGATGTATTTAAGATGTTTCGTCTGAATCGGAATCGTCTGAAGAGATAGAAAGTGATTCTGATGTATCTAAGGTTTTTCGTCTGAAGAGGAAGAAGGTGATTCTGATGTATCTGAAGAATCATCTGATGAATCTGAAAGTGAATCTGCTAGTGACATACGGTACAGATGTTGTGTAATCAGTGATATAGATAATTTGTTTACAGGGGACCACTCATATGAATCGGAATCATTTGATGATGGAGAAGATGGTCTTTACTGGTATATACCGAAAACTTTATCTGAATTGGAATTGTCTGATGGATGAAGATGTGCATGGCAAAGCACTAAGTAGATCAAAAAATAACGTTGTGTGTTACCATTTGATACAGAAGGTTTGATAATTGGAAAATCTAATGTATTACGCTTAAATCTTCTTTACATTAATATTGAACTGTCTGAGATACCATAGTGGAAAAATCCCAATTCATTTTATTGCAACGAATATGATAGCTTAACTGCTCCTTCACATATTCCTCATTAACTTCACTCACTTTGGCTACACTTATATGTGAGTAGCTATAATTAATCAAAAAGAGATAATAAATTTGTTTTATCCACTGCCGTCATGGGTGTTTGGTCTCTAATTTTCTATACCTATGTTCACGTGGTACAGTAATATTTGACAGAGCTTCTCAGTTTAATTTTATGACATAGCAATTTGCTTCAAAACTTAGCCTTGAAAAGATAAAATAAATAAATCTCACAGTCATAGGATTAAATGAAAACTCAATAGGTATCAAATGGAAGATAAATGGCGCATTTAATGATTCCTCTTATTAATTCCCACGAAAAGCCTTTCTAATTGTGCATAGAATTATAGATTTTGTTCCTTCCTCACAAACTATTCCTAAAAGTAAAAAATTTAAATTCTATTAATCGTTCTACATTAACTAACTACAGTTTTGATGAACCTGGAAAAAATAGATATGATTATAGGAACGGAACTTTTCAAACAAATAATAAATGATGTTCGGAAAATATTATAAAACAATGTAATCCTTATAAATTCAGTTTTCGGATTTAAATAAGAGGACTTTTATTACTATTACAAATAATCATAAAAGTAGTTGTTTCTTGATTTCATTTAAGCAAAGAAAAAGAATTTTGTGAATTGAACTTTCGAAACACACACAGACGAGATTGCACTGCTTGCTTTGTTGTTTATATGCCTGTTTAGGATGAGAAGTTGAGTATTCTAGGTAATTGCCTAATTTTTACCTCAAAAGAGAATCAACAAAACCATTGACAAACTAGATAAAGATCCATTCATGTATAAGCTTTATTAGAATTTCTTGAGGAGTATGAATTTCTTGGTCATATGCAAAGAATATCCTGATAAATGTTATTCTCCTATTAATTACTATTTACCGTATCATTCTGTCCTTAAGGCTTAAAACAACTCTACAAAACTTTGTGCAGTTATTGATGGATCTGCCCCTACTACAACTGATCGAAGTTTAAATGATATCCTTCCTTCTGGTAGAGTGCATAAAAATGTTTTTAATATGCTGTGGTTTAGAAAACATAAAATTTTTATAACAGCAGGTATAAAACAAATGGTTAGACAAATATTAATTGATCCAACTCATAAAAATTTATTGAGAACATTTTGGAAAAATTAGCATTGGAAAAAATCAGTAGAATATGAATTGAGCACCCTAACTAATAACAAAATGCAAGTAGGGCTTTGAAATTTTTCAGGCGTGTTCTTAAAGATTCTAGGTATTAAATAAGCCAATAAAAAAATTTCGATAAAAAATTGATTTTTAGGGTACCATATCGCCTTAAGATTAGAGAGTAACGAAATAAAAAAAAATTATATGTGTTTAAAATACAACATATTGCGAGCCTAATAAATACATAGTATAATCATTCTTTTTTTTTCGAATGAGCTGCATATCAGCAACTAAGCCTTTGCAGACACGGCAAGTTCCAAATGTGAGATCTATTTCAGTGGGGGCACCATCTAGGGACGGCTTTGCCTACCAAATTGCAACACTTGAATTAATTTAATTCAAGATCTCGTCGAATACTAAATATTAAAGTGACTTAATTTTGCCGAGAGTACTGGAGCCAAATTGATACTTAAGGGATCTTTTGCACATGATACATAACCATATGATATGCGTGCCTACGATTTTCGCATGCAAAAAGAATCTATCGACTCCAGCTATGATCGAACCCACAACCTTATCGACTACTTACTCAGCTTAGTAGCTTAGAGGTGGCGGGTCCGCTAAGCCCACTACCTCTAAGTTACTAAGCCGACATATAATCGCTCTTAAAAAATTCCATAATACTAAATTTTTGAACGTTGCAAAAAAAAGCCCCAACTTAATGTAAAATAGATAACGTGGCCCGTAATATCTTATTTGATTGACATACTTGCTCTAAAGTTAGACTAAAAAATAATCAATTAAACCCAGAAAATTGAATCGAAAAAGAAGGGTTAAGATTATTACCTATCGTAAACTCCGTGAAACTTTTTGTCCTTCGATATACATATAATGAACAAAAATCAATCAAAACAGAAACCAAAGTTTTATGAGATAAAATTAGCTTACTTTTTGTAAAAAAAAATAATTAATAACATCCAGCATATTGAAAAATATGAGAGCTAAGAATGTGTAGATATTCTTGTTTGCCATTTTAAAGGTTTGGGTTTTTTTTTTTTCTTATTACATGTCAGCACGTAGAATAGTTTTTTTTTTTTGCAGAAAATAAAAATTTTAGTGATGTCTAATCTAGTCACTTCTGAAATGCTTAACTCGCGCAAGAAATATAAAACTGTATGACGGATTTTTAAATTTTAAATTTGGCGTGCATGTTACTTTTGTTGAGTAGAGTCCTCTAAGAACAGACATTACAGAAATAGATTCCCAAAGAGGGCTTAGAGTAATTAGGGGGCTAAATAGATAAAAAAATCCGCTTTCGAACTATTGGACATAGACTTGAAATTTGGAAAGTACGTTTCATTTTTCAATTCCTACTATTAAAGTTCACTCTTTCCTTATACATATACGTATCTTGTTCAAATTTTCAAACATTAATGAAATAAATACTATTCATCCATTCAAGTTCAAATACATTTTTTTAAACTTGTAGTGGATGACACTTGGTGTTAATACAGTTTTATGAAATATTAATTCATTAATTAAACTTAAAAAAGAATAAATAGTAACAAACAAAAATAATAGTCCAATAGCATATATAGAAAGGAAACTCGTTCCTTGAGTCCCTGTATCGCAATGGATAGCACGTTGAACCTCTGATCCAAAGGTCGTGGGTTTGAAGTCCACCTGGGTTAGCCTAATTTCTGAGAATGTTGTTTCTTTTTAACTATACTATTTTATTAGAATAATTAAATTTAATTAATGAATAAATAGTAACAAACAAAAAAAATAGTCCAATGTCATATATAAAAAAGGAAAAAGAAAATGGCTTTCTTTATTTTGTCACTTAATATTGTGATTCTGTCATACGTATACACGTATTTATATTAATTCTAGCCATTTAAAAGTAACTAAATAAAATTTTTCTTTGAAGTAGGAAAAATTCTTTCTAAGTAGAAATTGACATAAAAAGATTTTTTATGTTGCCTGTTTGAGTAGAGATTCGTTAAGAACGGGTTTTGTGAATATCGACTCTCAAGAAAGTTTAAGAAGATTAAGAGACTTTATATATATACGTTTTTGAACTATTAGACACCAGCAGAATTAAAAATTTTTAAGAATATTTATTTTGTATAACAAGATTCACTAAAAAAGAATTTTACAAAATTCGTCTCGGGAGAGGGGTTATGGAAGAGTAAAATATAATTTTAACCGTTTCAGAAATTTACGTCCGGTACTTTTAATACCAAGACGCGAAGGCTATAAAAATATTTCTCAATACAATCGAAAACTTAGTACTAGTAGTACTTAGATCTGAATAACTTAAAAACAGTACGTAATCATACAGCATCATGAACTACCCACCGAAGTGACCGTATAACAGCTAGTAGAATATACCGACTTCGTTGGAACTGATTTTGGTCCTAAGGCCATTAATTTCGTACGCTTCTGTCAGGCTAAAATTATGATTTGTATTAATTGTACTCATTTGAGAAAATAATTTTTTCAAAATCTAAATTGTAATTACAAAATTTTATTTTGATATTTTCTTTTTTCCAATATCTCCTTCAATTGTTTCTTTTTTAATAAAATTAAATCCAAACTTTGAAACCAAGAAAATATATAAATATATTAAAAGTTTCCAAAAGAAAACGGTAAAATTTTTTTTGTATGGCGCAGCGTTTCTCAAACTGTGGGGTGCGCCCCCCAGGAAAGTGTGATAACTCTATTAGGGGAGCGCGAGCATATTGAAAAGTCAAAAGCAAAAGATTATTTAAAAAATTATTAATTTACTGAAAGTAAACAAGCAAAATAAATTTTTACATAATAAAATACACGTTTACAATGATATAATACACTTAATGATTAATACACACAAATGTATCAGTACTGTCCAATGTATTTTATAATTGATTTAACATTACTAAATTAAGAACAAGTTTAATAACCACCAATAACTCCATGGACTTGTCATATATAAAATTATATACAAAAATTAACACTTATCTTGATAATTTGCACGGTTTATAATTAATTCCTTAACTACCGTTTAAAAGTTACGGAATTCGCTCCTCAATCCATTTTCCACATAGATGCGTGTATGTGAGGTATTGGGAGGAGAGAGAGAAAAGGAATAAATAAGCAAATTCTCTGAAATAAGTAAATCCTTCGCAAATTATATCTAGGTCCCTTTTATTATATTCCAAAGCCTTGTGAATAATTTTATGGTTAGTAGTGACATAAAAGATCGTACTTCGGGGAGACGTATATATACGTCCGAAGCAATTAACACTTTAGCTGAGCGAGACGTTCATATACGTCGGTGGCCCTTAAGAGTATCTTTAGCGTCAAAGTATTACAGAATTCAGTACATTGTTATTGCATGAAGGGGGGGGGGCACGATGAAAATTATGATTGAAAATTGGGTCACAAATACTGAAAGTTTGAGAAGCACTGGTATAGAGAGTATTATTTGTAAAATCTCTAAGATGAGATTGATTTTAACACATTGGTTAAAATCTTCTATCCCCTAAACTAGTGCTTCTCAAACTTTCAGTATTTTTGCGACCCAATATTCACTCATAATTTTCATCACGACAATACTCCATACAATAACAATATATTGAATTCAATAAACTATACTTTGACGTGCTGAAGCTACAATACAACTTTAATCTCTTAAGTACCACCGGCGTATATAAACGTCTCACTCAGCCGAAGTCTTAATTGCCCTGGACGTATATATACGTCTTTGTGAAGTACGACCGTTTCTGTGCACTGCTATCCCTAAAATTATTCCGAAGGCTTTGAAATGCAGTGAAAGGACCTTGATAGTAATTGCGAAAGATTTACTTATTTCAGAGAAAAATTTGTTTATTTCTTCCTCCTCTCCCAATACGCGTGCCTACGTAAAAAACAGTGACAGTAGGGAGCGAACAGCGTTATTTTTAATCGGAATTTATGGGATTAATTATAAACCGCACATTTTATCAAAATAAGAATTAGTTTTCACGTATAATTTTATATATAACAAATCCATGGGGTCACTTGTAATTATTAAACTTGTTTTTAACTTAGTATTGTTTAAAAAAACTAATTACAAAATACATCGTGCAGTACTGATACATTTATAAGTGTATTATATCAGTATAAATGTGTATTTTATTTTTTATTATGTCAGAATGTATTTTGTTAATTTACTGTTAGTAAATTAATAACTTTTTAAAATAACCTTTTGTTTTCGGCTTTTCAATATGCTCGTGCCCCCCTTGTAGAGTTATCACGCCCCACAGTTTGAGATTCGCAGCCCTAAACATTTCTTAAATTATTTGCAATATATTAAAACTTCAAATAACAACTAAATTACTGCCACTTAATATCTGTCTTCCCCAGGTTGCAAAACTTACGTCATCGGTGACGCAAGTGCAATTACACCTCGTTATACCTCATTATTCCAGAACATCCTTTCTAATCAGAACGAAATCATTTTAGTTTATACTTAACTAACTCTGGTCATTTATTTCATAAATATCAATAAGACTAAAACAATTAGAAAGGTACGCTTCTGTGCCGGAAATATCTAGCTTCCTGTTCCATTACACGAATCCACCTACCACCACGTGCAACTCCCTTTTCCACTCGAAGTTTTAATACCCGATTTGCCTTTCCTTTACAAGTAGATGGAACGAATGCCACTCAGCATATTGTGTGCACTTCAAACAAGTGTCACTCCGTCTAATGAATTTAACAGCAGTCCCGCGCTTCAAACGGCATACATCAAACATATTGGCCGAACGTAATAAAGTAGTTCCCTGGAGTAAATAAATCTAGATAATTTAATTACTGCAACACCGAGGAAGTTTCTTTTCCTCAGAAGCGTTTCGAACACGCCTAGCAATGTTTTCTCCACCCTACTCAATCAACACTGCAATCGATTGGCCTTGCCTTGACAACACTGCAGTTGAAAGTATGTAGGATGAGAATTATTGCATATATATCCGGTAAAATTGAAACTTCCTGTGAGCAGGGCATGGAAATTAATCAGTGAGACATAGTGAAGTGTTTTATGTCTTAATGCACTAATCCTGTTCGAAACGTTTTTTTAATAATGTTAAATTGGATACGATATATTAGAAGCAGTCATTCGTGAATGAATGTTAAAACTGCCTTGATACATTCCTATAATTTTTCTTAAAAAGTATTGGCTCGATTTTATTATCCATAATATTAACTAGCGTTGATGTCTCGGGCAAATGTTACAAATCTATCCCGATCATAATACGCCTATGTAGTTTCAATACTATCATCTAGCTTAGAGGTTGTCATTCTTTTAGCTGTGGCATGCCAAGCCTATCTATCCATATGATTCAGCGTGCCACATAATAGATCATTTTTTAAACAATTCGATTCCCGTGACAATGCAAGCAGAATTAAAGAATGGAGGTAAATAATATAGACTTACAGTTTTATTATGTATAAATTTTACATCATTTAAGGTATCCGAACACGTTCGGAGTACTTTTTAACAAAATAGCATACTAAAACATTATAAATGCCCTTTTAGGACTCAATACGAATAAATATTACTATTGAACTTTCAAAATTTAAAATAAATTACCTGAATTTTACAAAAATCACAATTATAAGTGAAATTTTAACAATATTTTTTAAAAACTTGAAAGCAGTTAGAGAAAAAAGTAATAAACATATATTAGTAAAAGTATTACTAAAACAAGTTAGATGCATTTATCTAGAAAATGTACTAAAATTTTAATTTTTTATTAAAATTTGAAAATTTTAGAGCTGATTGAGAAAACATTATAAGAAATGTTACATTTTTTATGAGACCATTATTTAAATAACAAGCCATAACTCAAAAAGTATTCATATAATAAGAAATATTTTAGTACATTCTCTAGAAATAACATGAATATCAGGTTCAAAAAGTTTTATAGAAATGCATTCGTAATATTTTCAGCTATCAGACTCGCCATGATAGATTTTGAGCAATTTAAATGCCCACTTCTGGTAGATCAAAAACCCACTTCCGGTTTTTCTCAATTTATAAAATTGATTGTAACTTGGCATCTAGGTAGTGTAGAAACAAAACAAAGTATGTTTCGTGAAGTCGAAAGATAGCTCTATTCAATAAAATAAAAAACCAAAATATCTGTCTTGACTGAATTTGGTCATTTTCAACGTGTTCGGATACCTTAAAGATTTTTCTTAACGTAAAAGTAAACAGCATTAAATATATATAAATATTTCTTCAGCAAAAAATTTTTAAAAATTCAAGTTGTACATGCATTATGTATTTTTAAACATATTTATTAAAAAAAGAAATAGACAACATAAAATATAAATATTTCCCTTTATTATAATTAAATAAAAAGACAAATAAAAATTTTAATGCGAGCCTAGCACTTGCACCGCTTTATTTTCATACAGAAAAATCAGGGGTATAATTTGTGACCTTCGATTTGACATGATTTTGAGAGTTCAGTTGTTTTCGAAAAATTTTTCATATGAGGAAAGACTTTTTACTTAGACATGCAACACCAAAAGAGAAAAGAAGAGTACATGCAATTTTCTCTCTTAAAACAATTAAATCTCTCCAGCATTGTTATTCATTCATTTACAAAATAGCTATAAATTTATGTTTAGTTATCTTTCAGATTTTCTCATAATTCCCTAAATGTCCATAATTCTGAAGATGCATGCCAAATAAAGTCCATTACAAATTTATCAAAACTTTCAACCACTCAAATATTGACAAATTTGTAGATTAGTGCAGAGCGTCACTGATAATTGTACAGCGTGCCACATGTGGCACGCGTGCCATAGGATGCTGAACTCTGATCTAGCTGTTATAATATGTGATTCATTAAATTGATTTTGAATTTGATGCATTTCTACAATTGTCTAAAAAGTAACAAGAAGAATGGTGTAGTAAAATAGAATAAGACCTCTGTTACATAGACGTTAAATCTTCCTTGACGCGTGATGCAGGTACATGATTTTAATATAAATAAGAAAACTAGCAAAAATATATTTTATAAAATATTGGCTAGTGCCCTTGGTGAATATTCAAGGTTTTACAGAAATCGGAGGACATGTATTATTTCAATACACATACTACTATGTAATATGATTAGTATTTGTGAAAAAAAAGCTCGGTATAAAAATTTTTGATATTTAATTATTTTAATTAATGGTGTACTTTGACTATCTTAATTCATGTCAAACGTAGCTTTATAATAAGATATTGAAAAAGAAAATTTTATCTCAAGGTTGCCTTTATAATGATGTCAAACAACAAGAATCAGATCTTGAATACAATTAAGGCAATATAGTACCATCTTAACAATTTTTTTTATTTTTAGTATTTGATATTTGGTTTTAATTGTATTTCATAAAAGTTAATATTTAATAATAATTCCATACAAAAAATTTTTTAATTTGTTGCAAAAATGTTTGTAAAATTTAAATTATTTAGCTTTTTAAAGCATTTTTTTAAATCTCTAAGGCTTTTTTAAATATATCTCTTTTCTTTCAAAAAATATTTTCCAAGTACCTTATGATATACTTCATAAAACTGTACATTCGTTTTTTTCTGCTGCTGCTCTTTAATTTTTTTTAAAAAATTTTATAGTTAAACTTCCAAAAATTTCCAAAAAAAACCCATTAATTTTGTTTTTGAAACTTTTTAGAAAAAGTACTAAACATGTTAGAGCTGATTCCATGAACAGTTTTACAAAATATACATTTCAGATAGCGAGAATTTTAAAATTTATTGTTCGTTTCGGTCTGATTAAATATCACAATGCTTGATAACTGGTTTCTGTCTAACGTGAGTCAGCATATCGTATAAATAATACATTTTCAGATTTAAAGTCTGAATATGATAAGATAGCTTTTGTGCCCTCAGAAATAACAATACTATATTGACTGATTTTCGAATTGATTTAAAGCAAAAATATATGATATTTATTTAAATTGAACATTGCAGAAAAACACTTCTTTTATAAAATCCCATACAAAAACACGTATAATGTTTTGAAATAATTCCTGAATTAATAAATTTGAGATGCAAAATATTCTGAAACAGTGGTATACTTTTAAAAATTTTTAAAAGTTCAATAAATTTAATACAGCATGCTTAATAATGGACTCATATATGCATTTTTAAAAAAAGATTTAAACTATATACTTGATTTGTGCATAGAAATTTGGGAAAAAATAATTGTAAAATTATATCCGGTATATGACCTACATAAAAGTTCTTGATGACACAATAAATAGTTGAACAATTTTAATATTTTAAGGGATTAAAAAAATGAAAGAAATAAAAATGTTTTGAATATTTTTGAAGTTTATTTATTTGCAAAATTTCTCATGCTCCACATTGCACAACATGAGGCTTGCAGATGTAAGTGGTATAACGCTATTATATAATTTAAAACAAAATTAAAAATACATTGAAGATAAAAATACAAAATATAAAGGAAGGGAGGAAATACACAAATATAAATAAGGGGAGGTACCAATAAAATTTTAAAAATCTGTACAGTAAACAAATTTTTTTAAGACATTAAGGCTTTCAGTACAATTAACCAACAAAAACAAAACAGATGACCAGGTAATACCTAAACGCTAAAATCCTTTTTAAAATTGTCTCTTTTACAAAAAAAAAAAAATAGATTACAAATATAACCGTACATATTCCGCAGTTTCAGCAACCTGACCTCAAGAGTTTTTAAACTGAAACAGTGTTTTTAAAATATGTCTATAACATCATGTATATTATCAAACGAAGTTAGTTTTAAGTATGAATATATGAATAATACACAAGACACATTATATATTACACTCTTTTCTAGCTTCCTCGTAAAGCTTTCTTCATCACCAGAATTTCGAGACTCAAAAACTTAACATGCATCCTTCATTTTTATTTTATATACGTGCAGCCTTATTGAAATAAAAAGTTTGAACACAATTGACCTTTAAAAGCACAACATATCCTATATTGATTTCGAAAACCTTCATAGAATTTTAAATCATATGTGTACTCTGAGTACATATGTGGAATACAATAAAATTTGATTCAAATGGTTATTTAAAATAGAAATAAATCATTCATATTCCTCTAATTTCTTTTTTTCATGCTGAATATTAAATAGATTGTCCAACGTTCTTCAAGCATTTAATAATAGTTTTTGGTATTTATCGGATTTTTCTGAGAGTTGAAATAGGAGAAATTAAGTGATTTATAAGAACTGGATTGAAATTCAATTTCACTAAAGTTTCCTATCACACTATAAAGAATTTACATCCATTCTTTCCTGTAACCCGGCTAGAGATGTAGGAGGAACTAAATGATCAGACGGCATGATGAACTTCAATTATTTTATTTATCACTATTTCAACTCAGGCACAACACTTTGAATGAGTTAACTTTGATCAGTCAGAGCACGAGGGTGAGACGAGAATGCGAGGAAAGAATATAACCAATCCTGCAGATCTAACCTTAAGATAACTTTATACAGAGCTTATTATTTTAATGACCGCTCTTATAATTTAACTCTTTAACTTGATTAAAGATCACAGTACCTGAACTTTTGCAATCTTCTAATCTTTTTGCGGGGACTTAAGCACTTCTCCATTAGTTGAACTAATCCCTTCCTTAATATTCCAACCTTCTCGATTCGTACACTATTTACGTATACGTTTCACTGCCGATTTACTTTGCTTCTCATCTATTCACTCCACATCCAATCTATTCTCACTTCACTAACTCCCAAACTCGCGAATACAGAATATATATATTAAACTTAATTTACATAATCACGCTTCCTGTCTTCGGAGAAAGTTGGTTGAAAAATGATGGCCCAAGAGGTTAGTAGAAGGAACCACATGGATCTGTCACAACACTTATAACGGTGATTTATTCAACCTATTTTAAAAGGTCATAAAGTTATCAAATAGTATTGCATCAAACTTCAAAGAATAAGATGGCGTCTCAAGTTTCGTCCTTGCCATCAAGTAATTTACAAGTACGAAATTTGTCGTGTTGTTCTTTATGTAATTAATACCACCATCAGTTACCTAATTCTGATTCAATAACATGCGAATCCCCATATTTTGGAAAACAATGTTTCCCGTAATTGAAATGTCTTTCAGTCAGAACAGATATCTCACAAAAAAGCAATAAGTCCACAAATCAGGCTTCCTCTTAGTTATATAGTTGTTCAGTAACACTACAATTGTCTCCTAATTTGCGGATTTACTATATAAACAAAAATCGAGCTCTAAAACAACACCGAGACATAAATATCTCCACCTATATGATTTTTACTCAGCATGTTACTTCCCACACTTTTAAGGCAAAATTGAAAGCCTAGTTAAAAACTTTTGCAAATTCGCCTTTGAATTATTTGTAGAAATGCAAATATTAAGAGATCTATTTCTTGTACAAGTTTGAAACAATATTAAATCATACACTTAAAGCTGGGGTGGGCATTAAGTCGATCGCGATCGACAGGTGGACCGACAAGACATTTTGGGTTGACCGCCTTTATTTTGACCCAATAAGCGTTCCATCATACGAAGGTCTGGAAATACCGTATTAATTCGAATCTAAGCCGCGCCTCCAAATTCTCAACAAGATTTTGTGAAAATTGAAAAATAGTCTAAAATTTATTTATCCATATCCAATTTTACGAAATTAAAATAAATTTTAAAGAAAAACTAAAAAAAAGTGAAAGATTAGTTATTTTGTCAGTATTAAAACTTTTAAATGCATGCATGAAGCTGTAATTGCTCTAAATACCCCATCAAACACATTTTTACCTTCGAATTCTAAGCCGCACCCGATTTTCAGTAGCATTAAAATTGGTAAAAAATATGCAACTTAGATTCGAATAAATATGGCATTTTAAAAAATACGGAGGAAAAAAATCAAATTATAAGAGAAAATTTCGTTGAATAGAATCGCTATTTGGAGTCTATTAATGTTCTTGGTTCCGTGAAAAAGTTCACGAAGTAGAGAAATTCGTAAAATGAAGGTCCGTCTGTATTGCATACTTTCTTTTAGTTCACCACACCTACGCGACTGGGTGGACCGCAACACCTTGAAAAATTTAGAAGTAGCCCGTACCCTGGAAAAGTCTGCCCACCCCTGACTAAAAGTATCCGACTCTACTTGCGACAACTATTTTTAAATAAAATGGAGATATGGGGATTTTTTGTGGTTTTAAGATTTATTTAGTACTTTTAAGAAAAATATGCTAAAATTAAGAAGAGAAAAAGAAATTATATTATTACTAAAATGAGAAAAAAATGGTAAAAATTTACAAAAAATAGCATAAACGCAGTACCAAAAATTTATGCACAAATTTCCAATCTTTCAATTCTGATGTGTTGCTATAGATTCATTTTTGAAATAACCTTCAGGATAAGAGATATTTTTAATTTTCGCAAAAACTAGAAAGCTTTATCTTAATTATTATATGAAATTAATTAAAATAACAGTGATTATATTAACACTGTTTTTTGTAATAAAACAGTGATTGATAAATTTTAAAGTTAAAACACTTCTACTATTATACAGAACATACACAAAAAGTTTCAGTTAATTATTTTCAAAACTTTTTTAGCAATCGCTGTTCCCATATGAGCATTTTCAAAAAAAAATACATTTCGAGTAAAACACGTTTTAAAGTATGACATCTGTTTTTACTTAAAACATTTGTAGTTTTTGTTCTTGTGAATCGAAAAAAATAAACTTGGTATTTTTCTAAAGCTAATAAGATGGCTTATAAAATAAAATCATAAAAAAAAGTTGTCATTTTTTGGCAAAATTCACAATTTTAAGGTAGCCGGATACCTTAACCAAGAATTCAACAAAACCAATTCATAACTAAATAAATAACAAGCAAAAACAGAAAGAAAATAACTAAATTTTATTATTTGTTTTATTTTTTATTATATTACTATTAATTATATTAATGATAATAATTATAGTAATAAAAAATAATTTTATTATTAAAATTTATTATTTAAGAATTAGGTTAATCCTAGATTATCTTACACAAATATATACACACTCAAAGATAATATACCTATGCATATTCAATATGTAATCTGCGTATGTAATCTTTGAGTGGGGCTCAAAAGTAAGTGAGTCGTGATATAGCAATTGAAAAACAAATTCATCGAGAACTTAAATTTACAGACAAATCAATTGATAGAAATTTTATCAAATGAAAAATAACAATTACCTTTTTTAATTTCCAAGTGCATTCTTTTTTTTAAGAAGAATAAAGTTGTTTGCAACTAATTTGTTTGGAGCGAAGCTTGATTTTTTTCTGCCTCAAAATCGTGAAAGGGAAATCATTTTTACGATAGAACTGTGAATTTTTTTAGTTTTGTTCACTCCGTGAACACTGTTGTTGTTGCAAATGCAACATGATCGGCGGTGTCGTATCGAGGCCCACGAAATTAATCGTGGAAAAGAGCTGGATGTACGCCTATCATTAGTCGTAGCTTTGAGCATCATGCAGGTGGCAGTACAGTTTTTCACGGCTCTGCACTCAATTTTTAGGAGAACACCCTGGGCCCCCACCTCTCTTCCTCTTTCCCCTACCTCACGAGAGGACTTGCAGCGCTATGGATATTTAGAGTACCCCATACCTCAAAGGCACTATACATTTACATACAGAGGCTGTTTTTTAAGTAAGGCCCATTTGTTTTTAAGAAATTAACAACAATATTTAGTTTAAAAAAGAATTTATTTAGGATTGTAGATACTTTTGGCTATTTTTATACATAGTTGCGGAGTTTATTAATGCACTTGTCATACCTCAGAACTGAGTTTTGCAAACTCTCTTCAAAGAAGTCTGCCGCCTAGTCGGACAGCCAAGAGTTTGCGGACGCTTTCACTTCTACGTTGTCACTGAAGCGCTTCCCGCCAAGACTGTATTTGTGGTACCGAAAAAGGTGGACATCGCTGGAAGCAAGGTCGTGGCTGTATGGGGCATGGTCCAAAACCTCCCAGCCAAAAGATTCGATTAAATTCCGAGTCGTTCGAGAAGTCTGAGGCTTTCATCTTTAAACTACCTAACCCATTTTCGAACTTTGCTGTCACTCATTGCTTCAGGGCCATAAACTTCTGTTATCTGGCAATGAGTGTCTGCAGCCAACATGTTTCTCGCAGTCAAAAAATGGATAACAGACATATCTTCCTCTTGGCGTGTGATTCAATCACCTTAAACATTTTATAAAAGCACAGCGAAGCTTACACGACTGCTACAGAGCTGAAAATGGCACAAGAGTGTTCACAAAGGATGCTGGTCAGTAACGCAGAGACTCGTTGAGGCGTACACGTGAACTAGGGAACTATACGCGCCAAAGGACCTTACTTAAAAAATAACCCTCGTACATCCATACCTTCTCCCGGATTCGAACCCACGCTCAAAGGCACATCAGTCAGCTTCACAAACCACTATAACGGACGGGTGGCTCGTGAACGCATTACTTAAGACTAAGAGCATTCAAATTAAAATCATAGATCTGACATCCTGTTTTATGCCCTAAAAAGATATGAGCAATTTCAACTCACTCATGAACATAGCGGTACATGCCACTCTCTTTGCTAGATAGTTAAAGCTATAAGTCATAAGCTAGGTTACCAATAACGTGTTATTTTTCCTCTCTGGAAATAATTCCTGTTTGTTTTTCCCTTGATTTTGAGTATGATATTCTGTATACAACATAGGAAGATCAAATTATTACGATTTTTGGTAATATTTGAGAATCACAATCCTTAATTCAAAATGAATTCTGAAAGCCAAAAGATAACTTCTTTTTGCTAATAATGGGGTCTCAGGGATGTTAATTTTGTCTCGGGGGGGGGGGGGATATGAACAATTTTCTAACAGGTACACTTCTTTTAAATTTAAATCAAATAATTCGAATCTTTTACACATGATTTACAAAGGATTATGGTTTAAAAAAAGATACAAAATGTTTGAAATATAATCATACTTTTAAAAATTATAAGCATATGCAAACAAAAAATAATTTTGTAATAAATATTAAGTAATTTTTGCGTTACGAGCACGCTATTTTCTAAAGTAATAGCCTTTAATGTATAAAACTTTACAGAATTATGAAATGTATCATACTCTTTAAACCCTAGTAATTTACGAATAATATATCTTTTGTATTTCAAAATATTTGAAAAATATTGAAATTTTTTAAAAATTTTGAAATATAATTTTTTTATTTTTTTAAAAAATATATTATTATTCTATTTATTTAAAAATAATATGGTCTAATAAGGATATATTTAGCTTCATAAATCAACTTATTGCTAATAATTAAAGCTACTAATTTAGAAATAGCATGCGCAACGTAAAACTTATTAAGATTTCTTTAGAAATATTTCTTATTTTCTTATGCTTATAATTTTTAAATTATGATTATATTTTAAATATTTTACACTTTTTTGAGACCGTTCTTTTATAAATAATGTGTAAAGATTCGAAATATTTAATTTAATTTCAAAGAGTTATATGTATTTGAATATTGTTTATATTTTCAACCCTGTAGAGAAAGTTAACACCCCTCAGACCCCTTAAGCTATGACAAAGTACCATACCGAAATGGACTTAAGTTATCAGAAATACCCTAAAATTATGAATTTGCCAAAAACTGACAATTTTTTATGATTTTATTTTACAGGTCACCTTATTATCTTTATAAAATACCAAGTTTATTATTTTCTATTCGTTAGACTAAAAACTGTAAGTGTTTTAGTAAAAGTAGATGCCACTACATTAAGCAAGTTACGGCGTTTTACTCGAAATGTGTGTGTTTTTTTTAAATGCTCAAAAGTGGTCAGCGGTTGCTAAAAACGTTTTGAAAATAATTAACGAAATACTTTGCGTATGTTCTGTATAATAGTAGAAGTGTTTTAACCTTCAGATTTATAAGTTAGTGTTTTATTACAAAATTTACAGTCCCTTATGTTAATATAAATCATTTATTTTTAAGCAATTTCTTATAATAATAAGATAAAGTGCTCCAGATTTTGTAAAAATTAAAATATATCTTGTCCTGAAAGTTATTTCAAAAATGAATAACATAGCAATACATCAGAATTTGAAAAGCTGAAAATCTGTTTATAAACTTTTGGTACAGAATGGGTTGCATTTATGTTATTTTTGTAAATTTTTACCCATTTTTTCCCATTTTAGTAATAATAATTTCTTTTTCTCTTCTTAATTTTAGTATATTTTTTCTTAAAATGTACAAAACAAATCTAAAAACTACAAAAAATCCCCATACCTCCATTTTCTTTAAGAAAAGTTGTCGCAAGTAGTCGGATACCTTAAGGCACTCTTTCATTCTTAGCGACTTAAGGTATCCGACAACATTAAGAAACTTTCAGTAGAATTTAAGACAGAGAATAAATTATTCTTTAGAAGAAAAGTGATTTTATACTTGAGGGTGAACACAGATAATAAAAGATCAATAAATATTAAATCTTCGTTTATTTTGATTATTAAAAGTCTCCCATACTTAATTATCTTTAATTATCAAGCGTTTTTTTTTTAATTATCTCTGAATCATGTACATTCAACATTTGAAATATAAGAAGCCCTTTTACGAGCCTCTAATTATTTTTAATCAGTCAAATTTTTATTATTGGTTTTATTAATAATTTATTTATGTATTTGTTTTTAAAGGGGGAATGAACTCAATTACCCTTATCGTATTTTATCTTCATCCACATTTTGAAATTGAGATATTTTGTACCGCAATCGAGCTCTTTAATTATTCAAATCATCTTTCACAAAATTGGTACTCAAAACAAATTAGTTTAATTATTTTTCCTTGTATTATTTTTTGTTGAATAACCAAATGCCAGAAGTATCCTTTCGTTAAATTAAGTTGAAAAGTGAATCAAAGCATTAAGAATAATATAGTTCCTTTTTATCATTATTCTGCATATATGTAATACTCTCCTAAATAGTAAAAGATTATTTCAGAAAAAATTTTACATGGTCGTTTTTATCTTTGTTGTGATTTTATTTCTATATTCATTTTTGTCGATAATCTTATATTTTGTTTTATATTAAACAATCACAGAACTTCATTTTTTTTTCAGAAAGTTTCAATCAGAAACCAAATAACAATTCAAGTTTCTCTTAGTTTATTTAACCGTAGAAAACTTTTCAACTTCATTCGAACCACAGGTTTGAAAAAATACAAATCTGATGTATACCTTCGTAAGCAGCATTTTCAATCTCAATTCGGAAACCTTTTTTTTCTGATATATGTGGATACTACATCAAAATACATCTTACGATCAACATCAATCTTAATTCTTCTCTTTCTAAAGTCTCATCTCTCCGAAATTCCGAAATTAAAAAAAAAGGAAACGGGATTCTCTTTTGACGGACTTCTGTAAATAACGTCGGTGGGGTATAAGTTGATCACTTCCAATTGCTACTCTTCGGTAATCCCGAGAGTTTTGTAAATCTATAAA
Organism: Trichonephila clavata; assembly: GCA_019973975.1. Taxonomy (NCBI): domain Eukaryota; kingdom Metazoa; phylum Arthropoda; class Arachnida; order Araneae; family Nephilidae; genus Trichonephila; species Trichonephila clavata. Next base: position 129 of record BMAO01021206.1, on the reverse strand, counting down.
TAACTATTCATTAGAGTTTTCCGAAGGAACTTTGATAAAGCTCTACATCTCCAAAGAAATAATCAAAAACTACCGTCAAAAACAAGGACAAAAAGGCCTCTCTTCTGTGGCTTCAAAAGATTAAGGCTA